>OX578147.1:140075117-140290117 GCA_951213105.1 Amaurobius ferox
AATATATATATATATATATATATATATATATATATATATATATATATATATATAATATATATATATATATAATATATATATATATAATATATATATAATATATATATATATAATATATATATATATATATATATAATATATATATATATAATATATATATATATATATATATATATATATATATATATATATTATATAATATTGGCCAAACCAGCAACCCTTTACATCTGAGAATGAATGTCCACAGGGATCATATTAAAAAATTTGACCATAAAGTCTTTAATGACCTCCCTACCAAAAATCAATTTGAATATCAGCAGTTTGCTACACACGGATTTAAAAATGTATCCCTTCATATTTTAGATATTAAAATTTCACTCACGGATAGATTAGTATTTGAAAATTATTACATTAAAAAATATAAAACTCTCTTCCCCTATGGCTTAAATCAAATTTATAATAATAATAATGTTGTTAACAATAGTTTTGAATACAATTCTCATAAATCTTCAGTATATAAACATCTTTTTCATTATTCAAAGTCATCATCTCCTAGTAAAAAGCGATATAAGCGTGGCAAAGGAAAAAGTAACTTAAGTAAAACTATTGATTACAAAGCAGACATTTTAAAATTACAATATAATTATTCTCAAACTTTCAATTTTCTACCTGTTAGAACATGGTTATATAAAGTCAGAAAAAGCAAATTAAGTATTGTTTATACTAATTTTTTAAAATTAAAATTAACTCATGAGCATTTTAAACATTTATTTTTTGATTTGCTTCTTTCACGTACAAATTTCTTAAATTACCACCTACTCCATTCACCAAATCCACATACTAAAATAGCTTACTGTGTAATTTCTTTTAAACACCCTATTCTCAATTCTCTTAACTTCAATAATTTATTTGCAAAACATCAGCACTTGTTACCAGTAAATGATATCAAAATACAAAAATCATTCAAATATAATTTACCAATTGGTAGAACTATTTACAATTACAATGAAGTTTCTAGGACATTAAACTCCGATGATCTTACATCATGTGTATGCAGCAATCAAAATCTTGCCCCTTTTGTCAACTCCACTCATGGTCACATTATTACTGGGGATCTCAGTATAGTTCAGGATGATATACTTAGGGATATTATGAATAAAGGGTCTAAATTTCGCATTCCATTCTGCCATCACCCTAAACACCTTCTTCAGTCTCTATCATTTGATTTTGATAAATTCATATATCAACTTGCTTGTTCACATTCAATTCCTATTGAAGCATTCAATCTATGGAAGTATACGACCTTACATCTACTTAAAAATGTTATTATAAACACTAAATTAACGAAGCCTAGGTATCCTTATAAACAACTCCTATCTGCTATCAAAGAACTACAACAACATTTTGTAATAACTTATGTAGATAAAGCTTCTAATAATTATGCCATCATTTGTAAAAAATATTATGTTTCTCTGTTACAGAATTACTTAAAAGATAATCAAATTTTTAAACCCATTCATAATCAGTCTATCCAAATCAAAACTAAAATGCTAAAATTATATACACAATTAAATATTAATTGTAAGTTTTTTAAATTTCCTTATGTTACTTTGGTTCCTAAATTCCACAAATCACCTCTCAGTTTTAGAACAGTCACTTGTGGACATAATACCTTTACCACTACAGCTAGTAAGTACTTGCTTAACTGTTTAAATCGAATTAATGAATCTCTTAAATTCAAGAATTCAGGATATTTCATTTTGAACAATAGTTTTGATTTAGTTAATCACCTTAGCAAGTTACCACATATTCTTGGTTTCCAAACCTTTGATTTTAAAGACCTATTTAATAATATTGTCATTAAAGATCTACATAAAGTTATTATCTCTCTTTATCATGACTATATATCTTCCAATCATGATGCTTTTAATGTCAAAATTTTTCCTATGCTCTTGCACTTTGTGTTATACAACAATTATATTGTCCAAGGTGATAACATTTATTTACAAACATCTGGTGTACCGCAAGGTGGCTGTAGTAGTAGTATACTCGCTAACTTATATCTTTATTATTATGAATGTCATTTTAACTCTAATTCATATATTGTATATAGATATGTTGACGACTTAATTTGTATTATCATTGATGATTCCTATTCCATTAATATTGATTTTTACCCGTCTAACCTAGAATTAATTCCTAATGAGCCTTGCGTTAGTCAAACTGTTAATTTTTTAGACCTAAATTTAGATACCCTCAATAATCATGTAATTACCAATCTATATGATAAAAAAGATTCTTACAACTTCACTATCATAAAGCTGCTATCATATCATTCTTGTAATTCTATTCAATTGTTTAGAAACATCATTTTAAACCAGCTATTTCGAATACACCGACTTTCTGATCCTCAGTTTCACTTTCTCCACATCAATAATCTTAAACGCATTTGTCAAAACTACCAATATCCGGAAGTATTTGTAAATAATATTATTAATAATTTCAAATATACCACGTAATAATTTTACACATGCATTATTTATCTTTGATTGGTTAACTCATTTTTGAAAATTCACCCATTCTTATCACCTCACTTGCCACTTGGCCTGAGTCTAATACTGTTTACTATTTTCGAATGACTATTTTCCGCTTGTCCTGAGTCCTATACTGTTTACTATTTTCGAAAGTCTCCATACATATTATGTATCGTTCAATGGTATTCATTCCCACTCGCATTGACGAAGTGAGGTGAAATGCTCTCCCACTCGCTTTGACGAAGTGAGGTGAAATGCACAGTCACTAGTTTATCTTACACTTACACGTGGTGCTATTCTTGTAATTTCACATTACAGTTCGAGGAGGTATTGTTTTTCAGCTTTGTAAAATTCAATTGTTTTATTTTTCTTTTTCTCCTTCCACTAGCCAGTAGACAGTTCCAATGGTGTCTATAGTTAAATACTATCGCCATTGTCAGAAACTGGCTATTCTATCGGTTTTAATTCGAATTGTATGGCTGTCCTGATGAGAATGCAATTTCGAACTAACCGCCATTTTTTGTGTAGTTTCAATTGATTGTTCTCTATTCTTAATCTCTTATCTTGAGCTGATTATTATTGCCTATTCTCATTTTTGCCGAGTTTTATTTTTATTTACTTATATACTTTTAATTGTTAATTTTGAATCCTAATATTCTTCTCATCCCCCTTTCCATTGTAGTGATAAGTTACTTTCTATCTTTATCCTTAGTCTTGGCTTATAGTTACTCATTTGTAACAGATATGTTAGAGATGGGTTTTTTTGTACATACAGTAGTTTATGCATAATTTTCGATTAAAATCCTTCAATTTTTATTTATATATATATATATAATATATATATATATATATATATATATATATATATATATATATATATATATATATATAATATATATATATATATATATATAATATATATATATATATATATATATATATATATATATATATATATATAATATATATATATATATATATATATATAATATATATATATATATATATATATATAATATATATATATATATATATATATATATATATATATATATAATATATATATATATATATATATATATAATATATATATATATATATATATATATATATATATATATATATATATATATATATATATATATATATATATATATATATATATAATATATATATATATATATATATAATATATATATATTATATATATATATATATATATATATATATTATATATATATATATATATATATATATATATATATTATATATATATATATATATATATATATTATATATATATATATATATATATATATATATATTATATATATATATATATATATTATATATATATATATATATATATATATATATATATATATATATATATATATATATATATATATATATATATATATATATATATATATATATATATATATATATATATATATATATATATATATATATTATATATATATATATATATATATAATATATATATATATATATATATATAATATATATATATATATATATATATAATATATATATATATATATATATATATATATATAATATATATATATATATATATATATATATATTATATATATATATATATATATATATATATTATATAAACTTATTAAACATTATATAAACTTTCTAATGGTAAAGTAGGTTTTAAATTATATGATAAAAGAAAAACATTTAATTTTAAAATAAATTACATTATTAATTGGCATTCTTGTTTGCATAGAAATGTTTTTAGGAACATTATCATAAATTTTTTAACAAGAAGCAAACGTTTAAATAGCAATGTTGAAAATCGTTATATAAGTGATCTGAATTATCTAGAAGAAGCAATCGTAATGGGTTACCCTCTACGTTTTCTCTGTGATATATTGTGTAAATTTTACGGCATAACCGTAACCGAGTGTTACGACTTGTATTTGAGTGGAAGAGTGCTTTCTGTCTGAGATAGTATTGGACAGCGGCTGCATTGTGAAGGTCATGGTTGACTGTCTGAGGGAGATCATTAGGTACAAAGTAAGAGTCTTTTACATTTCGGTGAGGTGTATGCGTGGCTTGTTTTTCTTGATATATTGGTATTGGATGTGGGTCATTTTTGTAGTATTTTGTGTTTCTGTTTGGATGTAGTAAAACGCGTAGTCTTTGTATAGGTTAGGGAAAGTATAGGTTTTTCAACTTTTTTCTTTTTTAAAGTATTAGTATATGTACTTGGTTGGCGACATTGTATCCGCTTCCGGGAGTGTCGTCATGACATAAAGCTGGCTAAACCGGGAAGTGGGGGTCACAATCCCCCCCGGCGAAATTTTGATACAATGTCATTCTTCTTTTTTCTTTTTCAAATTATTGAGTTGTATAGAAATGTACTTGTCTGAGCAGCTTGGCGCCTTTGAGTATATTTTCAGTAGTCAGTTTTTAGATGTGATAGATGTAATATTTATATATATATATATATATATATATATATATATATATATATATATTATATATATATATATTATATATATATATATATATATATATATATATATATATATATTGACAAGTCAGGAAGTCTTCCTAATTGCAAACTATAAATTGTTATTTTTTCCTTGAAGGAGATAGATGCAAGTTCCAAATAAAGGTTTAAACTAAGTTAGTTTTATTTAGCATTTTGCTAAAAGAAATCTCATTTTGCTTATATATATATTCTAACATTAAGCAACAGGTTTCCGGTTTTCCCTAATTGTAATTTTGTACCAAATTTCGTTCGAATCGCTTCATTCGTTCGTGAGATATCATCTCCACAGATTTACTGACACACTCACGCCCTCACACATGCACACTCGGGGCGCGGTAGCCCATTGGTTAGCGCGCTGGAGTTGCACTCGGAAGGCCCGGGTTCGATTCCAGCCACTGCCAAAACTGCCGCCGTGTTCATGCGGAGTACGATCACGTTAAACATGTGGGTCCGAAAGTCCTTCCGAGAGGTTGGTGGTAGGGGAAGGAGAGTACGGTCCCTGTGGATGCCTCCCCCACTGGGTTCCGGTCTAAATTGGGTGGCACTTCCCGACCGTCCAAACAGTTACCTTACACCTTTCTGGTAGGTCGGACGGTCTGGGTTTCAACAACAACACATGCACACTCACGCACTCACACACACATCAAACACATACATTCATGACTTTAAAAACGTCTGATTCGTCGTCAAGGTTGCTTGAAACATGCTCTCCCGACAAAAACCGGAATTCAAATTTTCGCCTATATATATGAAAGTAAAATTCAATCCATTGCCTTAGAGCTATAACTTTAACAAATTATTGAGTTATGACTTGAACGTAAATGCGAGTAAATGCGAGAGCGAACGGCCAGAGTGTATCCCGATTCAACATTTTCAGAAGTACTGCACAGAAGAGGAGAAATATCATGTGTTTCGCTCCGAAATAACCTTGAGAAGGAAAGTCTCTCTGCGGGTCACGTGATACATTTGGCGATCGCTTCGAAAGGCAGCCAATATCCGCGTGTAATGTGAGCGGAGGATGCTGGCTTCGTATACACTCTGGCCGATCGCGGGCGGTACACACTACGACCAACAACACAACATCCATGTCTGCAGGTAGGACTCAAACCCAAAACCCGACAACCGAGCGAGCACGAACAAACGCTTGTCTTCACTGCTCAGCTACCGCGTCGGTTATCATGCACATGAAATGCATCAATATCACTCAATTCAAAGATATTTAAAAACCTGAAAAATCAATCATGCATAAAGCATTCATTTTTGGGAAAAAAACACAATGAATGAGGAAATATGCCTATAGCGGAACCCGCCTCATTTACCGGTGTGTAACAAAAGGGGTAACGCATCCATGCACTCTACCTCAAAAAAGGTGCATGTGGAAATGAGTACAAGGGAGGAGCATTTTCCTTATTTTTACACTTCAAAACATGGGATCACAATTACAAGATTTAAACACATGATATAAATGTTTAATTGCATTTTTATTTTTCATATTTTATTTCTTGCCCAATTATGTTCTTATGTTCATCAAACATTTTTGATGTTTTTTTTTATTTGTCTGCGCCCATTTTGCCTAACTACGCCGACCCTCCATCGTCTGGTACAGCTATCGATTCTCACCCTAACAGCCACCTGGTTGACCTGTAGGGTCCAACCACTTCCATCATCATGCTGAGAGATAGTTTTTAAACGACCAGCATCCCGTTAGGCACCCAGGGCCAGCCTGCAACCAGAAAATGTGTAAAAAATCGATATTTGCTGGTAACTGTACCAGACGAAGGCTGGTCGCCGTAGGCGGCTAGTTTAAAATAAAATAAAAATAGTGAAATTGCGTTGGCACAGAATTTAGATACACAGATAATAGGCAAAAATAAAGCGGTTTTAGGACGGAAGCAACACTAAATATAAACTTAAAAGGTCTTCGAACATCACGTTTTACACAGCGGGAAAAAAATGAATGCCATATTTCATTTTGCAATGAGTCCCGCGCTCTCTCCATATATTATGGGTGTCATTATTATTTCAACTTTTATTTAAATGACTACCAAATATATTTTGCTAGAATTTTTTTTTCACATTTTATGTGATAATTAGAATATTTTCTAAAAATTTTGAAGCAATTGGTGAATTTTAACATCTCTTAAAAATGTTTGAAAAATGAAGCCCCATAGGGTTCAATGTATTTTATTGTTTCAAGCCGGGTTCAATCCGAAACTAATTGGGTGATATTATTTATTTTCATTCCCATATGTTCCACAAACCGTCTCAACAACATACTAAATTTTCATTTTGATAAAGTCATTTTTACGGCAGTGATCGTGCGAACGGACAGACAGGATGAACAAAGTCATAGACACTTTTTAACTATGTTAGAAAGTGTTAATAAAACGAGTTTGTTCTTTTCAACAGAAAATGCTTAAAATGAATAAAACTATCCATGATTCATACTAAACAAAATTACCGTTAAAACTTTTCAAATGAAATACTGAATTCACAATTTGCATAATCTAATCTTAAAATAGTTTTACAAAATGACTGTTTGACATTGCAAAATTGCCTTTAAAAATAACAATAAACAATTAACAAAGAGCTTGATTCTAAAGATCGTGCTTCCATTGTAATTGTTGGAAAAGATTCCCCAAATACCTTTCCGTTTTCTTTATTGTCTACATTTTTATTCGCTTTTAAATATTCTTTCGTGACAAATCTCTTATTATTGTACTTGACAACTCAATCAACTTTTATGCTCCCGGAATTATATTGTAGATTTAATATTGGCTTTTAAATGGACTAAAAGCAATTATAATTAATTATTTAATTGTTTATTTCGTGTTATAAAAAGTCATTTAGCATATTATGAGAATACAGGGTTGTTATAATTAAAGTTCGCCTATTCAGAAGGTTCTAGAACCGGTTCTATGGCTCCAAACGAAACAACATTTAACTTTTATGTAGTACAAGTGATGAGCTCTGCGAAAATCGAAAAAAAAAATTAGTTACAATTGTCGTCAGTAGGTGGCGCTGTGCCAATTGCTAAGGCGATTGTTGCAATTTGTTTGTAAAATAAATAAAGGACAATATATTGCATAGTTGGTACAATGACAATTCGCTAATGCGGAAAGCTCTAGAGCCAGATCTATGGCCCCAAACAATACAGAAAAAAGAAGATAATTTCGTGTGATGCCATCTGCGTCCAGAAAAATAAACATATCACTCGCCAGCGACGAATAACAGCATTACGCATGTTCAATGAACCCTCCATTATTTGCAATCACGAATTCCATTCTCAGAACTGTGTTTTCTACTGCAAAGCGTAAAGTGTCCTGTGGGTTTGACCCGATGTGACGCCTCATACTATTCTTCAGATCAGAGATCGTCCGACATCTGTGTTTAGACACAGAATCTTTCAAACATCTCCACAGCCAAAACTCGCATGGTGTGAGATCAGGCGATCGTGGTGGCCAGATTGTTGTAAAATAACGACTTATCACACGGGCTTGTGTGAAATGGCGTTGTAAGAAAGTCCGAACTGTTCGAGTAATGTGAGGTGGTGCACCGTCTGGCATAAAAACGGTATTTTGAAGGCAGCCTCGCTGTTGCAACTCGGTAATCACAAAACGTGACAACATATTGAGATATCTTGTCCCATTTACAGAACATGTAATGGGTCCTGTGGGTGTTGATTCCTCATAAAAATATCATAAACGTAGCTGTAAAACCGCACCACACTGTCACTTTAGGTGCATGCAATGGAACTTCTTGAACAACGTTAGGATTTTCTTTCGCCCAAATACGACAGTTGTGTGTGTTCACTTGTCCGTTTACATAAAAATGCGCTTCAGCGCCCCACAGAATATTCCAGGGCCAAGAGTCATCCACATTCATTCGTGCAAGAAATTGTAGTGCAAATGTTAGCCGAGTTCCTGTATCACCCTGTATCAGCTGTTGCACCCTCTGAATCTTGTATGGATAGTAGCGCAAAAATGGTGAATGGTTTGATGAATCTACGGCAGCAGTAGCAATATCTTCAACGCTAGAACTATCCACTTGTTTTCGTCCTCTGCCAGGAACAATGTCGAGTCTTCCTGTTGCGTCAAATTTGTGAATCATTTTGCGAACGCCACGATCAGACATTGGTCCACGTCTAACATGTTTCTGTTTCCGGAATTCTCGAAGAGCTGCAGCTGCGTTGCTGTTCTGCTGATAAAATGACTTTCCGAGTAGAGCCTTTTCTTCCAACGTAACCATTTTCCACAAAGCGTCAGATTCTACCTCTTTTCAGAAACAATAAACTCGTCCAGTATCAAAGGAATCACAGATACACTTTGTTAGCTTGTTTTAAATCGTAAGTTGATTTGAAGCGTATTTCAGTGTTTCGAAGTTGTGACATCACTGCCGTATCGTCGAAGATTTGAATAAACAAGTGATCAAGCGTTTGTTGAAATTTTGGACACTTTTGTGTGTTTTGTCTGGATTGACCGAAATTGATAGAATGAATCCGCACAATTTTACTTTTACCAACTGTTACCAAATTTTCCTTCATTTTTTTTTTACAACGAAACTTGCGAAAATCACCTTAGATATTGCAGCAGCGCCACCTACTGACGACAAATGTAACTAATATTTTTTTTAGATTTTCGCAGAGCGCATCATTTGTACTACATACTAGTTAAATGTTGTTTCGTTTAGAGCCCAGAGCCTTCTGAATAGGCGAACTTTAATTATAACAACCCTGTATATTCCTAAAATTTCTAACTATTTAATAACCACCCTGTAGTTTACAATTAGGAGAAAAATGGCCATTTTTAAAGCCTGTTACTGGAGATTAGTATAATACTCATATACATTCAATCACTCTAAATTTGTTATATAGTGCAATTTCTATTGTATATACAGGGTGATTCAAAACTTTAAGGGGTGATAGAACAACACTTTTCGTCATACAATATATGGTCGTAACACACGCGGTTAAGCAATACAGAACGCTGTCCAGTGAACACATTAAGCGCCTGTTGTTGCACTCGTCGTCAGTTCTACCGTGGATTTCAGAAGGGATGGACTGTTTCACGAATCAGGAGAAGGCCGACATTCATTTAATGTACAGAGCGGCGAACAGGAATACGAGGAAAGTCCAAATCCGTATGCGGTTCCAACACGACGAAGAACCACCCCATTTCAGCGTGGCTGTGCGAAATGCTTTGGACGAAGCATTTCCAGAATGATAGATTTGTCAATTTGGTTCCATCACTTGGGCGGATCGATCGTCCGATCTCTCATGTCTGGACTTTTCCTATGGGCCCAAGCCTCATCTGAGATAGCACCGTCGATTCCGATAAGACCCTTGTTGCCAGGATTTCTGTTGCTGCTGCTGCTGTAAGAGAAATACCTGGTGATTTAGCTAATGGTATTTTCGTCAACTACGTCGCAGGTGTGAGGCATGCATTCATGTTGGCAGTCGCTGTTTTGAGCAGTTTCTGCAATTTAATCATTACAATTTGTTTTGTAATGTCTTCGATTTCTTGATTTAAGCAGTTTCTTTAAGTTGTTCGCTAAAATGTGTTATGTAATTTCTTCACTTTCTTCATACCTCCTCTGTTATTCTTGTGTTCCAGCATTTCATGTAACAGTACTTGCCAACCCATAGTGCTTAACCGCTTGAGTTACGACCCTGCATTATAGGACAAAAGGTGCTTGTTTAGGTGTGTTTTATCACCCCATAAAGTTTTGCCTCATTGTTTTGAATCACCCTGTATTTTGTAATGAGGCTCTCTTTCCTCATACACCCAGCTATCGCCCAATAAAACTGTAATTTGCATTTTATGAGGGTCAAATTCAGGGTTGACAATTGTTCTAAAATTTCTACCAGCTCATTTGGCAGGTACAGCTATTTTTTTACTGGCCATCTATTAAAACTGAGCGGGCAAATAAAGAAAATAATGAAATTGAAATCTTTCCTAAATTTAACACAATGAATAAATATAAAGCCTAATGTACCTGTTACGCTTTCGATTTTTTTTTCCACTGCTCAAAATCACTACTCTTCCTCTGCGTCTATCTCTGCCTTTACTTTAGACATTATATCTCATACCTGAGATGTGAACACATTTTTAAACATAGCTTTTAAAAAATCTGATGTGGGAAGCACATGAATGTCCCTATATAATGCAATGAATTGACGTCTTTCGCACGGAAATGAAAGGGTGTATGAGATCTACATTTCAATGTTTTTAATGTTGAATTGCACATTGGGCGCTTTTCCAGATGATATCATGTAACATTATTTCGAAGTACCCGATTAACATATTTCACGCAGCTCTAAATCCACCATTATTATTATTGATAGCATTCATTCACAATAAGTAATATCATCCATATATTAAAATATGTTAATAATTAATTCATAAACGTGCCGTCATTTTCGTTCAATGAGCGTAATTTTTGCAATTTTAATGACATTTCCTTGAATTTAGGGCGAAATATCACTCTTATTGGCGATATTTCGTTCAATGGATCGCTTAGCTCGCCAAATGGATCGCCAAGTTCGTCAAATGGATCGCCGAGTATTGCAGACAAACGGAGAGAAGAGCATTTCTTATATATGACTGTTGGGAAATGGTTGGCCGGTTGAATGGTCAATCATAAGGTTACGTTTTTTTCTGGACGATAAGATTTCTTCGATAATAAGAGCTTGCAATTCCGTCCCAGAAATGTAAAGGTAGAGTGTCGGTTAGCCAGTACGAAGATCCGTGATTCGATTCCCGGTTGAGGCAGCACAGTTCTTTACAATGACGCCCGAACAAATTAGTCTTGTAGTTTAGTGCATAGATGTCGGAGGTCTGAAAATGACCTTAGAACGACTGGCACGGATTCACTGTATTCGGGGATAGTGAGCGCTGATTTCAATACGGGTGGACGACGACCCAGTAGTAAGTTAACCTGGAAGATTAAAATAGCAGCAGGAGGCTAACCTGGACTAAAAATAGCAGGAGGTGGTCAATCAGACTCGAAAACTATAAGAACTGTTTTAAATAATAAATATAGATTTTAATACTAAATTTTCTAGTACACATGTTTGTCGTTTACTATTTATGTCTATCTCTTATAGTTTACCATATAATTTGAGTGACAATTAAAAAAAATTAAAAATTAAAAAACTCTCGCTCTAAGAGCTACTTTTTTTAAGTTTTTAAAAAAAAAAGTTCAAAATATTAAAGTATTAAAATTAATTTTATATATTTATAATATGAACCGCATTTCCGACAAAACAATAAATGATTATTTCCATTTTTATCTGTTAGGTTCTGGATATAAACGTCGAAAGTGTTTCTTTTTTTGCGTTCATCTCCGTTTTGCCGCCAGGGAATCCTCAACCACAAATGTTATGTTCATTCACGCAAAAATATACTTTTTATTTTGTGCTTCTAATCCAGAACATCATTACATCTTTACTTTCAGCATGTTCTCTCTCTATTAGCTCAAATAAAGATTCCTTTCACCGTTAACGCCTTCACACAATGCTTCATTCACAACTTGAACGTCCTAATCTAAAAAAATCTCCATTCACGAAACTGCTGCCTAACCTTGACAAATTGACTTCCGAGAAGGAACAACAGAGCGATCAATGAATGTTACATTCCGAAGAGATCGTTTGTTCTCCTTCGTTCCATTCTTTTGTTTCGTTGCTCTTTAATTGAATTTTCAATTTTCTGAAGTTGTAATAAGTTTTTTTTCTAGTTTTGTAGTTTCTAAGCAGTGACAATTTTGTTGATTCGCGTTTGCATTCTGTAGTTTTAAAATACTTGCGCGGAATTAGATGTCGATGGGAGAATGTTCCCAATTGTTTAATGCAGTTTCTACGGATATAGACTTAAAGGAACAATATACATTTAAAATGTTGAAAAGACATATTTTATAATCTATTATATAATTATAACATGTTTTAGTCTTACGGGAACTTCCAGAAGCCATCCGGTCATGATTGCATCTTTAAATGCATATATTATTGTTATGAACACATCCATTACAATCTTGGATGTATACACAGGGAACGAGTCCAAGTTTCTCGATAACATACGCTTATTCACAAGCACAAAGTAAACAGGAACAATATACTATCAAACAATACGTAAATGTTCCACTCATTTCACAGAATAAGCGATGATATTCCCAAAACACTGTCGAAAATCATTTCACAAAACAACCGCTACTATTCTCAAAACATTGACAAAAGTCACAGTTCATTGTAGCTGGTATATTCAACTCGTAAACTGAACAATCCAATTCAATGTGATAAGTCCTTTTTATAGTCTCTCTATAGAAACTTCTAGAAATTTCTCTGTAGAATTTTCCAGAATTATCTAATATCTCCTAAACGAATTGTTATTTAGTGAAGTTTCTGGACCATTCAACATCGCCCTGTCTGGCAACCCTTCTTCTGACTCGAAATTTTAGCAGCCATAGAGTGACGTCAGGGAAAGAATGTTCGTACCGCTGTCTAATTCTTATACTGCTTCTGGAGGAAACACAGCGATGGCAATGTTTGGTCTGCAATAGAGACGAAAGGCAAGGCGGGAGACGCCAGTGAGGGAATATTACACGTTCACAACAGTATTGACTACGGAACAAATCGTAACGGAGCCGGATTTTCTATTGACTCTCAGTAGGCGGAACAAATGGGGGTGGGGATCAAAAAATTCTGTTCAGGAGCGCCGTTGTGACGTAGATGGCTGTATGTCCGCACACTTATAGTGTCGATCCTCAGATAGAACTTAATGTTGCTTATTTTTGATTTCACCACAGTGGGCGGAGAAAATAGGGAGGGGTTCGAAAGATATTTTATTTTGGTGACATAAAAGGCTGAATCTGAGTTCCTAGACGTTCAAGGTCATAAAGGTGAACATTAAGCTAGTCGATGCTGTACATTTTATCCTTGAATTTGCCCCACTGATGCCATTTCCATGGATACCCATGGGATCTAGAATATTAGTCCTGAAAGAGGCAGACGGATATGCGATTCATTGGACTGTGTTTGGTGCAAAGTGCCATAAATTGTTATGTAAAATGAAACATAAAGGAAAAACAAGAAAGATCAATCATGCATAAAGCATTGATTATGAAACATTTTCCAACTTGATTGCAATTTTATTTAAACGTCTTTAAAATGCGATGCATTCAGCAGTGATATTTTTTTTTAATTATCACAGTACTATAATCATTTATTTTACTTGGAAATTTCAAACTTCATCGAAACAAGTGAACTCTATTCAAATGACGTTATCGATATATAAATTGTCTAGCTCTCTGTGTAAAACTGTGAATATTTCATTCATACACTTTTATTCCAGGCTCCAGAGCTTCCTTTACAATCACTTGTCTACATTCTGCATCCATTAAAATTAGGCTTCGTTGTAGAAATATATTTTAATTGCTTTGGCGCATTATTGCAATTGCTTTGGGGCAGAATATAGATGCACAGAAAATCCTCAAAAATAAACGCGGTTTTAGGACGGATGCAACACTCAATTTAAATTTAAATGAAATTTAAAAATCACGAATATTACACTGGGAAAAGAAGATGGAAGCCCTATTTTATTTTGAGATCTCTTCATATAATATGGGTGTCATTATTATTTTAATTTTTATTTAAAAAAACTACCGAGCATATTTTGCTAAAAATTTTTTATATATTTTACAGGATGATTTGAATACTACCTAATATTTTCGAAGCAATTTGTGAATTTAAACTTTGCTTATAAAATGTTTGATCGATGAGGTCCCATAGGGTTCAATGTATTTCATTTTCTCATTCATTTACATTCCTATATGTCCCACAGACCGTCTCAACTACATAATAAAATTTTATTTTGATAAAGTCATTTTTACGGCAGTGATCATGCGAACGGATAGACAGGCAGAATGAAAAATGTCATAACCACGTTTCAACTATGTTGTGAAGTGTTAAAAAAAGCTACAAGATTAAGAAAATGTGTTTCTCTGTTTCTGATAGGCTTAAATACTATTACTATTATAATAATTCTATTCTAGTATTGTAATCTAGGTATTAGGCCTATTTCATTTACAGACAGGAGCGAAAATGACTGCCAAATACCTATTGTAATATTATGCACTCTTACAAGTGTCACTCTTAACAAACAAATAAGAGAACTTTTCACCGTCACATTCAAAGGAAAGCATTTTCCATTCAAAACTTATGCTTTCTAATCTCAAAATCATTCTCTTACAAAACGGTGCCCTAACGTGGACAAATTGAGTCCATAGGAAACAAAAGAGATCAATTATAATAGTTTCAATAGTTTAAAGGTTGTATTTCCTTTTGTTTTCAGCATTGTTTTGTTTAATTTATTTTCCAGTGTTCCAGAGTTGCGCTGCTCTTTTGTTTCTGGTGAAATGGGATTTTGTTTCTTCCGTGGTTTCATTTTGTGTTTCTGCAATATGGAATGCCAGCCCTGAATTTGACAGCGGTGAAGTTATTTAAGTTTACGAATGGATCTTTAGAGGCGATATGCTAATGAAATGCAAGCGTTATCAGAGTTCGTTCTTTAAGTTAAAGTACTTAAATTTTAGAAATAAGTGTTTAGAAATAATAATTTTAATGTTATATATCTGGAGAACAAAGTGAAAAACATTAATTTAATTTAAAAAAACTTTAATTATGCAGATGTTTTTATTTTCAGATATAACATCTTGAAAGGATACTTCTGCATTATAATTAACAGTTATTTTCATTTCTGGAAGCAGTAGTTTTGCTGCAATCATGCGCGGAAGCAACAGTCTAGAATTAAAATTTTAATAAATTCATGAAAATTATACAATTTTTAAAAATATTATCGGATTTACCTTATTAAAAATATTATATGTTCTGCAGGTATTCGCTTATTAACCATAAAAATTTTAGGTATTATTGATGTATAGGAAAATAAGTACAAAACAAAATGTGAAGCATAGAAATTCTCTCAATTTACGCCATTTTAAGACTCCCTTAAATCAAAATCATCAAGATTATTAATATAAGATGAATCGGAAACCAATTATGGATGAACATCGAAAGAAGATTAATCACCGTTTTCCTTTTTGATCGCATTATATTAAAAATTCTGAATCAAAATTGTATTCTTTTGTGTTGAAAACATTGAACAGTTGGAAACATTAACAAAAATCACAGTTCAGTGTAGCTTGTGTCATGCCAACTCGTCAACTGAACTCCAACGAAGTGATGAGTCCTTTTCCTTCATAGAAACCTCTGGAAATCGCTATCTCAAAGAATAATCGTTTTATCGAGAAGTTTCTGGAACATTCCGGAAGTCGTCAAATGGGCGATAAATCGCCAAATCTGGAAACACTCCTTCTAACTGGAAAATACTGAAAACCCCGGACTTATACGTCATCCTCACTTTATACTGACGTCATGGATTGTGATTTCTTAGCCTGGCCTTCGAGACAGACGAAAGAAGAGTCGCCAGAGGGAATGTTGTGCGTTCGCAACAGTGTATTTTGTTCTTCATATTCGAGTTCCATGGACATTATATACGGATTATCTTCCATACATTTTCCATATAACGTTACAAGTATGATGTGGATTTTCTCTTGGTAGTAGGGCTATCATACTGCTCCGACTCGTAATTCTGGTAAAAGACTTTTTCATGTTTAAACCCGGATATCCGGAGGTCGACACCAACAAGTTCGAAAGTTGCGACATAACATCTGAGTTTCTATTCCACTGGATTTGATGATCCTTGTGTAATGTCGACTAGAAAGTGGACTCATGTAGACTGGAAAATGACAACATACTTGTTATCTACGTATCGCCGAACAAAAACGTTGATGAGATAGATCATTGCATTTATTCACAAAGTCTTGCTGCCATACACTATTAAGAGTGCAAAATTGTTGAGAAGAAATCTGAATAAATTACCAATGATTCTGAGTGGTGATTTCAATATATTAGTTTTGGTTCAACAGTCAAACTGATCACATTTAATCAATGACCGCATTTCTAGAGGAGAAATTCGATTTGGAATTAAATACTGATAAGAATAAAACAACTACCTGGTCGAGCACTGCAATCGATGCAGTATTTGTTCACGATTTATATAATTTACAGTCGAAAATATTTATATCTTATTTTAGTTATAAGTATCTGTTTATAATATGAATGACTAGTCTTTAATTTTTCATTTTCATTCATAATTTTCTTAGGTGAGGAATGAATGCAAATAAAGGTCAGCTGTCGTATGCACATACTGCGCCAGATTCTAATAAAATACTAGTGGACCCCTGTATAAGGACCCAAGGCCACCAAGACTTCATTAGAAAACTATGGAGTGTCAGAGACGCCCCTCAAAATGCTTGATCAGCGAACAAACAGGGAACGGTAAGACAGTTTTTGTTATAAAGTTAATAGAAGAATAGATATTTTACCTCATGCGTCAAGGCATCATTTATTGTTACGGGTCACAGAATTAAGCGATGACTCGCGACTTAGCAATCTGTTCACAAAAGGCAGCCACCATAAAAATATGTCCATCATCGTATGCAAAGGGGATCGAACTGGTTGGGATAGCGTATGTCAAATACCTGTCTTTTTGTTTGGTTCTCCGTTTACGATGGACGCTGTCCCACCCGTAAGCAAAAGGTTAAGAACGATGCATGTTCTAACATCCCTTTAATTTCACCATCTTCCAATAAACAACATTCGTGTTTGTTTGAGTTTAATTGTCATGTTCATCATGTTCAACAGACGTCTATCTTGGTGAAACAAATGTACGTGTCAATCATAGTGCTCAGTGTAACCATCTCTGCTCGTTTGTAAATCCTTCATTTGGATAAGGATCTGTCACATCGAAAACATTCCATTCTACCTGCAGAATCTTTCACATTCAGTTCGGCCGAGAGTTAAGGCATTTTGGTACCCAAACCATGATTTAATAACTTTTCCATAATGCTTCTGTAGTGATATGTATTTTTGCTAGAAGAAACTGATATTTCATTTGGACTGATTCTGCTTTTTGAGAAAACAGAGAATGACTTGAGAAAACAGAGTTCTACTTGAGAATTCTACTTGAGAAAACAGAGAATGCAAAAACAGATTAACGGGTCCTACTTTATCTTTGAAGAGGAGAGTGCGGTTCTTTTTGCGTATTTTGCCTTTAACATAAAGTTGAGTTTGGGATAAATCCGAGATAATCGTCTTCATTTCCAGACACCTTACATTCAACGAAGATACTATCTGATAAGTTGGCAACAGGATCGAATTCAACCCATTGCCCTCTTTCTATAGCCGTTTACGCAGGAGAATCCGCAAATAAATTCAATTTCGATTTGGCGCACTCTGGAGAATCTTTTATAAGGAAGGTAAATTTTAGGAGTCAAAAAGTATCAAGTCTTCAAAGTCATTTCATCTAGGAAGTGAAGTACATTGAAGGAGGTGAATTGACATGGAGGTGAATTGAAGTACATTGAAGGAGGTGGGTTACATAGAAGGAGGTAAACCTCCTTGGTTTTAGATGAAATGAGAGGATGAAGATCTTTGCACATCTTTAAAATCTCGTCTGCTTTTTTTATCTTTTAAAATATCGTCGTAAAATCATCTCGTCTGCTTTTTGAACAGCTTTTCTAGCTAACTCGTTTTCAGCTTCCTTTGTTCTCGATTTTACAGATGTAATAAAATTATCCCCAGCTAGCACGTCCTTGGCGATAACAGTTCCTGCTCTTATAGGGCTTCCTTTCTTACATATTTTGCTTCTCGCATTGAAAAGAGTAAAGCATTTCGCAAAAATCACTTCTCTACAAACACAGTGTCAGTATATCAGAGCAGCAAGTGCAACACCGAGGGCTGAAGAACTCGTGTATTCTAATACGACCATGATGAACCGAAATCTGAAATCCTTTTCCAAATTAAATCTTGGATATAAATAGATAAAATAGCCTCTCTAACTTTCGCCTGTTTTGCAATTCTTATGATTATAATCTCAGGCGGAAGGCACTGCCACAACATAATGCAACTACTAGTCAGAGACTTTAATGCCTAAAGAAATAACAGGAAAACTGCATTCAGCTCATGGAGTTAAGAGATGAGACGACCTCTATGATTCAGCCGAATAGGAAAGTTAAAATTTTAGAGGTCATTCCAATTTAAAATTTCAGATTATTAATATTTAAACCATGGAGTTGGAGAGATTTTCTCTCCGCTTTATCTTCATATTCACGTTTTAAACAATGCAATGAATGCGAACTTTGTTTATAGATAGATATCGAGTTTGGTTGGAGCTTAATTGTACGACCCATAAAGTTCGAGAGAGTTAGTCTCTTTCTTCCATGGTATAACCTGAAATTGAAAACTTGTGATAAAAAGTTTGAGGTAATAAACTTGATAAATTGGTTTGTTAGAGAGCCTAGGAGAGCGTCAATTCATTGCGTTATGTTCGGGGTTGGTATAATATTATGTTATGATAGGGAGTCGTCAAAGAAATATTAATATTGAATGGGAGGGGTGTATGGCTCGCATGTGCTTGTGGGTATGAGGCGCGGCTGTTAGGGCCGGCGTGAGTAGATAGATATACGTCAGGTCCTGTTTTCCATGCATGACCATGGCGTACTTGGACGGACTAAGCATTCGGGCTTTGCGAAAAATCCGCCAATACCGTAACCTTGTGTCAGAGGCATCTCTTAATAATAAGGTATACCGTTATCAGTTTGACCCACATCATAATCTTCAAATCTTTTTAGTGCCACACGTATAAGAGAAAAACAGGATGATGCTTCTGTAAACGTTTGTTTTATAAATGAACGAAGTATGCCTACCTCTTTCTTCCATCTGTACCCGTTTCCATTTCTTAACACATTACAACATAGTTGAAAAGTGTTTTTGACTTTGTTACTTCTGTCTGTATGTCCGTTCGCACGATAACTGCCGTGTGCATGACCATAATGCACTTGGACGGACTAAGCACGCGGACTTTGCTGGTTTTGCGAAAAATCCAGAAATATCGTAACCTTTTTGGAGAGAAATCGCTTGATAATAAATAAGGTATACCGTTACCTGTTTGACCCACAAAATAAGCTTCAAATTTTTCTTTTTCAAAATGAAATTTTAGTATATTGCTGAGACGGTCTGTGGGACAGATAGGAATGTAAATGAATAATATCACCCAATTAGGTATAGATTGAACCCGGGTTGAAAAAGTGAAATACATTGAATCCCATGGGACCTCATTCTTCAAATATTTTTTAAATCAAGTTAAAATTCCCGGATAGCTTCGAAAATTTTAAGAAATATTCAAATGATCCCATAAAATATATTAAAAAAATTCAGCAAAATAGGTTCGGTAGTTTTTTAAATAAAAATTAAAATAATAATGGCACCTATATAATAGGAAGAGATCACGTGACCCACTTCAAAATAAAATAGGGTGTCCATCTTTTTTCTCAGAGTCAAAATCGTGATGATTAATATTCTTTTAAATTTATATTGAGTGTTGCATCCGTCCTAAAACCGCTTTATTTTTGCATATTTTCTGTGCATCTATATTCTGCGCCAACGAAATGACGCCATTTTTGAGTTTAAATGATCATCCAACTTTGATTATTTCTACACCACAGCTTAATTTTAATAGATGCAGAATGTAAACAAGTGATTGTAAGATGATTTTTATAGGAATTGCTGAATTGTTTTCAAGCAAAATTATTTAACTCTCGAATCTGGAATAAAAGTGTATGAATGAAATATTCACTGCTTTTACATAGAGAGCCATACGATTTATATTTCGATGACGTCATTTGAATAACATTTTTTTCGATGAAGTTTTAAGTTTTCAAGTAAAATAAATGATTGCACTTCTGTGATAATTAAGAAAATATCACCACCGAATGTATTGAGTTTTAGAGATGTTGGAAAGTGAAATCAATACTTTATGCATGATTGATCTTTCTTGTTCTTTACTTCAGATTTGTTTGTCTATTTCTGCATCGTGACGGTAAACCTCAATTACATTCGATTTGTTTTCTGAAGAGTCCGAACAAGTTCATCTGTAGAAATATCAAACAAAAATTGACTTGTCCTATACGAGGTGTTCGAAAAATACAGTAACTGATTTTATTTCTACAAATATTGATCCTAATTTCACAATATGTGTCATTTTCCAATGGTCTAGGATAGATATGTATGGAAATTAATTTTATTGCCAATTTATTGAGAACTCGCTATATCGTATATGTAGGAATTCGTTCTATTTGTAACCTTGAAAATGAATGCATCTTTATATTTTATTACGTTTCGCGCCAAATAGGTGATCCCTTCGCTGTCGAACAATTTTAAAAAGAAATGCTTCATTGCCAACTTGCGATGTGTAATATTAAAATGATTTCCTTTACAAAACGTTTTCTTGGCGCTGACAAATTGACTTCCGCGGAGGGACAACTAGATCCATCGTAATGGATCGAAAAGTTTAGTGACTCTATTTCCTTTAGTTATAGCTGTATTTTTATTCTACTTTAATTTCCAATATCCCGCTGCTATCAAGTTCTTTGGTTCTTGTAGTAAGGAGTAAGCATTTTTTAACACTTTACAACTTAGTTGAAAAGTGTTTATGACTTTGTTCATTCTGTCTGTCCGTCTGTCTGTCCGTTCGCACGATAACTGGCGTAAAAATGACTTTATCAAAATGAAAGTTTAGTATGTTGTTGAGAACATATGGGAATGCAAATGAATAATATCACGCAATTAGTTTTGGATTGAATCCGGGTTGAAAAAGTGAAATACTTTGAACCCTATGGGACCTCATTATTCGAACAGTTTTCAAGCGAAGTTAAAATTTGCAAATTGCTTCAAAAATTTAGGAATTATTCAAATTATTCCGTAAAGTAATATAAAAGAAATTGAGCAAAATGTGTCCGGTAGCTTTTTAAATAAAAATTAAAATAATGAAGAGATCACGTGACCCACTTCATAATAAAATAAGGCATCCATCCTTTTTCCTAGAGTAAAAATGGTGATTTTTAAAGTTCTTTTAAATTTCGATTTAGAGTTGCATTCTTCCTATAATCGCTTATTTTTGATTAATTTCTGGACACCTATATTCTGCGCCAACGCATTTACAATATATTTTTAGTTTAAATGATCATCCAACTTTGATTATTTCTGCAGCGAAGCCTAATTTTAATGGATGCAAAATGTAAACAAATCAAACTGTAAGATGAGTTGTATAAAAATTGCTGAATTATTTTGACTCAAAATTGTTTAGCTCTGGAGTCTGAAATATAGGTAATATGAATGAAATATTATTTGGTTTTACATAGAGAAGCAGACGCTTTTACAGCATTGCCTTTTTGATGAAGTATTAAGCATGGAGTTAGAAAGTACTTTACCTCCATGGTTTTAAGTTTTGAAGTAAAATAAATTATTGTAGTACTGTGATCATTTAAAAAATATCACCGCTGAATGTATCGCATTTTAGAGATGTTTAAATAAAATTGCATTGCAGTTGGAAACTGTTTCATAATCAATGCTTTTTATATGATTAATTTCTGCTGTTTAAATATATATCCCAGGCGTCACTTCCTACTTTCAGCGAGAAAAATAATTAACATTGCTAGTAGTTAAAAAGAAAAAGGCAGTTTAAAATCTAGTAGATATAACAGCAACTTACTTTTTGGAGCATTTGCCTGGTGATGAGTGAAATTTTCAAAAGAAGTGGAAATTTTCAAAATTAGAAAGATAAAGAAAGATACGTTAGTATTTTCAAGGTCAACGGCAAATCCGTATTGCCCATCTCTTATTTAACTTCCTTATTCAATAGCTTGCAATTAATTGTTAACACATA
Organism: Amaurobius ferox; assembly: GCA_951213105.1. Classification (NCBI taxonomy): domain Eukaryota; kingdom Metazoa; phylum Arthropoda; class Arachnida; order Araneae; family Amaurobiidae; genus Amaurobius; species Amaurobius ferox. The sequence continues at coordinate 140,098,025 of OX578147.1, forward strand.
AAATATTTAATGGTCAGCACATGCTTCAGTATTGACGTGGTGAGTCATGGGGGTGTCATACGTCGTATGGCTGTCCTTAGTATTTAATAAGAACACTTTTTTTTTAATTTGACACAATCATATTCTTGCAGTGCAGATATATTTGGTTTTCTGACAATTTTGAGCGAAAACATTGTATCCCAGCACCGTGAGTTCTTTGAGCTTCAACGATTCTTCTGTTCATGTCAGTCATATTTCAATATATTTCTCACCACAAACCCAAAACAAATTTTCCTCGGATTACTTTAAATACATGTACTATAAATAGCACAAAATAAATACATAAGAACACCAAAAGCGGGAGTTTTATCTGTGTCTAAACAAGCACACCGTAGCGGGTTTAGGCTGGAGGCAATTTGTTTAGCAGCTATCGTGAAAAATAGCAGATTTTTTACATATGCATGAGAATTCTATCAATGATTTGAAAGCCAAAGCTGCGAGAAAAACAAACGCGGTTTAGATAACTATATCCATATAATGCTATTTTTTTTTCGAAATTGATTATGTGTTTGCCGATAGTGTGGTATTTGCAAATTATCTTATTGAAACCGATTTAGATTACGTAGTTTCTTCAGATGATAAGTAAGTTTATGTCTTAAATGTTTTTCAGCAAAATATTCCGAATTTAAGAGCGTTTGTCATCCAATTGTTACTTAGCTCGGTACACTGAATTTAAATTTAGTTTCTTACGGCACACATTAAGATTAAATCTGAAATAGCTCTGAAAAATTTGAAATATGTATATATCATGAATATTACTCTAGTACATATGATTTCCCTACAGTTCACAGTATATGTAAATTTTGGACTCTTAAATTTATTTATTTTATTTACTAGTGTCAGGCATTTAAACCATAAATAAGCATTCCAGGTTCCTAATATCTTTGAAAAATATAATTAAAAAAATTCACCGTAGTATACGTGCCTAAAGTTCGCTATAAATATCTCGTCCAGAATTCTCCTCCAAGGTACAATTAGTTGAAATCCTGTGTCTAATTCTAAACAAGAAAGAACAATTATGCATAAAGCATTGATTATGAAACACTTTCCAACTGAAATGCAAATTTATTTAAACATCTCTAAACTGCGATACATTCAACGGTGATATTTTTAAAATTATAACAGTACCACAATAATTTATTTTACTTAAAAATTTAAAACCGTGGAGGTAAAAGTACTTTCTAACTCCATGCTTTAAACTTCATTTAAAAAGTAATGCTATAAAATCGTCTGCTTTTTTATGTAAAATCTATGACTATTTCATTTATATCACCTATATTTCAGACTCGAGCTAAATACTTTTGCGTGAAAAAGAAAATCAGCAATTCTTATACAACTCACCTTACAACTTGATTTGTTTACATTCTGCATACGTTAAAATTAGGCTTCGTTAGAGAAATAATGAAAGGTTGATGACCGTTTAAAGTAAAAAATAATGTAATTGCGTTGGTACAGAATATAGATGTACAGAAAATTACCCCAAAAATAAAGCGAAGGATTATAATCGGACGGATTATAAATTTAAAGGAACTTTAAAAATCACGATTTTAACACTGGGAAAAAATATATGTATGACCTATTTTATTTTGAAGTGGGCCATCTGATCTCTTCATATAATATGGGTGTCAGTATTATTTTAATTTTTATTTAAAATACAACCGAACATATTTTGCTTATATTATTTTATATAATTTATGGGATAATATGAATATTTCCTAAAATTTTTTGAGAGCAATTTGTGAATTTTAACTTTCCTTTTAAAATGTTTGAAAAATGAGGTCCCATCGGGTTCAATGTATTTCATTTTTCAACTCGGGTTCAATCCTAAACTGATTGGGTAATATTATTCATTTACATTCCCATATGTCCCACAGAATGTCTCAAAAACACACTAAAATGTCATTTTGATAAAGTTATTTTTACGGTAGTGATCGTGCTAACGGACAGACAGACAGAATGAACAAAGTCATAAACACTTTTCAACTATGTTGGAAAGTGTTAAAAAGATATGAATAAGCTTAAAGGGAAAAATACTACTCAACGGTAGAGCGTCGGCTCGCCAATTCGAAGTTCCAGGGTTCGATTCCCGGTTAGGCCAGTACGTTTCCTTACAATGGCTCCCGAAAAAATCAACCCTGTAGGTTAGTGCAAAGATGTCGGAAATATCCAAGTGACCCTAAATGCGACTAGCACGGATTCAGTGGACTCTGATATAGGGAGCGCCGATTTCAAAGCGAGAGGATCGCTAACACGCAGGTAGCTATTCTGTAGGATACAATATCATTAGGAGGCTAGCCTGAAGTAAAAAAAATCTGATGTGGGCACATGACTTTCCTTATATAATGTAATTAATTTACTACTTTTACAGTAAAAAAAAGTAGGTTTTTCTTATAGTAGATACTAATATTCTTTACAAGATATTAAATTTTCGACAATTAGTCGTCATTTTTATCCATTTGGCGAGTTTTTCGTTAATTTGGCAACATTTCAAAAAGTTGCCAAGTTGGCGACATTCCGCCAAATTCGTCGCCAAAATTTCGCCAAGCGTTATGCACTAAGAAATAAGTTATTTTTACAGCAGATAAATGACTATTGGCGTTCAAACACAAAAGTATTACTAAAAGTATATTTTTTCATGAATGGATCGAGCTAGTTCCACGAGAATGATGTAACCCAATTTATCGCATGGTATTACATATGAAAAGTGAACATGTTTCTCAATAGGAATTTTTTTTATATGACTTTTTGATAATTTTTTTTTTAAAAAATGAACAATATCTCGAGAACGGTTCATGTTAGCGTTCTAAAATTTATGTCAATCGTTTTCTAATAAAAAATTACATAAGAATTGTCAATTTGCGTAACTTTATTAGTGGTTTTGATTTTTTGACGATTTTTTTAAAATTTCATTCGAAAATTTAGGGGGGTTCTTAACATTCGATTGCATATAAAAGCAATAGGCTTCCAGTGTTTACGGATTGTGATTTTTGTACCAAATTTGGTTGGAATCGGACCATTCATTCGTCAGTCATCGGCTCCACAGACTCACTGACACACACACACACACACACACACACATCATTTCAAAAATGTTTGATTCGTGATCAGGGATGCTTGAAACGTGCTCTCCCGTAGAAAACTCAAATTCAAATTTTCGACCCCGTCACAATACTTTCCTTATACATTATGTATATAAGGAAAGTAATAACAGGAAGTAATCTGTCAGATTGTCAGTTACACGCTAATCTCACATCCACTTCTGCAATAACAATTTGAAATTTCGTCTCAGTAGAGCGTTGGATGGCCAGTTCAAAGACTTGGGGTTCGATTCTCGTTTGGGGCAGCAAGGTTCGTTGGATACTATGTATTTCAGTGCAGGAGAAAGTCGAATGGGGCCTTCCCGATACAGATTTTTTTACTGATTGCCATAAGACCTTTGCATTTCACTGTATTTACACTGTGATTTATCAATCTTCCTTTATATCTCTTCTATTCAAAATGGGAACCAGCTGCGGCTAATTAATTAGTCTTCTCTTCTCCCAAGAGATTCATTAGCGTTCGAGGCTGTAATATAACTATCCACGCGAGCTTTTATTCAATGTCTTCAGAAAATGCGCCCCTCTCTCGACAGCGGGGTAAACTTCGCTTTCATAAATAGAGGGACAAGGGGTTGAAACAGAAAATGAGATTGCATTCAATTAAAAAAGATGTTTTAAAACTTGTGTTTTCACGCTGAAAAGGTCTGATGTGGGCGACAGGTGACTTTTCCTGCAGATTCATATATTCACGTTCACTTTATTTCTTCAATAATTCATTATATTGAGTTGAATAGCACAAAATAGCACCTATAATTATTTTAAATGACACTTAATTTGAACTTTTAATCCAATTTTTGTTCTCATTTGGTGAGTTGACTTATTTTCAAAGGTTGCGTAGCAAAAATGCGAAAAAACTAAATATGTCGAGAGCGGCTAGTCCTAGTGTAATGGGGCTGGTCTTATTCTTTTCTGTTTTAAAAATTACGTAAAAAGCAAAGATAAGCATTTAATGGATATATTTCAGCATACGTAGTGTTTATTTTAGATTTTGACAATTTTTGTGGGCCATTTCGCAAAATAAGGCAGGTTATTTTTTTTTCGAATCGTACCAAAATCTAATCAGCACCAGAGTATCTCACAAGTGACTTATCTACCAAATTTTGTAAAATTTGATATATTGGTTTTTCAGCTGGAGTGGAAATAGGCAATATTTGCTGGCAATTTCGTTAAAAAACGTAGTTTCTTTTATCCCGAATGACAACAAAATCTAATCAGCACCAGGGTCACCCCAAAGGGACAAACCTACCCAATTTTACAGAATTCGGTCTATTATTTTTTTATTTAGAATGGATACATACATTGCACAGGTAGACAGACAGACATACAGTCAGACAGACACGTACACACACAGACGTCACGCTAGAAATAGATTTTACTTTCCGTGCAATACATGGTAATGTATAGGCAAAGTTATGGAATCATGCCGAAAATCGCAAATCGAGTTTTCGACGGATCTACACGTTTCGAGACCTCTAGAATACGAAAAATAATTTTTTAGCGTGACCTCTGTGTGTGTGTCTGTCTGTCTGTGTGTCTGTCTGTCTGTCTGTGCAGATTTTGTATCCAATCTAACTCAAAAACTAATGAACCGAATTTCATAAAATTTGGTAGGTAAGTCACTTGTGGGCAAATCTGGTGCTGATTATTCTGGATACGATTCGGGATAAAAGAACCCGCCTTTTTTTTTTGCGAAATGGCCATCAAAAGCTTATATCCACTCTATATGAAAAACTAGTGGACCGAATTTCACAAAATCTGGTAGATAAGTCACTTGTGGGACACCCTGGTGCTGATAAGATTTTGGTACGAATCGGAAAAAGTAAACTGCTTTTTTTTTGCAAAATGGCCCTCAAAAATCGACAAAATCTAAAATAAAGAGCTACGTATGCTCAAATATATCCATTAAATGCTTGTTTAATACGTAATTTTTAACGAAGAAAAGAATAAGACCAACGCCATTATATTAGGACTAGCCGTTCTCGAGATATTTTAGTTTTTTCGTATTTTCTCTACGCCACCTTTGAAAATAAGTCCAGTTATCAAATGCGAACGAAAATTGAATTAAAAGTGAATTAAATTTAATTAAAATAAAAAGAACGTGAATATAAGTCTGCAGGGAAAGTCATGTGCTGCCCACATCAAATTTTTTCGTATTGTAGAGGTCCCAAAACGTGTAGATCCGTAGAAAACTAGAGTTGTGATTTTCGGCATGATTCCAATACTTCCCCTATACATTAGCATGTATTGCAGGGAAAGTAAAAATATGCAGGATTTTTCTGGTCGATTTTTTCAAGATACCCTGGTGCTGGTTAGATTTTGGTACGCTTCGAAGAAGAAGAACATACATTTATTTTTTTGCAAATTGGCTCGCCAAAATCGAAAATAAAAGGCTATGTATGCTCAAATGCATTAATTAAATGCTTGTTTTATAATTTTTGTTGATGAAAAAATTAGTCCAAACCCATTGTTCTCGTTCTCTAGATATTTTAGTTTTTTCACTTTTTCGCTACGCCGGTTTTAAGAATAAGTCCATTAACCCGTTGAAAACGAAAGCTGAATTAAAAGTTTAAATTCAGTGCCATTTCAATTAATTATAGGTGTTATTGAATGCAATCAAACTCCATTTAATGAATTATTTAAGAAATAAAGAGAAGATGAATTTGAATCTGTAGGGAAATTCATATGCTGCTCACATCAGACTTTTACTTTCATTATAATCTATATAGATAAAATTGGAAATTTATCTGTTTATTTATTTGTTTGTTTGCGTTTGTCTCATCGTCACATAAGAATGGCTGCATCGTATTGGATGAAATTTTCTGAGTACACTTGTACAATCCCCACTTAAAATTGACTACAGTTTTCGAGGTTCTAAGATAAGGGGTTACCGAGGTATTAATAAATAACTCACTATTACGCTTTCTATTGAGATAGCATTATGTAAACAATATTTGTTCCGCAAAATTATTTGAAAAAAAATTAATATAACGTTGATAAGCGACGGAATTTGAACCCAGTGAGTTTATATTTGAAAAAAAAAATCATGTTGTTAAGCAATAGAATTAAACCAATGAGATAATACAGCAGTGAGTCTTTCTATTTTCCCTGCAATACATGTTTAATATACAGGGAAAGTATTGGAATCAAGCCGAAAATCGCAAGTCGCGTTTTAGCCAGATCTACACGTTTTGGGGCCTCTAGAACACGAAGACACTATTTTTAGCATGACGTCTGTGTGTGTGTGTGTGTGTGTGTGTCTGTCTGTCTGTCTGTGTCTCTGTCTCTGTGTCTGCCTGTGCAATTATGTTTCCACTCTAACTCAAAAACTAATGTATCGAATTTCATAAAATTTGGTAGATAAGTTACTTCTGTATGATTCTGGTGCTGATTAGTTTTTGGTACGATTCGGGATAAAAGAACCCGCCTTTTTTGCGAAATGGCCACGACAAAATTGCCTGTATCCACTTTAGCTGAAAAACTAATAGATCAAATTTTACAAAATTGGGTTAATAAGTCATTTGGGGGTTACTCTGGTGCTGATTAGATTTTGGTACGATTCGGAAAAAAATAACCTGCTTTTTTTTGCGAAATGGCCCGCAAAAATCGTTAAAATCTAAAATAAAAAACTACGTATTCTCAAATATATTAATTAAATGCTTATTTTATAAGTAATGTTTAACGATGAAAAAAATAAGACCAACCCTATTACTCTAGGACTAGCCGTTCTTGCTATATTTTTGTTTTTTCGTATTTCTCTACGCCACCTTTGAAAATAAGTCCAGTTGCCAAATGAGAAAGAAAATTGAATTAAAAGTGATTCAATTGAATTAAAATAATGAGAACGTGGATATAAGTCTGCATGGAAAGTCATGTGCTGCCCACATCAGATTTTTTTATGGGCCCAGTAGATTTGCAAGGTGTCTATCCATTCACAGTAAATGATTAAGCAATAAATATTGCTTATAAATATTACAAAAAAATATGATCTGGGCAGCACATAACTTTCCATGCAAACTCATATTCACTTTCTCTTCAATTCTTCAATAATTGGGTTTAATTGTACAAAATAACACCCATAATTATTTAAAATTGCACTAAATTTGCACTTTTAATTCAAGTTCTCATTTGGTAGCTAAAAGTACTTTCAAAGGCGGTGTAGCAAAAATGCGCAAAAACTAAAATATCTCGAGAACGGCTAGTCCTAGTGTAATGGGGTGGGTTGTATTCTTTTCATCGTTAAAATGACGTATAAAACATAAGTGTAATTGATATATTTGAGCATACGTAGTTTTGAAATGTAGATTTTGACTATTTTTGCGGACCATTTTGCAAAAAAAGACAGGTTACTTTTTCCGAATCGTACCAAATTCTAATCAGCACAAGGGTAACCCCCAAGTGACTTATCTATCACTTTTTTAAAACTTGTTCTGTAAGTTTTTCAGCTGGTGTGGATACAGGCAATTTTTGAGGAACATTTCGCAAAAAAAAAACCGGGTGCTTTTATTCCGAATCGTACAAAAACTAATCAGCACCAGAGTCATACACAAGTGAGTTACCTACCAAATTTTATGACATTCGGACCATTTGTTTTTGAATTAGAGTGGATACATACCTTGCACAGACAGGCACACACACAGACGTCACGTTGAAAATAGTTTTTTCGTATTCTAGAGGTCCCGAAACGTGTAGATCCGTCGAAAACTCGAGTTATGATTTCCGGCATGATTCCAATACTTTCCCTATACATCACCATGTATTGCAGGGAAAGTAAAATTCCTTGAGTAGTTAGTTTTGTAAAGTGCAAGTGTAAATCTTTTGCATATGTATTTACACCCAAGACATGTATTTACACCCATTTACATGTATTTACACCCAAAATATAGTCTGTATGCTATTTTCCCCCAATTATAGGACGAAAAAACCTTTTTTAATTTAGTTTAATTGCTTTCAACCCTTTGTAATAAATATTAAATAAATATTTAATCTATGTAAATCAAAAAAGTTGCTGCCCGATAATGATCCCAGAAGTGACCAGTAATTAATACAATCCTGGGGCAATTCCTGGTCACTTAAAAACTATAATTATTTAAATTACAAGTACATTTATATTGAAGTAAACGTTTTATTATATGGGTATCAAAAGGTGATTTCTCCCTGCCAAATTGGAAACATTACTTTTGATAGTTGTTATAATAACTGGATGTTGTTGATTTTTGACCGAGAATTACCCCCGGGTGACTTTAGTTACTTTCCTTATATACATAATGTATAAGGAAAGTATTGTGACGGGGTCGAAAATTCGAACTCGAGATTTCGACGGGAGAGCACGTTTCAAGTATCCCTGATCACGAATCAAACATTTTTGAAGTGATGTCTGTGTGTGTGTGTGTGTGTGTGTGTGTGTGTGTGTGTGTATGTGTGTGTGTGTGTGTGAAAGTATGTGTGTGTGTGTGTCAGTGGGTCTGTGGAGACGATAACTGACGAACGAATGGACCGAATTTGGTACAAAAATCACAATCTGTAAACACTGGAAACCTATTGTTTTTATACGCAATCGAATGTTCAGAACCCCCCTAAATTTTCGAATGAAATTTTGGAAAAATCATCAAAAAATCAAAACCAATAATAAAGTTACGTAAATAAACATTTCTTATGTAATTTTTCATTAGAAAACGATTGACATAAATTTTAGAACGGTAACATGAACCGTTCTCGAGATATTGCACATTTTTCAAAAAAATTATCAAAAAGTCATATAAAATAGAAAAAAAAATATTTCCTATTGAGAAACATGTTCACTTTTCATATATAATATCATGCGATAAATTGGGTGACATCATTCTCGTGGATCTAGCTCGTTCCATTCATGAAAAAATATACTTTTAGTAATACTTTTGTGTTTGAACGCCAATTTATCTGCTGTAAGAATAACTTATTTCTTTGTCCATAACGCTTGGCGAGATTTTGGCGACGAAATTGGCGGAATGTCGCCAACTTGGCGACTTTTTGAAATGTTGCCAAATTAACGAAAATCTCGCCAAATGGATAAAAATGACGATAAATCAATGAAAATGACGACTCATTGTCGAAAATTCAATATCTTGGAAAGGATATTAGTATCTACTAGAAGAAAAACCTATTTATTTTACTGTAAAAGTAGTAAATTTATTTCATTATATAAGGAAAGTCATGTGTTGCCCACATCAGATTTTTTTTTAAATAAAAATTGAAATAATAATGACACCCATGATATACGAAGAGATCACACGTAAAGGTCGATGTAAAATTGTAAAGGTCGTTTCAATTTATACTATTTAGTGTTATATCCGTCCTAAAACCGCTTAATTTTTGCGGATTATCTATATATCTAAATTCTGTGCCAACGCAATTGCAATATTTATAATTTTAAATGATCACTAAATTTTGATTATTTTTTCAACGAAGTCTAATTTTAACTTATGCAGAATTTAAACAAATCAAACGATTGTAAGGTGTTTTGTATGAGAACTGCTGAATTATTTTTAAGCAAATTTATTTATGTCTGATGTCTGGAATATAAGTAATATGAATGAAATATTAATGGATTTTACATAGAGAGGCAGACTTTGTATTTGGATGATGTTTTAAGTTTTCAAGTATAATAAATGACTGTAGTGCTGCGATCATTTCAAAAATATCACCGCTGAATGCATCGCATTTTAGAGCTGTTTAAATAGTCGGTTGGAAAGGGTTTCATAATCAATGCTTTGTGCATGATTGATCTTTCTTGTTTTGTGTTATGTAAACCGTACGAAGGACGGGCATACTGCTAGTGACCCAAATGTGAACTTACCTTCGCATATAGGATCTTCACCTTCCCATTGCTTTTTAGTGTTGCACGTCCGTGTCGACGGCCCTACAAGCTTGAATCCGTACCGGCACTCGTATTTCACGACTGAATTGAAAGATATTGACGTGTAAAAGGCCCGGCCGTTCGATGGGTTTTCCGGTATTGCACATTGTACAGCTATGGGAGGGAAAATAGTATTAATGAAAGACAGGCAATTCTTAAATGAAAAGTTACATGAAAAATAACAGGAAAATTAACATAAAAACTAACCTAAAAATGTACATAAAAATAACATGCAAACCAATTAAATACCATAAAAATGAACCTAAAAATTTATATAAAGATAACCTAAAAACAATTAAATAACATAAATATTAAAAAAAAATTTAATTGAAAATTAAAATTAAATAAAAATTAACATAAAAATTAACCTAAAAATTTACGCGAAAATACATAAAAACAGTTAAATAACATAAAAATGAAAGAAATATTTCTCCCGAAAATATTCTTCCTAACGTGTAAAATGGATTATTCTTTTAAATCAAAAGAGGGAAACGCTTTTACAGGCACCCATTCCTATTATGTCAATGCAAGGCTGCACTAGTTGAAATCTTGGGAGGAATGTGTGCAATAAAAAAACAGGTAGAGAATTAGTATGTCCTCCAGATCTTGATTTTATTTCGTTTTGAAAGTCGAAGGATGAGAATCGAATTATTCAAGAGAGATAAGAATTTTGATAAAATATAATTACATATTTAAGGATATTTCATGATCCAATTCCAGCAATTTTTCTGGAATCCCGGTTGGGACTTAATTTCTCGACACACGCCAGATATTTTTCAATACTTGACGAAATTGTAATGATTCTTAATCCACTCTAAAACAGAACCTAGCACAAACCTGTATTTAATGATAACCTATGAGTCACATTCTAAGTTAAAAGTCCTTCGGCAAACAAGCTTCGGAAAGTTTCATACGTAAATAAATTCTACGACAGGCATATCATGTATGTCCATTTTCTCCGGACATATTATCCAAAACGATGTGAAGCTGGGTGTTACAAGGCACTTAAACTGTCCGATAAACGAGATGTTGAACGAACAAATACGGCGTAGATGCTCATTTTGGCATTTTTGAACTCTGGTGAACTCTGAAATTTGTGTGGAAACCGAAACTTGTGAATTGTTATTGAAACCATTAAATTCGCATTACTTAAAAATATGTGCCCTTATTAAACAAGCAGATTAGCAATTGTGCCCATGGTGTTCTTTGCATTTTGACGTCTTTGTTCGTTAAAACTTTGATTCTTTATTTCTTTTTTTTTGGAACACACACGCACACTGTACACTTTCAAACTGTACACTTTCTTCTTTTCGAGCTATCTACTCTTACACAGAATTCAAAATCCCTATCTCATCGCATATTTTTCTATCATTTTACGTTTCGAACAGTTTGTTGGAGCATACGCTCCCCTCGCCCCTTTAACAAATATTTTTTAAGTTCAATTTTCCCCGTGGGTTTTATTAAACGAGAATGATGTACCAAATTTCAAGTCTCTATTTCACTTTAAGAAAGCGTTTATCATTTGTTCGGCAGATCGAAAACTTTGTTCGACTGCAATAAAGAAGCAAATACTGAAAAACTGAAACTGTGAACTTATTTCCTTTCGAACCATCATCAACCCTTAAACCAAATTCAATTTTTCCATCATTTCACCTTTCGAACATTTTGGTGAGGAGCTCCACCTTCTAATGAATATTTTTGAATAATTCGATTTTTCCAGGGGGCGCGGGGTACTGAAAGAATATCAGATTGCAAGGCTCTATCTCACTTGCAAAGAAGGCGTTTTCATGTATTCGGTAAACCCAACATTTTAGTGTGCGCAACCCTATAGTAGCAAATATTGGAAACTGCAATTGCAAACTTACTACCAAATACGACCAAACTTATTCTCAAATTGTCTACCCTTGCACCAAATTTAAAGTATCAACCTTATAGCAATATATGTGTTTCTGTTATTCGCATTTCAAATGTTTTTGGTGTGGAACTCCCCCGCCCATACCCACCCCCTTATAATAAACATTTTTGAATACATCGATTTTTCCTGTGGGTTTTATTGAGCAATTGACTCGTGTATCAAACAGCAAGTCTCTTTCTCGCTTAGGCAAAATGTTCTATGAAAATGTTGATCTTTCTCTTAGGTCTTATTGATCCTTACACCAAATAATGTTTCTATCTCACATACTCATTTATTCGGTCAACCGAACATTTTAGTGTACAACACTCTTAAAGCATTACATATTAGAAAAGTGAAATTGTTCTTCATTTCAATGCATCTACCCTTACACCAAATTTAACTTCTCATCACAAAGCATACTTATCCACCATTTCGCATATCGAACGTTTTGGAAATGGAGTATCCCCTCTAATTAATGTTTATAAAAGAATTCGATCTTTCTCTCAGGTTCTATCAACTTGCTAATACACCAAACAATTTTTCTATCTAACTTAAAAGAAGGCATTTCTTATTTATTCGGTAAATCAGACATTTTGATGTGCGGCACCTCTAAAGTAGCAAATATTAGAAAACTGAAATTGTACACTTTCTTTGGCAAGACGTTCTAGTTGAGACTGTCAAATGCTCCGTGGACATCTGCGGAGCATTTGACAGTCTCAACTGGAACGTCTTGCCTCTTTCATTTTCAAAAATCAACCTCCCTCAGCCTTTTCAAAATTTCATTTTTTCATATCTTTTTAACAGAGAAATTTCACTCAACATAGGTAAATCACATATTACAAAACACATTTCTATGGGCGCTCCACAGGGATCGGTTATATCCCCTTGCCTGTGGAGTATCTACTTTAATGACATTCTAAAACTCATCAACGATCTTTTTCACCTTCAGGCCTTCGCGGATGATCTCGTGGTGGTCACCTATTCATCCAACTTAAAAACACTACAACTTAATACCAATAACCTTTTAAACCTTATCTCATCCACTCTCACTGTTTCAAAACTTTCCATAGCTCCAGAAAAATGTAAATCAATTATCTTCAATAAAAACCGCTCAAAAATCAGACAACGCCCTTCCTTCAAAATTCAAAACCATAAAATACCTACAACTAGACAACTCAACTTTCTTGGAATCACTATCGACGATAATTTAAAATGGAGCTCCCACATTTTCAATCTTAGAGAGAAATGTTTTAAGTTCGCCAGCACCTTTGGGAGGGTGTCTGGCAATAACTGGGGTATAGATAAATCCTTTTTAAAAATCTTGTATCTTTCGGTCATCGAAAAGATAATCATTTTCGGCGCAGGAATTTGGGGACAAGCTTTGACTGGGGCTCAGGTCAAAAAACTTTTGTCTTTGCAAAGGATTTTTCTTCTCAAAATCTCTTCTGGTTTTCGGACTACTTCCAACATTTCTCTTTACTCTATAACAGGTATTCCCCCCATTCATTTTGTCATTAATACACAATTTAAAAAATATGCCTTCTGGAAACTCAGAACAAATCATTTTACCAACCCGTCTCTTCCCTATCCCCCTAACTTTGACTTCAATCGCCCTTCTTCTTCTATCCCCCCTTCCCTTCGTATCGCCTATCTGGCTCCCTTCGACCCCTCAATTTTTTCAGACATAAATATTTACACTGATGGCTCTGCCATTGACGACAAAGTGGGTTACGCCATTTGCATATACAGGGGGGATAAACTTCAAAACATATATACTTTCAAACTCAACCTTGGGAACACAGTTTTTCAAGCTGAAATAGCAGCAATACACTTTGCCATCAACTGGGCTTCTACAAATAATTTAAAAATAAATATTTTTTCAGATAGTCAATCCTCCATTTCGGCCCTTAACTCCATTAGAAACAAATCTGACTATCTTTCCAAAATTAAACTAGATGCAAATTTAAACAAGCATTTAATAAACCTCTGTTGGGTTAAAGCCCATTCTGACATCTCGGGCAACGAGGCCGCCGATGAAAATGCAAAACTTGCTACCTCTTCAGGTACCCCATCTCCTTTACCTTTTCCCTACTCTCTGTTAAAAAAGCATTGTAAACTGGATATCTTAAACGCCTGGCAATCTTATCTAAACAACTACATTTCCCCTCGCACCCATGACCCGGCCAGAATTTTAAACTTTCTTCCCCACGTAAACTTTAATTTCCTTTTAATGAACAAATATCTTATTTATTTTATCACGGGCCACGGCCCATTTTTGGATTACCTTTACTTTTTTAAATTTAAATCAACCTCTTGCTGTTCCTGCGGTTCCTTTGGAGATGCAGACCACTACGTCTTTGCTTGCCCCCACTCTAAACCTTTTCATCTTTCTAAACCTTCCCCCGCTAATTCCGCGGCCTGGTTCTCGAGTGTCTGCTCGAATAAAACTTCAATTAACAAAATTAAAAACTGTGCTCTCATAGCGAGAGAAATATCCAACAAAATCACTTGAATAGCCTGAGAGCCATTGCTGCTTTTAACTTTTTCTCTGGTTGTTGATCCCCTTGGTTTTTGCTTGCTCCTCCCCGGTGGTGCCGCCTTCCCTTTTATTTTGGTTTGCTGTGTTGTTTTGGTGTTGTGTTTTGTTTTTGATTACTGCTTTGTTTGTTTGCTGTTTTGTTTAGTTGTGTTTTTTCTGGTGTTGTCGCCGGATATCTTCCCGGCCGTCCAATTAGATACTCAAGTCCTCTGGATGAGTCGGACGGTCTGGGTCTTCACACTCACACTTTCTTTGTTTCGAACCATTTACCCTTAAACAAAATTTAAAGTCTCTATCAAGTGTGTTTTTCTGTCATTTCGCATTTCGAACGTTTTGTGGTAAAACACCCCCTCTAATGAACATGTATGAAAAATTCGATTTTTTCTGGGGAGTTTTAGCGAACGATTGATCTGTGTATCTAATTTCAAATCTCTATCTGTTCGGAAAGTGCCTGAAAAAGACATGACACCTGGTAATTAGTTAGGGACTTGTAAATTTGCAGTGTTATTTTTAGTTGTACGCAGTACATTTATTTATTAATACAAATGATTATTCACTGTTCTACCAAAAGTGTGCCAAGACGAATCTATTCATGTTGAAAGAGAGAGAGGAATAAGGGATGTACAATTTCGTTAATTGACTCCTTGTACCCTATTATCAGAATAGATTCTTCTTGTGTCGAAGGGCTTTTTTCCTGACAAATTGACATCTGAATGGCATTGAGCATGCCATGTAAAGGACATTTTAATTAAATATTTGTTGTGAGAATCTCCCAGAAAACTATTCTGTCGTTCTCCTTTATTTTAATCTGACTGCATATATATAAATAATTGACATCATTTGCTAACGGAAACAACGTTTTATTTTAGAATTCACCAGCTTACAGCATTTTTACAAGATTCCATCATTTTACAAGTTTATAGTTCTATTATAACAAATCCACTGTTTCCACTGACTTCGTTACAGAATAATAAAGATAAAAAATAAAACGATAATATGCAACCATAGATATAATCATTTTGGACTCTGTTTCCAAACTATAAGTGGGGAAAAAACAATGAGGAAAATTTGTAGCAGTTGATCATAATGCTGCTTTTGATATCCTCCCACCTTTTTAATTTTTGACTGCTAAAATCAAAACATAAACATACCACTATTAAAAAAATAACCATATTAAAATGTTAAAGTTAAATATTTGTTATCATAAAGCTTAGGTCTCACTACTGTTCTCCCACATTTAGTTTTAATAGTCACAGGAATTCATTTGTCAGGAACAATAGTCTCTTTAATATCGGGAACAATGGTATCAACAGTTCTTGTTTCATCACATACAGTTTCTGTTGAAACAGTAGTTCCTGTTTCACCAATGACAGTGTCACTAGGAACAGTTACTTCTTCAGGAACTTCTGCAGATTTACCATTCTTAAATGGCAGATCCTGGTGAGACACTTTTAAGGGATAGATATTTTATACTGGCCTGGTGATTTCACCTTAACGACTCGGATGCAATTGTCTCTACCAGGAAAAACAGTCACAATGCGTCCTAAGGGCCAACCAATTCGTTTCTTATTATCACAACTGATTAGAACAATGTCACCCACTTTAATTTCTGTGTTTTTTCTTAAGTGGCTGTTGGAGTAGGAGGCTGAGATATTAATCTCTAAATCTCCTTCTGAAGTCCTCTCGAAATCTTTGCTGGTATTTTCATCTCTTGGAGATATTAACTTTATCTAGATGGTCTAAATCTGGAACTCCAACTGTACGAATGTCTTGAATGAACATAGATGGAGACAGGGGGACCAAGTCTTTTAAACCTTCGGATACATAAGTAAGAGGTCTTGCATTGATAACAGCCTCTACATCGCACAGAATGGTCAATATTTCTTCGTACATAAGAGACGATTCCCCTAAAACTCTTCTCAAAAATTTCTTCACCATTTGTACGAGTCTCTTCCACCAACCTCCCCACCAAGCTGCGGTTGGAGGGTTAAATTCCCATTGCATTCTAAAAATGGAAGTGTCACGGATAATTTGTTCCCAATTGATAGACATCATACGATTCTCGGTTCCTACAAAATTACTCCCATTATCGCTGTACATTATTTTTGGTCGTCCACGTCTGGTAATGAATCTTCTTAGGCCCAAAATAAAACAATTTGTAGAAAGGCTTTGTATCAGTTCAAGATGTACAGCACGGTACACAGCGCCAGTGAACAATAGAATTCATGCTTTTTTCATATCTTTTAAGTACAACGGACCAGCTAAATCCACTCCAGTCACTTCGAATACTAACGTGTTTCTAATTCGATCTTATGGTAGTGGAGTAGGGATAGATTCTATTCCTTTTGCTGTGTGTCTTCTACAGCGAACACATTTTGAAATAACTCGCTGGACGGTTTTTCGTCCTCTTAAGATCCAAAACTGTTGCCTAAGATTAGTTAATACAGACTGAATTCATGTGAAGACTGCAAATGTCGTCGAGTATTAGTCTATGAACTATTTCATGTTTTGCAGGGAGTGCAATGGGACATACGAGATGCTTATCATCATCTCGTCTTATTATTTTCGTTTTCAGTCTGATAAGTCCCTCGTTATCCGTAAAAGTGCTTTTAGCTTAAGTTAAAAATCCTCCTTCCTAAAAGCATCTTGTTGAATAATTTTCGGGAGTTTCTTTTCTGCATATTCCAATTCACACACTGTTATCTCACCTCTAAGGCAATTATTTGGTTGAAGAGTATTGTTGGAAAAGCGAAGTATCCAAGAAATCATTCTCAAAATCTGTGAGTACTTCGAAAATCGCTGACTGTACCACCTTTTTTATATTTCAGTGCAAATAAGAGACGAAGTAATATGCTTCCGATTTTCCTTAGTAACTTCTCCTTCATCTATTTGAACTTCTGTTGCAGGCCAGTTATTTTCATTCTGTTTTAACCAAACAGGTACCTCCCACCATTTAGATTTCAAGAAGACTCTAACAGAGCAGTCTCGGGAAGGAAGATCAGCAGAATTGAATTCTCCTGGCGCATGTCTCCCAAGACTTTTTATCAGACAGTGCTCTAATTTCATTCACTCGATTATTGACAAAAACTCCCCAGTGTTCTTCATTTTGTATCCAATAGAGAGCCGTAGAAGAGTCTGTCCAGTAGATGCAAGGGGTATCTTTTGAATCCATGGCTTTTACAATTGTAGAGGCAAGACGTGCTCCGATGCAGCATGCCAGCAATTCGAACCTAGGAATGGTCATCTTGTGTAAGGGAGCAACTCTGCTCTTCGCTTGTATCAGAGATATAGTAATTTCTTCTCCATGCACCTTTCGAAGAAAGACAACTGTACTATACGCCGACTTACTGGCATCACAAAATATATGAAGACTTAATTCTGTATTAGGATCACAGACATCAAGACTTCTAGGAATTTTAGCATTTGAAAGCATATGTAAATCACTATTCCTGTCCTCAAATTCCTTTTGAATTTTCTCTGGTAGTTCAGTATCCCAACCTTTTTTTAGATTCCAAGTTTGTTGTACAATAATCTTCGGAAGTAGTGTTACAGGACATAAAAATCCAAGGGGATCAAATATTTTATGAACAGTTGGTAGTATGCTTCTTCTTGTTATACTAGATTTAATTTCAGAAACTGAGTTTAGATCACAGAAGAGTGTATCTTTATCTGTATCCCAAAGTAATCCCAAAACATGAATTGGCTTTTCTGAGAAATGATTTTCATACAAGGTATTATGCTCTCACCCACGTAGATCAAAACAGGCTTTATCCAACAAATGTCTTGATTCTTGGATGAAAATGTGCAACTTTCCTCATTAGACACAGAGGTCACACAATTATCCACATGAAAGGACTTTTTTAACATTTCTGCTGTTTCTTGTATATCACTTAGGTTTGCTTCTATATGATAATTTAGTACATCAGCTAACAGGAATGGACCACATGTGAGACCAAATACCAGTCTTCGATGCCTAAATATCTCCAGTTTTCTTTTCTCGAAATCTTCCCACCACAAAATTCTGAGGAAATCACGATCTTCCTTTGCAATGGATAGTTGAAGGAATGCCCTTTTGTTGTCTGCTACAACTCCAATTTTATCTTTGAGAAACCTTATTATTGGTGGTATTTCTTCTAAGAGATTAGGCCCCTTTTCAAGACAGTCGTTTAGTGAGGGGGAACCTTTTTCATGACAGACAAGAAGCATCAAATACTGGTCTGACTCGTGTTGTGGAATTCACTTTAAATACACCTCTATGGGGTAAGTAGTGAGAAGGGTTTCCAAGTTCTTCTTGAAGTACCATTTCTATTATTCCAGATTTTTCCCATTCTTCGAAAACAGCGTCATATTCTTTATATTTTGTTTTCTGTTTAAGCTTCACAGCCATAGAAATACATCTTCTTTCGGCAGTGTCCATATTTGTCTTTAAAGCTTCGTTAGCCTCAAGCCATGGTAAATGTATTTCATAACGTCCCTCTTCATTCACAGAGACTGTTTTTCTGAAATGATCTAGTGCAGCTCTTTCTATATCTTCTTTAGATTTTGTCTCAGCTGGATCCCCAATACCTAAAATATCAAGATCCCAAATATTTGCTATGGTGGAAGTTTGGGAAAATAGGGAGGTAATAGTGAGAGCTCTTAACCCATGACTCTTTTCACCTGGAACTTTTTCCATAATAATCCAGCCAAGTTTTGTTTCAACAGCTATTAGTCCGCACTTCAATTTGTGCATTTTTCTAGTAAAGAGTTGCCCACAAAAATCTGCTCTTATCAACAATTCAATGTCTGGATAACCTTCACCATAGTCTGCTATCCAAATTTTCTTTTCTTTCAATTATTTTTCCCATAGTCCTTTCTTGAGTCGCGACAATTTCCCACATATGACAGTTTGGTCTAACACTTGAATATCAGAGTTGAACTTATCATTCGAGCTGCTCAAACTTATGTTATAACACTGATGAGAATCTTTTTGAAGTAATGAATAAATAATTTGGCATCACGTCTGATGTTAAAATAGCAAAATCAAACACACATCCATAACAGAAGGTCTTTAATTCACTTCCTTAAGACGTATAAAAGTTTAAAACAGGCCATAGCGCTTTCGAGCATAAGTATGCTCTTCATCAGTGGCTACACGGAAATAAAGTTTGAATCGTTCACATATAGACCAGATATAGCGACAAAATTTGCATAAATACAATCCACAAAAGAATCTATGTCTAGATAAGGATAAACCGTAAACAGTTTTTCAAAATTTTTTTTACAACAAAAGAACAGCATATTAAATTACAATTCAATTACAGAAATCGAAAAAAGGGGAGTGGCAATCAAGCATAATCCCAAAGAGGAAGATGTCAAAAATAACTTTGCAGAGACTTGAATTGCATGGAGTCGAGAATGAGTCGCCAAGCGTAACTCAAATTCATAACAGGGTCAAAATTACAAACGGACTCACGGTAAATATAAATAAAAAGGAATTCAAAAAGGAGAATATCACGAGGGTTATTACAACGAATCAAAAGGAAAGTCTTTTCAAAAAGAGGCTGGAAATTATCTTAAACAACAAATTGAGCAAGAGCCGTAGAAAGTTTGCTATCCCTGACATCCCGAGCATGTTCTGCTAAACGGATGCCAACGGTTATTATTTAAAGCTAGCTTTTTTAGTTGAGATATAAACAATACAATCTTGAAAAGCTGAAAAAATTTTCAATTTTTCTCAACTTGACAGGAGGATGACTCGAAAATCATACGAGATCTTTTAAATGTATTTAATATTAGATATAGAAGAGTTAATACTAAATTTTCTAGTACACACTTTTGTCGTTTACTATTTATATCTATCCTTTATAGTTCCGATACAAACAATACAATCTTAAAAAACTAAAAATTTCCAATTTTCCTCAACTTAGCAAGATGGTGACTCGAAAATTGAAAAATGTTTATGACTTTGGTCAATCTGTCTGTCTGTCTCTCCGTTCACACGATTACTGCAGTGAAAATGACGTTATCAAAATGAAATTTTAGTATGGCGTTGAGACGGTCTGTGGGACAGATGGGAACGTAAATGAATAATATCGCCCAATTAGTTTTGGATTGAAACCGGGTTGAAAAAATGAAGTACATTGAACCCTATAAGACCTCATTAATCAAACATTTTTTAAGCAAAGTTAAAATTCACCCACTGCTTCGAAAATTTTAGAAAATATTCAAATTATCCCATAAAATACACAAAATTTTTTTTTCGCAAAATAGATTTGGTAGTTTTTCAAATAAAAATTAATATAATAATGACACCCTTATAATATGAAGAGATCACGTGCCCCACTTCAAAATAAAATAGGGCATCAATCTTTTCTCCCAGTGAAAAAATCGTGATATTTAGAGTTCTTTTAAATGTATATTGAGTGTTGAATTCGTCCTAAAATCGCTTTATTTTTGCGTATTTTCTGTGCATCTATATTCTGCACCAAAGCAATTACACTATATTTGAGTTTAAATGATCATCTAACTTTGATTATTTCTACAACGAAGCCTCCTTTTAATAAATGCATAATGTAAACAAGTGATTGTAAGATGAGGTGTATAAGAATTGCTGAATTTTTTTCACGCAAAATTATTGAAATCTGGAGTCTGGAATAAAAGTGTATGAAATAAATATTCACTTCTTTTACATAGAGAGCCAGACGATTTATATTTCGATGACGTCATTTGAATAAGGATTTTTTTTATAAAGTTTTTAAATATAATAAATTATTGCAGTACTGTGGTAATTTAAAATATGTCAGCACTGAATGTATCGCATTTTAAAGGTGTTTAAATAAAATTGGAGTTGTAAAGTGTTTCATAATCAATGCTTTATACATGATGGATCTTTCGTGTTATCTTTAAAACGGAAAATGAAACGTCTTGTCCTCCAAAGTGAATACAGGCAATGAGACAGATTAGTTTATCGAACAAAGGCACACTGACAGTCAGTGTGCATCGGATTGATAAATTGGTAATCTATGAGAGAATTAACTACTCTGTCTTGAGGGAGTTTGGTAATTGTGCAAATATTATTTCGTAATAAAATCAATCCCTTATCTGTGAGAAGCATTTCTTCAACTCATACGATGAGTTGTTGTATTGGATAATAGACCACTTTTGGTGGGGATAAAATTGGCCATCTGCTTTTTCAATAAAAGAACAGATTTTAAAGCATCTGTTTCTCACAATCTACTGTCGATCGGATCGATCTCAGCTGATGACTCATGTAGATTCAGCATATAATTTCAGAGGAAGTACGAGTTCACTAAGGATTTCCACGTCTTGTTACAATTAAAAAATGTTTGATTTTCTTGAAATATCTATTTTTCGAAATTGGCCATAAATAAAGTTAAGATAACGAATACTATGGATTGAGCATTAAATTATAGGGCTGTTGATTTACTTTATTTGGATTTCCACTTCCGGTTTTGAAAATGTCACATTCAAATCAAAATTTATATTTTTCTTGAAACATCTTTTTTTTTAGGATAGGCTAAAAAAAAGAACACTAACACAGATTCAATATCAAATTTCGGGGTGTGTTAGGAGGTTCACTAAAGATATCCACTTCCGTTTCTTTTTTTTTTTCATTTCCAGTTCGAAAATGTTTTTTTAAACATTTATTTCTCTGAATTGGCTATATATATATATATATATATATATATATATTATATATATATATATATATATATATATATATATATAGAGAGAGAGAGAGAGAGAGAGAGAGAGAGAGAGAGAGCTTTGATGCTGATTGATATGGATTCTGCTTTAAATGTCAGAGGGTGCAGGGGGTTTATTAAGGATTTTTACCTATTCTTGTTAAAAGATTTCCATTTTCCTTGAAACATCTATTTCTTAGAATTGGCTATAGAGTTCAGATGCGAATTTAATATCAAATTTTTGAGGGGCTTGATAAATTCAATAACAATTTTAATTCTTAGTTCTTCTTCTACTTTGGTTAAAAAGTTTCTTTAAAAAAATTTTGTTTGTTTGTTTGTTTTTTCAGAACTGGCCATATACAGAGCTTAGATTGTGACTGATGTAGATTAAACATTAAATTCTAGTAGAAATAGGGGCCACACTATGGATATTCGGTTCTGGAAGCGTTAGTTTCGCTTACAAAATTTACATTTGTCTTGCTCCATCTATTTCTCTGCATTAAATATAGATAAAGCTTAGATGATAACTGATATGGATTTATTATCGAATTTCGAAGGGTGTTGAGAGTCACTAAGGATTTCCACTTTCGCCTCTGGAAGTGTTACTTCCGATTTTCTATAAATTCTCATGATCCTACGATATGAGTGTGTAAAAGAGTATAAAAATCCTTTCCAGTTCCATCGCATATGAAGTGTGCAAAAAAAAAAAAAAAAAAAAAAAAAAAAAAACTTTCTGCCGAAAATCGAACCACGGAACTTCGCAATGGTCAGCCAGCGCTTTTCTAATAAGCCACTGGGACGGAATTGCAAGATCTTATCGTCGAAGTAGGTTCTGCAATCTCCAACCTCTAATGTCAGATTGTCGTGCAATCTGACTGATTACCTCTTGCTGTGTGTGTGTGTGGGGGGGGGGGACAAAAACTGACGAACAAATGGACTGATTCGAACGAAATTTGGTAAAAAAATTACAATCCGTAAACACTGGAAGTCTATTGTTTTTATACGCAATCGAATGTTCAAAACCCTCCTAAATTGTCGAGTGAAATTTTGAAAAAATCGTCAAAAAATCAAAACCTTCAATAACGTTACGCAAATAGACATTTCTTATCAAATTTTTCATTAGAAAACGATTGACGTAAATTTTAGAACGCTAACATGAACCGTTCTCGAGATATTGCACATTTAAAAAAAATATCAAAAAGTCATATAAAATTAAAAAAATATTTCCTATTGAGAAACATGTTCACTTTTCATATGTAATACCATGTGATGAATTTGATGCCACCACTCTCGTGGATTTAGATTGTTCCATTCATGAAAAAAGATACTTTGAGTAATACTTTTGTATTTGAACGCCAATAGTCATTTATCTGCTGTAAGAATAAATTATTTCTCCGTCCATAACGCTTGCCGAGATTTTGGCGACGAATTGGGTGGAATATCGCCAACTTGGCGAATTTTTAAATGTTGCTCAATTAACGAAAAACTCGCTAAATGGATAAAAATGACGCTAAATCTATGAAAATAACGACTGATTGACGAAAATTCAATATCTTGGAAAGAATATAAATTTCTACTATAAAAATAATCTATTTTTTTTTTACTGTAAAAGTAGTAAATTCATTGCATTATATAAGGAAAGTCATGTGCTGCACACATCAGATTTTTTTCACTTCAGGTGAAACCTGATGCTAGTTTTCTCCTCCTCTTCTTGAATAGGGCTTTGACCTTCTGGTTTCAAATCTGTGCTACATATACCCCAGTGCACTGAATTCATGCTATCCGTACTAGGGTCACTTTCAGACCTCCGACGTCTTTGCCCTAACATACAGGATTGATGTGTTCGGGCACCATTGTAAAGAACCGTGCTGCCCTTACCGGAAATCGAACCACGGATCTTAGCACTGGCCAGCTGACACTCTACCGTCGAGCGATTAAGACGGAATTGAAAGCGGTTATCATCGAAGTAGATTGACTAACCTTAATTTAAAATCCAAAATCAACCTTTTTAATTTCTTAGTGAAGAGCGTTTTATTGTATGCAGCCGAAGCATGGAAATTAACAAAGGACCCATGCAGCAAGTTGAAAGCTTGGTAGACTAAATGATAACCGTAGATAGAAATAGAATGGACATATTTTGAAAATGCTACAGCATAACATCCCTGCTGTGGCATTTACCTGGGCGCCTGAAGGAAAAAGATCTCTGGGTAGACCCAAGATAACGTGGAGGAGACTAGCAGAATAAGAGAGAAATCGGATGGGATGGGCAAGCTGAGCAGAAGCAAGGATCCACCAGGGTGGCGACGCACGTTGAAGGCCTTGTGTGCCACTAGGCATGATGAGTAATGATGATGATGATCGTCGAAGTGGATATGCCACTTGCTACCATATAAAGACTCCATTATAAATTTCTTATTACTTTCCTTATATACAATAATGTATAAGGAAAGTATTGTGACGGGGTCGAACATTCGAATTCGAGTTTTCGACAAGAGAGCACGTTTCAAGCATCCCTGATCACGAATCGAACATTTTTGAGATGATGTCTCTGTGTGTGTGTGTGTGTGTGTGTGTGTGTCAGTGAGTCTGTGGAGACGATAACTGAAGAACGAATGGACTGATTCTAACGAAATTAGGTACAAAAATTACAATCTGTGAATACTGGAAGCCTATTGTTTTTATACGCAATCGAATGTTCAGAACCTCCCTAAATTTTCGAGTGAAATTTTGAAAAAATCAACAAAAAATCAAAATATTTAATAAAGTTACGCAAATAGACATTTCTTATGTAATTTTTCATTTGAAAACGATTGTTATAAATTTTAGAACGCTAACATGAACCGTTCTCGAGATATTGCACATCTTTTAAAAAAAATCCAAAAGTGATATATATATATAAAAAAATATTTCCTATTGAGAAACATGTTCACTTTTCATATGTAATACCATGCGATAAATTGGGTGACATCATTGTCGTGGATCTAGCTCGTTCCATTCATGAAAAAAGATGCTTTGAGTAATACATCTGTATTTGAATGCCAATAGTCATTTATCTGCTATAAGAATAAATTATTTCTCCATCCATAACGCTTGGCGAGATTTTGGCGACGAATTGGGCGGAATGGCCAACTTGGCTCCGTTTTTAAATGTTACCAAATCAAAGAAAATTTCGCCAAATGGATAAAAATGGCGCCAAATCAATGAAAATAACGACTATTCAACGAAAATTCAATATCTTGGAAAAAATATAAGAATCTACTATAAGAATACCTATTTTGTTTTTACTGTAAAAGTAGTAAATACATTGTTTTACATACGGAAAGTCTTGCGCTACCCACATCAGATTTTTTTACTTGGCACTCTTAAATATTTGGTGTATTTAATTTTTTTAAGATGATGCAATGTAATCAAATTTAGAGACCTTAAGACTGTTATAAAATGCAGGAATATTTTTTTAACAAACTTTACAACTGGTACACTCGGCTTGATAATGCTTTCAAATGTTGCACTTTGTTGTTTTTATTAGTAATGATAACATATTTATTTTCAAATTAACTCTAATGTCTTCTGAAAACTTCATACTTTAAAAGTTTCTGCATAATTACTTTATTACATAGCAAATGTTAGAAAAAGTGTTAAGAACCACGAAACGTTTTAATAAGAACCAAATAGACGAAACTAATTCCAACAAAATGAAAATGTTCCAACACGGTTTATTGGGACTCGTATCATTTTGTTGGGGCTTGTGTTATCTAGTTGGCCACGTCTGTTGTGCCCTTTTGCATTCAAATTAGTGTATTAACTTTCTGTTTATGAATTGCCCAGGGCTGATTTTCATTCTGATTTCTGATTGGCAGACTTTAAATTTGCCATCTGGTTTGTTGTTTCATAATTGGTGGGTTATGAATTCATCTCCAATGAAGTTTTGGGAACATATACGATATACCCCCCTGGTTATTATATTTTTGGCCACGACGTTTCCTGATTTGCTTCCGAGGCGCAATATGGAAACGGCAGAGATTTCAAGTTCCCCAAATGGATGTTTTCTAGAGTATGAGGTAGATTGCGCTGCAAGACCACGTCGGTGGACGAAGCAGTACTCATTTCTCGTTTGACTGATCCGGGTGTGCCGCTACTTTAGTGTTCGTTTTTAACAATAACCCAGTTTTGACTCCAACTTGTTCTTGTCTTATTTTTCACTTTTTTGCCCCTTGTCCATCCTTTTATCAGTCTGAATTATGCCATCCAAGACGAGTTGTTCACCTTAATTCCCTCATACTTTTCACCAGAAATACACATTTCTATGATTGCTATTGGTATAAAATTATAATCATCACCTATCTATTGTCTGAGGTGGAGGTACGTAGACCATGGTTACAGGAGCTCCGTAATGGGGCGGGACGTCTTGGTATTTTTCATATTTTTGATTTCAGGCTTGTTTTGTAGTCCAGTTTATCTCGGAAGCAACGATTTCAACTTAGTATTATATAATTATATTTCTTAATATTTTTAAGTGTACTTACGTCTACAAGAGGGTAGTATAGCGCTCCACTGTCCATTGGACTGGCAGTACCTATTTGCCCTGCCGACAAGCTCGAATCCGACGTCGCAGTGGTATGTCACGCGGCTCGTGAAGGTGAAGACGTCACCCTCCCGCCGTCCGTGGTCGATGTCTCCCAGCGGATTGCAACTGCGAGCTAATAATTGCAATAATAAGAATTATAACCAATAATAATATAATAAAAACAATCATGACAATAATAAAAACAATCATGACAATAATAAAAACAATCATGACAATAATAAAAACAATCATGACAATAATAAAAGCAATCGTAATAATAATAAAAAAAAACAATAATAATAAAAACAATCATTATAATAATAAAAGCAGCTGTGATAATAATAAAAGCAGCAGTGATAATCATAAAAGCAGCAGTGATAATCATAAAAACAATCATGATAATGATAAAAGCAACCGTGATAATAATGAAAGCGACAGTGATAATATTAAAAATTACACGCTGATGTGCAATGATAAAATTAAACATTTAAACTGGCTATGTTACATTCTGATTTTTTAAGTGATGCTGTTTATCGTTGCTTTATGTATATATCTCTAACCAATCTCTTTGACTAGCATTAGTTTATTTTCATAATGCATTTCTATTCCAAATTTTTTGTTAGATATGTTAGACTAGGTCTGAATAAATACGCCGTTTGAGTGTGAATGGATCACAGAAGAACTTAAGTGATATTTTGCTTAATAAGTTTAACCCTTAAAAACTTTAAAATATTAAATATTATAATCCTAATTTATCGGAGATTTTTTGTTTTACAGTTTTAACATTTTTGAACGTTGTATCATTCTTATGATTATGATTTATTTGCAGCTTCTTGTTGATAGTTAAAAAAAATTCAACGATTTATTTATTATTTAATTATTTATTTCGAGTACTGTGTGAGATGTTTTATTTACAACTATTTTATTCATAATAGAATTAGGTTTTCATTTGTTTCACGATACTAAATTGATTTAGTCTTCAGTTTTTACATATTGAAATTTTGTCAATACTTTAATAAATACCAGTTATGTTAGGAAACTATTTTGGGCGATACCTGTGTTTTTTATTCGTAAAGAATTTTGATTGAAATATAGAATTATTGTTTTCTAATGTTTTTTAATTTCATTAAAGTTTATAGAACAGTGTAAGAATTAATACTAATCATGTATCATTTTGTCGAAAGGATCGAGTTTCTTTTGTCATTTAATCAACTTACCTTGATTAAAAATGAAATTTTCAATTCACTCCTTAGTTTTTTTATAATAAAATATATTTTTGAAAGTTTCATTTCTATTTTGCATTAATTTTGCATATTAATTATAATAGTAATTTTATTTTTTAATCTATATATACTAATTGCAAAGTGTCCCTCTGTCTTTCTGAAACCCCCTTATCATCCAGGTACTTTCAGAGAGTCAGAGAAAAACGGATCACTATATCGTCGATATCTTTGTGAATTTTTACGATATTCCAGTGTACTTATTATAGAAGTTGCCCTACAGTATTCACTATAAAATCATGAAAGAAAACTATTGCTAAGTTTCGAGCTTGCTTACTGAAAAACTTTCTTAGTTTTTTCAAATGCTTATATCTCATCGTATATTCAATGCTTTCATTTTCAATTGAAGTATAATGTTTTTCTTGGACGTTGGCAAATGTTCTCTAATTTTCGTGAATTTGATTGATGTTGTAAGTAAAAAACATGTAACAAAATTTGGGTTTTTTTTAAAGAAACTTTTATATCTTCACGAATATACGTTTTCGTTTTAAACACATTGAACAAAGCTAGTTAACTATTTTGTGAAAGTTACAAATCATTTCCAGCTTTCTATGATATAGGGTGATCAAATATATTGTTCTCACTTTTCAATATCTTGGTGGCCTTCTAAATGCACAAGTCACCGAAACTTTACTGGAAAGTGTGCGTTCAAGCATATTCTTTACATCACCAAAGTTATGGAACACTTCGCCAAGTATTTGTTTAGAAAATCAAATGACATTCTAACATCCAAAATGTCCTGATACATTTGATCATATAGTATAGATACTTCGAATTTGGTGTACGGGTCATTTCAGTTCCAAACACCGAAATTTTCGACTTTCGAATAAATGGAAAAGTGAATTATTCAAAAATTTGCCTTATTTGGGGGGGGGGGGGAGGTTGCTTATTGTGCTACCTTTGGTTTTCAACGGGTATTCGACTAGTGTGTAACTAATATACTTAGGACATATGTTTAAAAAGCAAATTTTTCAGTCGAAAACTGTTAGACAGTTAAACATTTTTGGGCGGCATTAACGTTTTTAATATTATCTTATTATTTGAAGTTTCTTCATTCATTGTCGTTGTCGTTTTGCGAGTTTATATGTAATTGAATAGGTAAAGAAAAATATTTTGGCTTTCATACTAAGTTACAATGTAAGCTTTGAAGTTTTAAATTTTCTTTTCTGTCATATTTCGATTTTTCCCTTAAATTTTCTCCAATATTTCTGTTTAATATTTGAAAATACAAAAAGCCGGTACCCACAAATACTGAAAAACAAGTTTTAAAAATTAAAAATATCGAAATGCTATTTTCATACATAGTAATGTATATAAAAAGTATTAAAATAGGGTGCGAAATTAAATCTCTGGATTTTTGATGGATTCGAACTTTAGTTCTCAAAAAATTGCAATTGACATTAACTGGAATGTGAAATAACGTATGATAGTTTCAACCAGATTTTCTAGCATGAAGATCGATCACACGATCCCATCTAAATAGATTCTATCTAAAAGTGCACTGCAGTCAATCCGATTGTTAAGTCGTTTCCTGAAAGACACCATACACAAAATGTTCTGTCCAGATTTTAACACTAAACGTACCGACACTCAATATATACCTATTAGTACCGTAACCGGTCAAATGACTGGTTTTTAGATAAAAACCTTTTGTTTTCTGATTGAATGCAGGCCATTTTAGTAAGGAAATATTAAACAAAGTAACTTTAAGGTTAGTACTCCATGCGGCTCCTAAAACTCGATTTGCTTCTTCTATTTTGCAACTTCTTATATGTTTCATAATTGCCCGTTATCGGCTCTTTGATTCCTAAACCTGTCCTCAGCTCGTCTTTGCGGAGTCCTAGAACGACAATCACGTAACAGATGTCCGATTTGTGAACAGCCGAAACAACGACGAGATTCTGGGTGCGGCTCGATCTCTGCTCTTCAGACTTCTCGTGTATTTCCAGTTTCTTCAGTGCGGCCCCGTCATTTTAAGTCTGCGAGGTCGCGACGTCTGGCATTTAGCGCTGACTCGTTTGCCCTATCTCTAGCTAAAAGCAGTTCCAACACCTCACTTGAGTCTGCCCCTGTCGAGTTTACAAATAAAACTCTATTACAGACCCTTTCATTGAATTCTTCCAAGACGGCTAGATTGACTGCTTCTTCCATAGTCATTGGGTTATGGGACATTACTGACCGCTGCAATTTGGGGTTTAAACCGGCCCAAAATTCCGAAAGTTGGGTGCGGTCTGCCAACTGTTTCACTTGTGGTATGTTAATATCTGCCCCCTGTAAATACTTGAAAGCTGAGTTTTTTTACTGTCCCCACGTATTGTTTCACGGTTTCTCCGGACTTCTGTCGGCAGTTAGTGAACTGTTGCAATTTGACCGCTAATGGTAATTGTTTCTCAAAATAGTCCAGGGATTGGTCTCTGAGAACCTTAAATTCCGTAGCACTCCTCACGTCGTGATTATTGGTCAGAAATTCTAATGCACCTCCTCTTATTTTAATTAGTCTCGCTGGCACAAACTTTCAAATCGATATGATAATGCTTACTAATCTTTTCCCTCTTTTTGGGCTCTAATGCTTATTTAGCCTCAAAAAGCGCGCGGAAAACGTGTCGGTATCTCATTTGATCCCATTACAGCATCAAAGGCGGGATTCCCTGCGTTTTCACTGAATGTAACGCATACGCCTTGCTTTCCAAGACATCGCGGCCGGACGAAAATAAACTCTTTTCAATATCTTGCTCCGCGGCCTTCCCTTTATCTAAGGGGCTGGCCCCTTACGCGAGTTGATCAGTCGGCTTTTTTCCAACACCCGGCGGCATTTTATAACTCTTCCCTGATTCAGAAATTCACGCCTGCATTTCTTATCAAAGGGTTTTTAAAGTTCTCTTTTCATATGCGTTCAATGTAGAGATAACGCCCCTCGATTTTCAAAACCGTCCATGGCGATATTACCGACGCGTAACTCAACTTAACTTTCACGCCAAAATTCCAAGGCGCTCCTTCGTAATTGTTACCTTACAATTTCGAAGCACGCACCTGAGATTTCTAAAAACACTATCATCCTTTTGCATCCTCTACGTATTGTATTCACAATATTCTCCTCTTCATCGTCGGTATCTGTAGGCTCACAGTCGGTGTCTAATAGATCAATATAATTTTTAAATAATATATCTTCACTTCCAGAAAGTTCACCTTCATCCATTTCCTAAAACTCTTCGCCTATGTTATTTATTTCTGGATGTGTCTTGAATGCTTCGACATTTTTTCAGGGTGAAGATTAGGAATGGTGTAACGCTGTGAAAACAAAATATAAACTAACGAGTAATACTTTTTAGTTTTTGTCACTTTTTCTTGCGACTTGAAACTTTACGCACTTTATTGAAATTTTAATACACAATTGTTTCAAATTAAGACTATGCAACAGTCCTTGCAGAAATGTGCAGAGAACTGATGAAAATATGTGGAATGTACATGTACATCCCATTTTCTGACCCGATAACCTTATAAGGCCATAAATTTTTCTCCCGGCCAAATGACCGGTCGTGGTAAATAACTGTAGACTATGTATCTTTAGAAAGAAACACAAGAAAAAGAAAAAAAATCTGATGTGGGCAACATATGACTTTCCTTATATAATGTAATAAATTTACTACTTTTACAGTAAAAAAATAGGTTTTACTTATAGTAGATACTTGTATTCTTTCCAAGATATTGAATTTTCGACAATGAGTCGTCATTTTCATTGATTTAGCGTCATTTTTACCCATTTGGCGAGATTTTCATTAATTTGGCAACATTTCAAAATGTCGCCAAGTTGGCGACATTCTGTCAAATTCGTCGTCAAAATCTCGCCAAGCGTTAAAAGCGAAGAAGTAAGTTATTCCTACAGCAGATAAATGACTATTGGCGTTCAAATAAAAAAGTATTACTCAAAGTATCATTTTCATGAATGGAACGAGCTAGATCGACGAGAATGATGTCATCCAATGTATCGCATGGTATTACATATGAAAAGTGAACATGTTTCTCAATAGGAAATATTTTTTTTATTTTATATGACTTTTTGATATTTTTTTTTAAAATATGCAATATCTCGAGAACGGTTCATGTTAACGTTCTAAAATTTGTCAATCGTTTTATAACGAAAAATTACATAAGAAATGTCTATTTGCATAACTTTATTAGCGATTTTGATTTTTTGACGATTTTTTTAAATTTTCACGCGAAAATTTAGGGGGGTTCTGAATATTTGATTGCGTATAAAAACAATAGGCTTCCAGTGTTTACAGATTGTGATTTTTGTACCAAATTTCGTTCAAATCGGTCCATTCGTTCGTCAGTTATCGTCTTCACACACATACATCACTTCAAAAATGTTTGATTCGTGATCAGGGATGCTTGAAACGAGCTCTCCCGTCGAAAACTCGAATTCGAATTTTCGACCCCCGTCACTATACTTTCCTTATACATTATGTATATAAGGAAAGTAATAAATATGGAAACATTGATTTTATACATTTAATCGAAAAAGTCATGAAGGCCAGTGAGAAAAAGCGGTAAAATTATATGCGAATTTTCTAATCAAAAGTTTACAACCAGTCATGGTATGTTTAGCGTTAATGAATTAATACCTAACAAGTCCCCGAGATATGAAATGATAAATAAATACTTTAAAACTGCACATGAATATGAAATAATGATGATATATAAAATCTGATATACGAGACAAATAAATCTGTCTGCAGTGAACCATACATGCTGACCACATCCCAACACGTTAAATGAATCGAGTTGATCACTCAACTTCTCATTCCTAATAGGTCATTTTTCATCTTTCATATAAATGTCCCAGGGAAAATGCATTTATCGCTTCCTTGTTGAGTGTTCGAAATTCATTCGCCATCTCTGTTGCGACGGGAACAAGAGTGCCCTGCAACAGGCGAGGTGGGGGTGGGGGGCTGTCGTGCCGATAAACTGTGAATTGATGGGTGGACGCGGTCGGGGATTCAACAGGAGAATGAGCCAGGTCGGGAAGTGACAGGTCGGAATATAATGAGGAGTGAAGCATAAATAAATATGTACGTCTGGGCTCCGCTCGGCGATGCATTAAAATAATGAAATGCTGGGTGAGCCCTTTCGAATGAAAAATTGTGATTGCAATTTAATGAGAGGTTGTTGGCAGCGTAGTTTCATGTATTTAAAAATACATATTCTGTAAAATTATTCAAGAAATAAATTAAACTAAACCACCGGGTTCGAGATGTATACTATTGTAGCGAACGCGCAATGTTCCGTTTGGCGCTTCCTATTTCGTCTGTCTCGAAAGCCAGGCGAAGAAAATACAGTGCATGACGTGAACCCAGTGTTCCAGGATATCCCACTTAGAAAAAGGGTTGCCAGATTTGGCGATTTTTCGCCAATTTGACAACATTTGGCTATTTCCGGAATGTTCCAGAAACTTCTCGATAGAACGATTATTCTTCGAGATATAGAGATTTCTAGAACTTTCTATGGAATGACTATAAGAACGACTCACCCCTCCGTTGCAGGGGAGTTGATGAATGGACGTGGCACGAGCTCGATTGGAATGTGATTTTTGTCAGTGTTTTGAGAATAGTAGCGGCTGTTTCGTGGAATGACTTTCGTCAACATTTTGAGAATAATATCGCTTATTCTGCGAAATGAGTGGAGCATTTAAGTGCTGCTTGATTGTATAGTGTTCTTGTTTACTGTGTGCTTGTGAATAAACGTTAGTTATCCAGAAACTTGGACTCGTTCTAGTATCCTGCGTATACACCCACAATTCCAGAAGATACGTTTCGTAACACTATATTTACAGGATACATTAACAGCTAGTGTGGCTCCACTCGATTTTCTCAGACCAGAATTCATTTTTAAATAGCTGGTTTTATTCTTTCTTAAAAAATTATGAGATTTTTTTTAAATCCATATCGTGAGTCTAAATGATGACAATTATAACGTGTTACCCTTCATTATAATGAGCTTGAAAAATCTTTCGATTGATATCATACTTGGCAATGTACCCCCCGGAGGGGAGTAGGAGACTAATGACATCACGAATACAAAACTTATATCGTTGCTAATTTTCACTACAGTGCTTGAAACTATGAAGTCTAATGATTAATGATCTATAAATAGTCCTTTTTATGAACGTTTCTGCCAAATTTTGTCCTATTACTTTCCATGTATACATATACTAATGTATAAGGAAAGTATTGTGACGGGGTCGAAAATTCGAATTCGAGTTTACGACGGGAGAGCACGTTTCCAGCATCCCTGATCACAAATCAAACATTTTTGAAGTGATGTCTCTCTGTGTGCGTGTGTGTGAAAGTATGTGTGTCAGTGAGCCTGTGGAGACTATAACTGACGAACGAATGAACCGATTCAAACGAAATTTGATACAAAAATCACAATCCGTAAACACTGGAAGCCTATGTTTTTATACACAATCGAATGTTCAAAACCCCCAAAATTCTCGAGTGAAATTTTGATAAAATCGTCAAAAAATCAGAACCGCTAATAAAGTTACTAAACTAGACATTGCTTATGTAATGTTCCATTAGAAAGCGATGGGCATAAATTTTAGAACGCTAACATGAATCGTTCTCGAGATATTGCACATTTTTCAAGAAAATTATCAAAAAGTCATATAAAATAAAAAAAAAATATTTCCTATTGAGAAACATGTTCACTTTTCATATGTAATACCATGCGATAAATTGGGTGACATCATTCTCGTGGATCTAGCTCGTTCCATTCATGAAAAAAAGATACTTTGAGTAATACTTTTGTATTTGAACGCCAATTGTCATTTATCTGCTGTAAGAATAACTTATTTCTCCGTCCATAATGCTTGGCGAGACTTTGGCGACGAATTTGGCGGAATGTCGCCAACTTGGCGACATTTTTAAATGTTGCTAAACTAACGAAAAACTCGCCCAATGGATAAAAATGACGCTAAATCAATGACGACTCATTGATGATGGCGACATGGAAAATGACGGATCATTGACGAAAATTCAATATCTTGGAAAGAACATAAATAACTACTATAAAATTAATCAATTTTTTTTTTACTGTAAAAGTAGTAAATTCATTGCATTATATAAGGAAAGTCATGTGCTGCCCACATCAGATTTTTTTCTACTATGTTGAATCGATTATTACAAGGAAATAAAAATGCCGATGTGGGCAGCACATGACTTTCGCTACAGACTCATATTCATTGTGTCTTTATTTCTTTAACAATTAATAACTAAATTCAGTTCAATTGCACCAAAACAAAACCACGCATAATTATTTAAAATTATACTGAATTTTCACTTTTATTTCAATTTTCGTTTTCATTGGGTAACGGGACTTACTTTCAAAGGCGGCGGAGCAAAAATGCGGAAAAACTAAAATATCTCGCGAACGGCTAGTCCTAGGATAATATTTTCTTCTCAAAGTCAAAAGTTACGTATGAAACAAGAATTTAATGCATGCATTTGAGAATACGCTGTCTTTTATTTTAGGTTTTGACAATTTTTGCGGGGCATTTTGCAAAAAAAGAGCTAGGTTCTTTCATTCCGAATTGTACCAAAATCTAATTAGCACCAGGGTAACTGCATTACTGTCATGCGAAGGAAGCGTAGAGAAACTAAATAATATTATAACTCTTGTGATTTCATTCTTTTTACAAGATACTTAGCTATTAATTCTAAAACGATATTAATTATATTGGGGGGAGGGGGGTATGCAGTATATTCTATTCCAACCTATTCCACAGACACTAGTTTCACGCAATCTCGCTTTCCAATAAAGAATCTTTTATTTAATGTTCGATTTTATTTGTTTCGTCTTTTCTACCTCTTCCTGTGAAAGATTTCATTATCGTCTGGTATCAGCCGTGGAAAAGTCTTCCAGCACAAACACTGCAGTGAGAATGAATCTATTATGCCCGGAGCAAAATAGGGAAAAGTAGTGAAATAGGGAAAAGTAGCGAAATAAGGGGAATTGTTTCGTATGGTCACAGGAGGCTCGCTTTTGATCGACTCAAACACATGGTCGAATAATTCGAGATTCGAATCTGGGATAAAATAGGAGATTGAGGTTGGTGTTAAATATATCACATTCTGGCTATGTTTGTTTGAGAAAAGTTATAGGTATTTCCGTATGACTAAGTATGAAGCAAAGCACATTTCGACTTTATAGAATTTAAATAATTTTCATCGGATTAAAAAAAAAATCTCATGTGGGGGCAGCACATGACTTTTCTTACACACTCAAGTTTATTTTCTCTTTCCTTTTCAATAATTCGTTGACTTAAATTGAGTTTAATTGCGTAAAAGAGCACACATGATTATTTGAAATCACACTGAATTTGCACTTTTTATTCAGTTTTCGTTTCCATTTGGTAACTGGGCGTATGTTTAAAGGCGATGTGTCAAAAATCGCTGTCAGCAGTTACGGATAAAACAATTTTAATGAATGCATTTCAGCATACGTAGTTTTGAAATACATTGAACCTTAAGGCACCTAATTTTTCAAACATTTCTTAAGCAAAGTTAAAATTCACAAATTTCTTCGAAATATTTTAGGAAATAAGCATTATCCCATAAATTATACAAAAGAAAGCAGCAAAATGTGTTCGGTAGTTTTTTAAATAAAAATTGAAATAATAATGACACCCATACACTATGAAGAGATCACGTGACCCACTTCAAAATAATATAGGGTATCCATCTTTTTTCCTAGAGTAAAAAATCGTGATTTTTAAAGTTCTTTTAAATTTATGTTAAGGGTTGCATCCGTCCTAAAACTGCTTTATTTTTCCTTATTTTCTGTGCATGTATATTCTGCGCCAACGCAATGACACTATTTTTGAGTTTAAAGGATCATCCAACTTTGATTATTTCTACGACGAAACCTCATTTTAATGGATGTAGAATGTAAACAAATGATTGTAAGATGAGTTGCGTAAGAATGTCTGATTTGTTTCAAACAAAATTATTTAATTCTGATGTCTGGAATGAAAGTGTATAAATGAAATATTCACAGCTTTTACATAGAGAGCCAGACGATTTATATTTCGATGACGTCATTTAATAAAGTTCGTTTCTATCTACGAAGTTTTAAATTTTCAAGTAAAATAAATGATTGTAGTTCTGTGATCATTAAAAAAATATCAACACTGAATGTATCGTATTTTAGAGATGTTTAAGTAAAATTTCATTTCAGTTGGAAAGTGTTTCATAATCAATTCTTTATTCTCATGAGTGATCTTTCTTGTTTTAGATGTTGGTGATTTTCGCCGGCCATTTCGCAATAAGAGCAGGCTCTTTTTTCCCCAATCATACCATTATTTAATAAGCAACAGAGTAACCCACAAGTGACTTGCTAATCTACCAAATTTTGTGAAATTTGGTCAATCTGATTTTTAGCTAGAGTAGATCCATACCATTTTCGCGAGCTATTTCGCAAAAAAGGCAAGTTCTTTTATCCGGAATCATACCAATATCTAATCAGCACCAGAATAACTCACAAGTGATTTATTTACCAAATTTTGTGAAATTCGGTCAATTAGTTTCTGAGGTAGAACGCACAGACAGACAGATGTCACGCTAGAAATATTTTTTCGGGTTCTATAGCAGTGTTTCTCAAGCGCCGTGCATTTTTTATGAATCAATATTTGATAGTGGAAATATTCTAAGTGGAGAATAATATTGGTGAATGTGTCGAAAAGCCCAGAATCAGAACGTCTCAATAACATCTGTGTAGCAAATGTCAGTGACCAAACAGCAATTATATTTTAACATGAATAATACTGTTCAGCTGACTTCTATGGTGAATTATAATGGATAAATATTTTTGCAATGCAATTTTCTTTTCTTCAAACCAATTAATCAGTTTAAAATGAATTTAATAATACAGTAAAATCAATTTCATAATACAATAAACAATTTTATGCTGAATAATATTATGAATTTTTGGTGATCAGAAGGGGTAGGTCAATAAAAAATCGGCAGAAGTTAATTGAACGATGTTGGCTTGGCCTGAAGAAGTTACAATATGCTCCGAGATTTCACAAGTCCAGTGATTGATAGCTTATTTAAATTAATAGTATAAACACCATGATTTATCTGTCTGTTTATCTATCTCTGAGTAACGCTTGGCAAAAATTTTGGCGACGAATTTGGCGAGATATCGCCAACATGGCGACTTTTTTTTAAATGTTGCGAAATTGACGAATATGTCGCAAAATCGATAGAAATGACGCCAAATTGATAAAAATGATACCAAATCAATAAATGAATTGTGTTTTGAAAGAGTTCAGTATTGTAATGATGTCTCGGTAGCGTGTGTCTGTCAGTCCAACTGTCCCACTTGGCGACAATTTTTGCGAGTTTTTAAAATGACTCAAAATTGAACAAAATATCACAAAAATGAATGAAAATATTCCCAAATCTTGAAAATTCAATATCTTGGAAACAATATGAGAATCGACTATAAGAAAAAGCCATTTCTCTGTTCGTCCGTTCGTGACGTTTGGCAAAAAGAATGGTAAAGAATTTGGCGGGATGTCGCAAATGTCGCCAAATTGATAAAAATGACGCCAAATGGGAGATAATATTTTACAAATTTTGAATTCCGTCGCATGGCGAACATACCTTCTAGTGTAATTTTATATTTGTCAACAAGCTATACCGTATACATACATAATACTCTTTTATGATTATACCATGATTCATTATTAATACTTATGATAGTTTATGTATGAACTAAAAAATTTGAAAGATATTTACGAGTCAATTTTTTGGAACCGGGTCAGTCTTTACCTATCCGCAGTCTCACAAATGTTGAGAAGCACTGTTCCAGAGGACCCAAATCGTGTAGATCCAATATTTTAAGATTGACATAACTAAAACATATCTATAAAATCAATTATGGGCGCTGATAAGTAGCCATAAATCATCTTTGTATTTCACGCATTTCTGAATAAATAATTCATCAGATTTCATATCATTGTCTCCCTTCTAAATGCACATATCACTTGATTGTTGAGTACGTAAAATTCGTTCAACATTCCTGACTACAACGGAAGCAAAGTGCCGAACATGTAAGGAAATTAGCTCCCATGCTCATACGAACAGTAATTGATTGAAATTCAACGGACGAATGAAGCGACATTGGGAAATAGCAGATTGAAATATAATTAAATAATGCATAAATGAACTTCACATTGCTTAAGGAATATTGACGGAACATTTAACTATATTTTAACGAAATTTTTTAATTATATATTAACGGAGCATTTAACCCTTTATATCCCACAGGATCTTTAAATTTCCGTTAGAAATATAAATCATAAAAACATCATCACCCATTTCTATTGAAACTTTCAGGTTTTACAACGTTTATTGTCCTTATAATCATTAGATGATACTACTAGATCAGATTGGAACTTTTTCTTTTTTGACCACATGATTAGCTTTTGGTGCCAAGTTTACTTTATACAACAATCACTACATTGCTTTAAATCAAATTCGAAACTGATGAAATAAAATATTTAATATTTTTGCATCTATATCAAGAAATGAAAGATTCTGTCTGTATGTTCACTGTGTCGTACGATATCTACCGTACTTACCAATCTGAGGTTTTGCACAGAGTAGCAATTATACTTGAATTAATGCACTTCTTTTTCTTTTTCGACCCAGACTGTCCGATCTACCTGAAGGCGTAAAGACGGCTGGGACGTGTCACCCAGTGTTTTTTTCAGGCATACCTCCGAGGATGCGAAGCCCTCCCCCCCCCCTCCTCCGGAGGAGACATTTTATGTTAACCTAGTTTCTATTTATGTTACACATCATTTAGATATATTTATACAGGACAAATAGAGAACTTGCTTCCCCCCCTAAAATTTATATAATTTTAATATATAAATTATATAATATTTCAGGTTTTTGATAGTATGTTAGCTTGTAATTTTTTATGCATAATGATTTATAGTGATGCAATGCGTCTATTTCTTATTTAGTTTATGATTATATGAATTAAATATATATATGTTTATTTATTTAAATAAATAAATATATTTGTTACAGATAAAATTATTTTTAAATGCTGCTCATGTTTATAGTTTCAAAAAATCTAAAAGTACAGTTCCGTACGTTTCCGCATTAAAATAAAATCGCCAAAAGAGCGATATTCGCCAAATATAATAGCCACGCTTTGTTTACATCGTAGTTCCGATGGTTGGCTCCCCTAATGTTAGTGTCTATGCGAAATTCCATGTTAAAGATGTTGCCATAGACTCCTATGGAAGTGCACTTTCTGAATATAGTATTCTGTTATCAATACAATCCTACTAAAGAGATGCAAGTACATCCCTAACACCATCTAAACTCTCTTTAACGATTGTCTTCACTTGTTCTACTTTCACCACCATGCAAAGTCACGAAGGTTATCCTTTTTCTTAAACCAAACAAAGATCCAACGCAGCCTAAATCATACAGACCTACTCTCCGAAATAGAAACTACTCAAGAGAATTCTAGGAATTGCTGACGTGGTCCCGAGCCAGGCTCGAACTCCAGACCAGGAGCTTACAAGATCGACATTATAAGGTTTGACCAAAAGCTAGTTTCGATTCCGAACTTATAATTCGAGTACTGATTCATAGCATCTTCCGTCGATGCCTTTGGCAAGAGTAGAGACGGCTGCTGCCACATACCCACAGGACATCACACAACTATTTCTAATTATCTTGGCCACATACCCCACACCACCTCCTCGGTCGAATTTCGGTGAGGAGAGAGGCCATTCAGAAAACCCCCACCGCGTCCCCAGCCCGAAACTCAATCGGGAGCTGAATAACCGGGAGGCGTGTTGTACCTCATCGTGCGGCTACGTAAGGTAAGTTGTAGTCATCTTGGAGAGATGAGTGGTTGGCGCCTCTGGCTCAGTGTGGTACTGCCATCTCGTGTTGGTTGCGTGCATTAATTGTCCAGTTCACCATTGTAGACTTGATGGTATTGGTCCCGAGCCAGGCTCGAACTCGGGACCCAGAGCTTGCAAGACCGGCATTATAAGGTAGACCAAAAGCTAGCTTCGGTTTCGAACTTATAATTCGGGTACGGATTCCTAGCCTCTTCGATCGATGTCTTTGGCTGGAACAGAGTCGGCTGCTCCTACAAAATCATCCAAAGCCTCCTGACATATAATCTCCGCACTCCACACAAGGGAATTCTGGCACCCGCAGCAATATGTCTTCAAATCCAAAAAGAAAACTTACTAACCATCTTAAGAAACCATATCGAAATAAGCATCAGCGCAGCACTGCTAACCATAGGCTTCGAAAGTGCCTTTAGTAGCATGAGATGGCAACAAGTAAAACACCTAGCCTCTATAGTTCCAATCACGATAAGCAGTACATCATCCACTGTTTTGTAGACAGCCATAGGGTCTATATGAAACAGGAAAACGTCACAGACACTCAGACTGTTCGCAAAGGAAAAATGTTTTAATTTTCTCCAAGTCTGGTTTGGCTTCGATTCCCTTCCCAGATCAGGTGATGCAACTCACTATTTATTAATAGACGTTTTCTTACTCTTTGCTGGTTCGATTGCTTTGTCTCTCTGTCATGAAAAAGAGAACACCGGTTTTTGTCGTTGAAATAGTTTAATACTTTAAATCTGTTTTTTATGATGTTCTTAACGAAACATTTTGACTCAAGAGTTTAAAATACTACAGCAATTCTCTTCCCCAATGTGCCGATGATCAAATTTCTAAAATACATCAAAATGCATCAGTCACTCTAAGAAAAACAAACAAAACAAAATATCAGGAAGTATTTGTTTGGGTTGAAAAATAGAACGTTTTCTTTCAACCACTATAACAAATTAAAGTAATTTTTTTATTACTTTAAATTATTCAACTTCTTCAAATCAAAGATACTTAAACATTTTGGTAGAAACTCAAACACTGAAGTCAAACTTCTCCAAAAATAAACATAGTGCTTAACTTGAGAAGTAGTTTATTTGGAATGCTGATAAATAGATACATACAAATTTTCACCTTTATGAATAAAGGTGAATATGAAGGGTTAAATATAAAGGTTTTCTCACCTTTAGATTCATAAAGGTGAAACTCGTATACCATTTGCAAATGAGGTTTTTCTTTTAAAGCATTCATTCAATATAATTTCTGCTCTGATCAAATATTCCTTAAGAAATGTCAGTATGATATAAGAGAGATTAAGTGGCTAACATACATTTAAAAATAAAATAAAATAAAATAAAATTATATATAATTATTTATTAATTATATAAATAAATAAAAATGAAAAAAAAATAAACTAAGTCAAAAAATTAGAAAAATCGGAAAATAAGATGCATTAACATTAATGTTTTGAATTTTATTTTCGCAAAAAAATTATAACTTTTGACAGTATTGAAACTACGATTTGAGCGCCCTTATAATGGTGTATAGTGGCAGTCTCGTTTATCCAGTTTTCCTATGAATTACTTGTTTAGTAAGAATTTTCATCTTTGATTCATATTCATATTCAGGATTGCATATTTGGGAAGTTAATATTCTGAATTGCTTGTCCGGTCTCCAGCTTAGACTCACTGGATGGGTCTGGGAGTATTACTGTGAACGTTCGTACTGCCTCCCTGGTAGAATTTCGACTTGTTCATTCCGGTGCTTCTAGATAATTAAGCTGTTGATGTTGATCGTGTATACACGTGGTGGAAGAAGAAGGGTTCATACCGCATGCTAATGCAAATTTTGTTAATGTATCCTATTTTCATTTTTTCATTTTTTGATGCCTGTAGTCTGGGTTGGAGTATTTATAGTAATGTACTATTGCTCTATCTGAAACAGGCATGTGTTTGGGTTAGTTAGAGTTAAATACTCAGACCTGAGGAGGAATTTAACTCTGACTAATCAGCGAATTTAGGCTGGTGCTGTTCTCTTTTCTTATCGGCATTATGGCCGTGAATTTGCTTCTTTGGTGATGTTAATATTACTTGAAATTTTTTTTTTATTATTATTACATAATTTTTTTTTATTATTACATATTTCTAATATATATATATATATATATATATATATATATATATATATATATATATATATATAGTATTCTTGTTTCCTACAATTTTTTAATCTTTGTGTAGTCCAAATTTACAGTGTTTATAGATATAATGTATCATTGATATCAGAAACATGCATTTTGTGTTCATTTCGATAAAATACTTGGACTTGATGAAGAGTTTTATCGAAATGAATAACTCATTTGTTTAGGCCTAGGGCTTGTCCACGTGTAAAGCTTTAATGCTTGGATTTTATTTGATTTTTTATTATCGATTCCTTTCCATGATGTGTGTTGCTTGTCTTCATCTTGATGGCTAGATGTTTGCATTTTATTTTCCACTTGATTGATGATTTTCTGTTTCATACTTTTTTATTTGTTAGACATTTTTTAATGTTGGGGTTTTTTGAGTTGCAACTTCTCTTTATTGAAAAATTATTAAAAAATCGAGTATTACAATGGACCATTACTCCCGTACATAGCGGGTGAACAGTTGAAACTGATTGACAAAATTGAATAGGATCCAGGAGAAAGAGATGAATAATAAAACCAGGATAATAAAAATAAACCATGGCACATAAACACATAAACGGATTGCGCACATAAACACCGATACGCAAGGTCACTCACATTCTCACGGTCTCTGAAGAATTTCTTTAGTATTAAGGTGTATATAGGCCCTTATTTAAGGAGTATTCAGCCCCCAGAGGTCGAAATGCGTATTCGGGCGTATTTAAGGATTTTTAGAGCATATCAAAGGATATTATTTAAGGGGTATCAAAGTATATTATTTA
Source organism: Amaurobius ferox (assembly GCA_951213105.1). Taxonomy (NCBI): domain Eukaryota; kingdom Metazoa; phylum Arthropoda; class Arachnida; order Araneae; family Amaurobiidae; genus Amaurobius; species Amaurobius ferox. The sequence continues at coordinate 140,141,908 of OX578147.1, forward strand.
CAGCGTATCAAAGGAGCTTATTTAGGGCAAATCAAAAGTACGCCCCCACAAAGATTAAACGATATATAAAAGGCCGTTATTTAAGACGTAAGCTTATTTAGGACATATTACATTTGCGAATGAAGGGACCATGTATTACGAAAGGCGTATTTAGTGAATAGTATGCAGTATAATATGCAGCATAATAAGCGCGACTTCTCATAACTGGGACAAGACGTATTACGTGACCACGTAGCAGACTACAACGAACTTAGACACTTAGTAGGCGTGTTACGCGTACTAATTAGGCGTACTTAGTAGGCGTATTGTAGGCGTATTACGCACGTTTAACAGGCGAGACCCAGCAGCACCTATACTCGCTCTACGGGTGTATACTCGTTCTAAAATTAAAGAAATGTTCCTAAAATCTCGAGCAACGTCAAGTATATTTTCTAGTAATTCCTATAAAATCTAATAGACATACATCGACAAGATATCCGATGCATTATAAACAGTGATGCAAATTTAAATGCACCACTAATGCAAAATCATAATTTATCCACGCGTGCCACAATCCTTCTGTCGGTTTGTCAGGTGTGTGAAGTATCATAGAATTAAATTAAACAATCAGGGATGTCCAGACTGAATATGCATTGCGAATTAAGATACATAAATAACTGATATTTGCAGGCGATTGCGATTGGCAGTTTTCGAAATCGAGGTTAGGTTTGCATTGCTCTGGCATTAAATGTATGATTATTATTAAGAGTTAGTTCAGTTTATTACTTTCTAATATGAGCTTTGCCTCCCCCATGTTTATAAATAAAATGAGTAGTTTTTTAAATGCCATTCTTTAACAAAAATTGTCGAATCGTTAACGATTATTATTTTTCTCTTAAATGATAAATTCGATAAAAAGTTAAACCGTCTTCACGCAAAAATGATAAAGATCTCAAACCTCCAATAAATAATGTTGGGGCATTAGATCTCTAACCAATCAGGACCCGCAATGCTTTTGTGTGGTTCTGGATGATTCACCAGGTGCTGTGTGTTTTAATGGGTGCTCTCAAATTTATGTGTAGATTCGCTCAAAGCCCCTAAAGCACTTTTGAGTTTTGGTTAAAATACAGCATAGATATGAAAATAAAGAAATATTCTGGGCAGGATTTCACCCCTACTGAGTTATCTGAAATATTAATTAAAAAAATATTATGTGGGCAACACATGCCTGCCTCTATATTATCTCTTTCTTAATTTATTAAATAGAATTTAATAGCAAAAAATAACACCGATAATTGTTTGAATTGACACTGGATTTACAGTTTTATTTCAACTTTGGTTTTCATATGGCGACTGGACATATTTTCAAAGGCGACCTGACAAAAATACGAAAAACCAAAATATCTCAAGAACGGTAAGTCCTACACAGTAATGGGATTGATATTATACTTTTCATAGTCAAAAATTACGCATGAAACAAAGCATTTCATGGATACGTCTGAGTATACATAGTATTTTATTTTAGATTTTGACGAGTTTTGCAGGTATTTTGTAAACACGGCAGGCTTTTTGTCTGAATCGTACCAAATTCTCATCAGCACCAGGGTAATCTGCAAATCACTTATCTACCACATTTTGTAAAATTTGGTAAATTAAATTTTTAGCTAGAGTGGATACATGCAATTTTTGCGGGCTATTTCGCAAAATACGGCAGATTCTTTTTTTCCGATTCGTACCAAAATGTAACTAGCACCAGCGTAACCCACAGGGGACTTATGAAATTTATTTGGATAATATTATGAAATTTGGTCCATTAGTTAGAGTAGAGCGGACAGGCAGACACAGACAGACAGACACACAGACACACACACATAGATGCAGACATACACACAAACACAGACATACACACATGCATGCATACACACAGATATACACATACTCATACACACACTCAGACAAACACGCACACACATACAGACACACATATACAAACAAGCACACACACACACATACGCACACAAACACACAGAAACACATAAAGACGTCACGCTAAAACTATATTTTTCGTGTTCTAGAGGTCCCAAAAGCTGTAGATCCTTCGAAAACTCGGAGTTATGATTTTCGACATGATTCTAATACTTTCCCTATACATGATCACGTATTGTAGGGAAAGTAAAATGCAGCAATTAAATGCACAAGGTATCTTAAACGAGAGCATCGCATTTTTTAAAATACTCCCAAATTCACATTACACTGCATACTCGTATGTGGCCGGTAACTCACGAAACATAACCAAACCGCCATTTTAAAGTACTAAAGCTTTTAAATAGATTTCTACAGGATGAATCACAGTGTTACGTTGAATAACAGCCTGAGAAATATTACCTATAAAATGAATCATTTTTAAGCGACTCCCAATTGGCCATTTTAAATTAATATTCTCTCAATTCTTCGAATCATTCAAATAAACATTCAGTAAATAAATACTCATATATGTCATTCATTGTATGAATATCGATGTTACGTATTCATTCAAAATATTCATTTACTTCTGCATTCAAGTAATATTTTGTTAGGTGAAGTATCATACAGCTATTGATACTTCAACAATCAGGTAGGGGTTCAAAATTTATATTATGTGGGGAGTGTTCATTATTCCAAACAAATTCCCAAAGATAAGTGTTTCTCAAAGATAAGTGTAACATGAAATATTATAGTCTGTGGATGAGTTCAAAGTTAAGCAATTTCGGGTAAGCCTTATATGTATAAATTTTATTCTGTTTTTCAACACTTTCCAACATAGTTGAAAAGTGTTTATGGCTTTAGTTATTCTGTCTGTTTGTCCATTCGCACGATAACTGCCGTAAAAATGGCTTTATCAAAATGAAATTTTAGTATGTTGTCCAGACCATAATATCACACAATTGGTTTTGGATTGTACCCGAGTTGAAAAAGGGAAATGCATTGAACCTTATGGGACCTCATTTTTCAAACATTTTTTAAGCGAAGTTAAAATTCACAAATTGCTTTGAAAATTTTAGTAAATATTTAAATTATCCCATAAAATATGGAAAAAAGTTGAGTAAAATAAATTCGGTAGTTTTTTAAATAATAATTAGAGTAATAATGACACCCATGTTATATGAAGAGTTCATGTGACCCACTTCAAAATTTAAAAAAAAAAAGCATCCATTCTTTTTTCCCAGTGTAAAAATCGTGTTCTTAATTTAGCTCTGGAGTCTGGAATATAGGTCATATACAGGTAAATGAAATATTCATTTATTTTACATAGAGAAGCAGACGTTTTTATAGTATTGCCTTTTTCGATGAAGTTTTAAGTATGGAATTATGAATTACTTTTACCTCCATGGTTTCAAGTCTTTAAGTAAAATAATTATTGTAGTACTGTGATAATTTTAAAAATATCACCGCTGAATGTACAGCATTTTAGAGATGTTTAAATAAAATTGCACTGTAATTGGAATGCATTTCATAATCAATGCTTTATGCATGATTGATCTTTCTTGTTATACAGTTCAATTTCAATTTTATTTTGGCCCATTTTTTTCATTTGTTTCATATGTTTCTTTTTTACCAATCATATTCATTTGTTGCAGACCAACAAACCCAAAATCAAAAAATTGAAAGGATTTAATATAGTGTTTTTCAAATATTTTGGCTCGAGGAACTCTTTCGAAATGAAATTGAATGACGTAACCCCAAAATGAGAAAATGTCCGATTTGATCCAAATTCTGCATTCACATTTACACGCATTTGTTCAATTTTGAAGAACATTTACACGAAACTATCACTAAAATGCTGTCAGAGAACTCCAAACGTTCCGCAGAAAACTCTTTTAAAAACGCTGGTCTAAAGCACACTATTTCCCCATTTCAATTTTGAAGCTGTTTATTGTTAGCCTGCCCCGGCGCAAGTGCGCATGTGCTGACCTAGTAAAATAAGCGTGAAGGCAACAGAAGGAAGCAAACGAATTACTGAACTACAATTCAGAGAATAGTTTAGTGTATTTTCTTTCCTGTTTGTAGTTATTCACTTAAGCTAACGCATTTCTCTTTCAATAAATAGTACTGACGAAGGGGAATTAAGTGTCTTGAAAAAGCTGTATGCTACATTGTGACATAATTACTTTACTAAACTTCTTCTCCTTCGAACAAAGTGTTTTTGGACAGCTCTCTGATCGTAGATAAGTCTCCATGGACCGGTTTCGAGTGTGTTATGTGTTTCTCAGCGATGATGAGTCGTTTCCAGCCTGCACAGCAAATGGGATAGATATTTCATGCCGAAGAGCACAAAATAAACTCTGAACCACGGCGAATACGTAGCAAATATGTAAATTATCCATGTTTATTGAGGCAGCCATTTTGATTTTAAAACTACTGGATTCCAAATGTCAAATACTATTACTACGCAAATATTATTACATTTGATCTAATTTTTATTAAATTTCATTCAAGGATATCATCATAAAACTTTAAAAAAGTTCACAAAGATATACTAAATTCCATACGAAAATATATTCCATACTTTCACAAAGGTGAAAATTTCGATAATTCCATACGAAAATATCGTCATAAAATTTTAAAGAAGTTCAAAGAGATGTAATAAATCCCATATTAAGGGGACGGTGGACGTTGAAATGAGCAAAAATCGACTAAAAAAAGTTTTAATATATAACATTGTTTTACACATTCAACCTTTTGCTTACGAGTGGGACAGCGTCCATCCCAAACGAAGAATCCCCCAAAAAGACAGATATTTGATATACCCTATCCCAAACAGTTCTATCCCCCTTTGCAGGCATTGGCGTCCATGGAAATCGTCGACAGAAACATTGAGCAAGTTCAATGTTTCTGTCGGCGATTTCCACGGACGCCAATGCCTGCAAAGGGGGATCGAACTGTTTGGGATAGGGTATATCAAATATCTGTCCTTTTTGGGGGGTTCTTTGTTTGGGATGGACGCTGTCCCGCCCGTAAGCGAAAGGTTGAATGCATTTTTTTCGAAACGGAATTTGAAAGGTTTTACATTTTTAAAATGCTCCATGCGCCTTTATTTTTGTCTAAAATGCATGAAATTTGGCAAGAAGACACCTCTCATACTTTTTAATGAAACTGGGTATGCATTTAATAATTGGACTTTACTAAGGTAATTAAAAGTGAATAAGAGCCTAATTAAATGATGAAAATTGAGTTATAATGCAGAAAAATATTTTTTTTAAATTGACTTTCTAAGGGACTTAAAAATGAATACCCAAATTTGTTCATAATGTGTTTTTGAGTGATCATAATGTAAAATTAATAAAAAAATGTGAACAAATGGCACGCAAGGAGCATTTTCAAATTTTCGTTAAAAAAATTAAATTAAAAAAAAAATACAAAATTATAACAAAATTGAAAAAAAAATTAATGGTATTGTATATAGTAATGTTAAGAGGAATATTTATACAAATTTTTACGTTTCTAAGTCAATAAATAAATAAAAACAATTTCAACGTCCACCTTCCCCTTAAGATATATTCCATACGAATATATAGTCCATACGTTCACAAAGATGTAAAAACACATAACATAAAAACGACGTATTCCAATCTTTGCTAAAAGAACCTCAACGTCACGTGTTCAGATACAGAAGTCACTCCAACTATCGATATATCAACGTATGCCGCTCTTCTCAGTTGGTTTAGCAAATGTGTGAGGAATTCTGAAGCTGATGATAATTAAATTAAACAGTGAGGGGGGTGGGGGGGTGTTCGAAGTTAATACGGTCTGAATATTCATTGCAAATGAAGGATCGGGGATAAGTGGAATTGATATGTGATATTATCGAGGTGGAATAGTCTTGCACTGACATTTTGAGAAGGGGGTAGTTTATTTATAAAAATCTGTAATTTTAATGTGGCCTTTTTAAATCTATTCTATTTTATTTATTTTAAAAGTTCTAGTTTTTAACACTTTCAAACATAGTTGAAAAGTGTTTATGACTTTGGTCTGTCTGTCCGTTCATACAATAATTGCCGTAAAAATGATTTTATAAAAATGAAATTTTAGTATGTTGTTGAGACGGTCTGTGGGACATATGGGAATGTACATAAATAATATCACCCAATCAGTTTGGGACTGAACCCGGGTTGAAAAAGTGAAATAAATTGAACCCTATTGGATCTCATTTCTCAAGCATTTTTTAAGCTAAGTTAAAATTCACACATGGCTTCGAAAATTTTAGGAAATATTCAAATGATCCCATAAAATATACGAAAAAAAAATTGAGCGCAATAGGTTCGATAGTTCTTTAAATAAAAATTAAAATAATAATAACGCCCATATTATATGAAGAGATCAAGTAACCCACTTCAAAATAAAAAAATCTGATGTGGGCAACACATGACTTTCCTTATATAATGTAATGAATTTACCACTTTTACAGTAAAAAAATAGGTTTTTCTTATAGTAGATACTAATATTCTTTCCAAGATATTGAATTTTCGACCATTAGTCGTCATTTTCATTGATTTAGCGTCATAGTTATCCATTTGGCGAGATTTTCGTTAATTTGGCAACATTTCAAAAAAGTCGCCAAGTTGGCGACATTACGCCAAATTTGTCGCCAAAATCTTGCCAAGCGTTATGCATTAAGAAATAAGTTATTCTTACAGCAGATAAATGACTATTGGCGTTCAAATACAAAAGTATTATTCAAAGTATTTTTTTCATGAATGAAACGAGCTAGATCCACTAGAATGATGTCACTCAATTTATCGCATGGTATTACATACGAAAAGTGAACATGTTTCTCAATAGGAAATATTTTGTTTTTATTTTATATGACTTTTTGATAATTTTTTTGAAAAATGTACAATATCTCGAGAACGGTTCATGTTAGCGTTCTAAAATTTATGCCAATCGTTTTCTAATGAAAAATTACATAAGAAATGTCTATTAGCGTAACTTTATTAGTGGTTTTGATTTTTTGACGATTTTTTCAAAATTTCATTCAAAAATTTAGGGGGGTTCTGAACATTCGATTGCGTATAAAAACAATAGGCTTCCAGTGTTTACGGATTGTGATTTTTGTACCAAATTTGGTTCGAATCGGTCTATTCGTTCGTCAGCTATCGTCTCCACAGACTCACTGACACACACACACACATACTTTCACACACACACACGCACACACACACACACACACACACAGACATCACTTCAAAAATGTTTGATTCGTGATCAGGGATGCTTGAAACGTGCTCTCCCGTCGAAAACTCGAATTCGAATTTTCGACTCCGTCACAATACTTTCCTTATACATTATGTATATAAGGAAAGTAATAGGTCCATCTTTTACCCTAATGTCAAAATCGTGATTTTTACAGTTCTTTTAAATTTATATGGAGTGTTGCATCCGTCCTAAAACCGCTTTATTTTTGCGTATTTTCTGTGCATCTATATGCTGCGCCCACGCAATGACACTATTTTTGAGTTAAAATGTTTGCTGAATTTTTTAACCTAAAATTATTTAGCTCTGGAGTCTGGAGTATAGGTGATACGAATAAAATATCCATTGATTTTACATAGAGAAGCAGACGATTTTATAGCATTGTCTTTATCGATGAAGTATTAAGCATGGATGTCCCAAGGCAAATTTGGGACATTGCAAATTATGGCGGAGTGTAACCTATAAAGACGGTCCCTGTACTTCTCCGGTAATGCATATACACTTCCCTAAGAAAACACCTGCAAAAGGATGAGCAAGCCATGTTTCTGGGAAATGTGGACAACGATCCCCCAGTTACAAAGGGGCGCAGCAGGGCGCTCTTGGGGAGAGCTGACCCTTGTCCGGTTCGGGTGCACGTGCACGCAAGGTCGTGAGAACCCGCGGTCCACCTGCCAGATATTAATTCTGGGGTGACCGCCATCCTCCTGTCAGCACAGCACCCAATAACTGGACATTTTTTGGAAACATCCAATGAAGCTACCAGGGGCGTTGATTGGGGGGACCAGTAACAAACCTGGGGCTTAATGGTGTAAGAGGAGACATTTTTTCCGATGATCGAGAGAGTTTGAGAATTTTCAGAAAGAACGGAAATTGAGTTTAAGACGGCAGACAGAACGGAGAATTGGTTTGTGTGCTCGAGAGAGAAGAGTCTCTCAAAAATTACGTCTGCAGCGATGTCCGGCGATTCCTCCACCGAAGTACCCCGTATCCAGTGTCGCTTCCAACAATGTTCGAAGGTATGAAATGCATGTATCACATACTTAATCTGATTGACACAGTTTTAATTAACGTCTTACTCTCTCGACATCTTGTTAAATCCACACTTGAGTAAATAGTAGGGACGAATTTAAACAAACATAAATGGAGATTTTAATTACATACATTCTTTAAGTATTCTTGATTTTTGAAAATGTCAATGGAGGGTCATTGTAATTTGTTAAGAATGTTAATTGAACCAATCAAATATGTTTTTAATATTATTATTTTTTAATTTCATTTTTATCAATAAAACCCATTGTTATTGTTTTATATCATGTCCGTTGTCCTCATTTGCCACTAATTTAGTTCTATGTATTTTTTGTTCGACACGGCCAATGTCGGAGATGAGAAACTATACTAATTTATGCGTTCTAACAGGACGTGTGGTGAAAACCCACATAACAAAAATGGTTCCGATGACCAGGATTCGAAATAAAAATAATTGTTAAAATAACTGAAAAATTTTTTTTGTTGGAAAGTATGAAATTCAAATTGATAGAGAAAATTTTGGTAGTTACAGAACCCAAAATAGTGGAGAAAGAGAGGACTTTAAGGACAGGAAGGACAAAGTTGAACTTATCGCGTCAGTTGGAGATGAATTAAACACAGAATTACCCACAGTAGAAAATAAATCTCAAAACACGGAAACAAAAATTCGCTTAGACTCTGACATATCTTTTTCGGTTTGGCCTATTGATATTTTCAAAACAATTAAACAAGAAACTCAGAAATTACGTGAAAACAAAATAACGGACGTTTTGGTTGATGAGAGCGCTGATTGCAAAGACACACAGAATACAAATACAAATTATGACAATGAAGATATTCAAATTCCAAAGGAAAATAAAGTAACGGATGTTTTGATTAGCGAGAGGGTTGGTTTCAAAAATTCACAAAACACAAATACAAATTATGGCAATGAAGATATCAAAAGTTCAAATGAAAACAAAATAACGGACGTTTTGGTTAGAGAAAGGATTGATTTAGAAAATATTCAGAATACAAATAAAAGTCACAGTAATGAAAGTATTAGGAAATCAGATGAAAGCAAAATAATGAAAGTTAATAGAAATCAAAATGTTATTTTCAAAGAGGACCAAAATGAGAATGGAAAGGTTAATTGTAAAAAAAATCGAAAAGAAAATGCGAAATACAAGCTTCAGGACATTCAAATTACGAATGAAAATCACGATGTACAAATAATCCCAATTTCAAATGAGAGTAAAATAATGGATGTTATGGACAATGATAATGAAAATGTTGACTTTCAGAATTTGCAAAATCCAAATGATACCAGTAAAAATACACAGGATGAAAATTGTAATACAGATAGAGAGAAAAATCAAAATGATAGTGAGGTTAATGATATTCAAAAACTTTCAAGAATAGATGAAAATCAAAACAAAAAGTGGGTTAGGCAAAATGTACAGGTAGCAAATGAAATACAAGTTTGTAACACAAGTGAAATGGAAGATATTCAAGAGAGAAACGAAAGAAAACTCGGATCAGATTTTTTCACGAAACCAAAAATTTTTAGGAACGTAATTGTGTCCGATGATCGCTATTTGAAAAATTTTAAAATGAGAAAGAGGTAAAAAAAAAAAAAATAATTATAACTCAAAACGAATTCTTTGGAAATTGATCTGGCAAGAAATAAATTATGAAATTGAAAAATGGATATGATGTCAAAATTGTAATGAAAAACAATCTCTTCCCGCCTTTTATTTAACGTGCTTGCGACAGATAAGAAAGAAAACACGCGACATTCACGAAATGTTAGCACAACACAGCACAAGCGAACCCCCCCCCCCCCCCCCTCAAACGGTCACTGCAAAGTGTCAATACAAAAACTCTAGCGAAAGGACTTCTTTCTCCCTCTTAAACAGTCAGAAACGTGTACAACGGGACGAAAAACTGGTTTCCGGGAAGTCTTGGCAGAGAGCAAGCAGATTGCCAATCACGCAAAACATTTCGGTGGCGACAATTTCAGGGGCGCAAAGTTCCCCATGGCGACTCTAGGTCAAGTGTGGAGATGGGTTCCACTCAAGGTCATTTTTCAGATAGAAACAAGGGGAGATGAAATCTCACAAAGGGGGTGAAGTTCAGCCTACAAAGAAGTAGGGTACGCACGATATTCACAGGGGAGAACTGGTTTCGAATACAAATGAAAAACAAATGCAGGAGGACGATTTATCCTTGGTTAGAAGAGAATAAAAATTTAAAATAAATGTAGGAATAGATATACAAATTTTTTATATTTTAAACTCGATATTGAAATGGTAAATAAAGAAAAATAAGGTTAGATAAGAATTTCAAGAGAAATATGGGTGAATTTTGGAAACACGACTACAACAAATTTTATATACAAATATATATAAATAATAATAAAAAAAAAAAAAAAAAAAAAAATAGGGGCGAGAGAAAATATACATCAAAAATTGCACGAAAAGCGCGTAAAACGGGGCGCAAACTTTAAATAAATATTGAATTATAAATAAAAGAAATTTTAAATAAATATTGCATTATAAATAGAAGTAATTTGAAATAAATATTACATTAATTAGAAGAATGTTTAAATGAATATTGCATAAAATAGAATTAATTTTAAATAAATATTACATTAATTAGGAAATTTTAAATAAACATTGAATTATTAATTAGGGAATTTTAAATAAATATTGCATAAATTAGGAAATTTTAAATAAATATTACATTAATTCGGAAATTTTAAATAAACATTGAATTATTAATTTTAAATAAATATTACATTAATTAGAAAATTTTAAATAAACATTGAATTATTAATTAGGGAATTTTAAATAAATGTTACATTAATTAGGAAAGTTTAAATTAACATGAAATTTTAAAATAATATTGGAGTGCAATTAAAGGGGATTTTAGTAATTTTAAATAACTAGTACATTATAAACAGATGGAATTCTAAATAATTATTACAAAAAATTAATTTAAGTAAGACCTTAACGGAAAGCACTTTGCGACATTTTAAATATTATAAGCGAGTGATTTAGAAGAAAAACGGAATAAATAAATAAAATATATAGGAATGGATATGGTGAAAATTACTTTTATGGTAATAAAAAGAATTTAAATATAAGAATAAAGGGAAATTACATTAAAATCAATGAGTAAATTTGTAAGGACACGAAATTTGGATAAAGTAAATAAATGTTTTAAAAATAAATAAGTAAGGAATGAGAATAACATACATTTTTTTAACATAAGGGATAGCAATGAATAGGAATTGACGACAATGAGACATAGGTAAAAATTTAAAAAATACTAACACAGTAATATAATAAATTTTTAAGGTTAAAAATTAAAACTTTAAGGAATATCTATACATTTTTGAGTGAAACTAGGGGAATGATCTACCATCCTAGACGTACTTATATTGCGCATTTAGCAAACCATGGTGAGTTTCCATGTTAATATTTAGCCATGCGCGATAAAGTAATTTTTCTTCTTTTTAAAAGCTAATGGTTAAATAAAAACACTTACCCCTTTCATCGGCATACAGTACACCTTGGTAATCCAAAAAGAATTCTGCATATCACACTTAAAATTCCCTTTTACACATTATAAAAATAAAAAAACACTCAAACATGTAGGTAACACACACGCTTTATCTTTCTCACACGAGGTCGCTTTATTCTGCGGGGCCACAACTGTAAGGGCACGGGATCCTTTGAAAATCCGGAATTATCCGAATATCTGAGTCTTGCCAACCCTGGGAAAACTGGTTTCATGAAAAAGGCTTGTGTACTGACGTTGACGGGAAAAGTTTATTCTGTGCATAGGTTCTCACGGGTTTATAGGGGTAAAAAAAAAAAAAAGAAAAGAAAAAGATAGCTGACGGTTTACAAGGAAGAAATTAAAGTAAATACGTTCTGCTTACGGAAGGTTTAATATAAAGAAGTTACGAAGGTAGACCGTGAAAGAAATATAAGGGAGTTTAAAATGTAAGATAATTACGGATTTATGGCAGATAGTATTAAAGAGAACTACGGACGCAAATTCATAAAATTTCCAAGGAGTTTACGATAAAAAAAAAAAAGGATAAGAGAATTATGAATTTTATTTGTAAATGGTTTATTGAAAAGAAAATTTGCAAAAATTTATGATAAGAATAAATGTAAGAGAAGTATGAAAATTTTTAGGAAATGGTCTATTAGATGAAAATTCTAAACGCTAAGGCGAGATTCGGAATACAGAATTTGGGATTATGTATATAAGGGATATATAAAGGAGAGTTAATTGATAATTTGAAAAAAAAAATATGTTTATTGTGTTTGTACAAATTTTGAATTTATTAGGAAATGTAATATGGCATGGCAATTCGTGATAATATTGACAAAAATTTATTTGTTTGTTTTTCTTTGTATTTTCAATGAGATAGCATAATGTATTTGTAAATATTAGTAAATGGTGAGATGTTTAATCAGTGAGAAAATTTTGTGGGCAACTTAAATGTTGAAAGGAATGTGAGAAAGAGAAATAAAAAAAAAAAATAGATAAATGATAATAACGATAGGAGAAAGTACTGTATTTTGAAAATTGAATAATGGCGAATTAAGTAGGGAATTATTTTCTTGTAAAAAAAAAATAAAAAAAAAAAGTCAGGGACTTAATGTTTAATGGGTATTGTAAATTCCAGAGAGAGAATTTGTGTCATCAGACTGTATGTATATGTATGCATTGGTGTATCGATAAAGTGTGTGCCTCAACTAAGATTCGTCCATACATGAAAATTCAGTGATTGATGCAGACAGTGATGTGTTGTTCTCACAAGAAAACTTTCTTTTCACAGCGAGAAGTGATGCAGTAACGTCATCCACATACAGAGTTCCAGACTTACAATTTTCTTTGCACTTCCATCACAGTGATACGATTATGCAGTGTCGTGCTTTCCACATAAAACTTTCAAAGTCCACGATTTTCACACCCCCATGATAGTGTGATAGACGATTATTCAGTGGCGTGATTTTCACATAAACTCTCAAAGATCACAGTTTTCACACCTCCATGACAGTGAGATAGACGATGCAGTATCGTGCTTTATACGTAAACTTGCATTCTACATATGTTTATTTCACAGCGGAACTACACAGTGATGTGCTCCATCTGCAGTTCTCCAAGTTCTAATTTTCTTTGCACTTTCCAGGACACTGAACTAGGAAACAATGGCGTGATATTGAGACGCAGACCCTCTGCTACAATTCTTAGTAGAATAACTTTTTCACACTCCTTACAAACTTTTGAACTTTGCACTTATCATTGTTACCATGAACATTCTTCCAACTTTTGGGCAGCCAATTTATCGGACTTCGAATCTCTATAGAACTCAAACATGTCGGACAGAAAACATTTGATACTTCCTTTTCCATGAGTTTAATGACATTGGTGTGCATTGTGACATTATTTTGTTATATATATATATGTGTGTGTGTGTAAATGCGTTTACAGTTTTTTTTTAGGTGAATACTAGCCTGTGGCACGGTTCTACTACGGAGAGGGGGGTGAATGTCCCAAGGCAAATTTGGGACATTGCAAATTATGGCGGAGTGTAACCTATAAAGACGGTCCCTGTACTTCTCCGGTAATGCATATACACTTCCCTAAGAAAACACCTGCAAAAGGATGAGCAAGCCATGTTTCTGGGAAATGTGGACAACGATCCCCCAGTTACAAAGGGGCGCAGCAGGGCGCTCTTGGGGAGAGCTGACCCTTGTCCGGTTCGGGTGCACGTGCACGCAAGGTCGTGAGAACCCGCGGTCCACCTGCCAGATATTAATTCTGGGGTGACCGCCATCCTCCTGTCAGCACAGCACCCAATAACTGGACATTTTTTGGAAACATCCAATGAAGCTACCAGGGGCGTTGATTGGGGGGACCAGTAACAAACCTGGGGCTTAATGGTGTAAGAGGAGACATTTTTTCCGATGATCGAGAGAGTTTGAGAATTTTCAGAAAGAACGGAAATTGAGTTTAAGACGGCAGACAGAACGGAGAATTGGTTTGTGTGCTCGAGAGAGAAGAGTCTCTCAAAAATTACGTCTGCAGCGATGTCCGGCGATTCCTCCACCGAAGTACCCCGTATCCAGTGTCGCTTCCAACAATGTTCGAAGGTATGAAATGCATGTATCACATACTTAATCTGATTGACACAGTTTTAATTAACGTCTTACTCTCTCGACATCTTGTTAAATCCACACTTGAGTAAATAGTAGGGACGAATTTAAACAAACATAAATGGAGATTTTAATTACATACATTCTTTAAGTATTCTTGATTTTTGAAAATGTCAATGGAGGGTCATTGTAATTTGTTAAGAATGTTAATTGAACCAATCAAATATGTTTTTAATATTATTATTTTTTAATTTCATTTTTATCAATAAAACCCATTGTTATTGTTTTATATCATGTCCGTTGTCCTCATTTGCCACTAATTTAGTTCTATGTATTTTTTGTTCGACACGGCCAATGTCGGAGATGAGAAACTATACTAATTTATGCGTTCTAACAGGACGTGTGGTGAAAACCCACATAACAATGGAGTTAGAAAGTATTTTTTCCTCCATGGTTTTAAGTTTTTAAGTAAAATAAATTATTGTACTACTGCGATAAATTAAAAAAAATATCACCGCTGAATGTATCGCATTTTAGAAATGTTTAAATAAAATTGCATTGTAATTAGAAAGTGTTTCATAATCAATGATATATGCATGATTGATCTATCTTTCTTGTTAATATATGTCAATATTTCCCCATTTTCAAAGGTCTTTTTTACAAATATTTAAAAATCTATTAAAATTTTCTAATTTTTGAACGTTTCATGCCTGTTCCTGTATCGTTGACTGTATAAAAAAAATCTAATATGGGTAGCACATAACTTTCCCTACAAACTCAAATTCATTTTCTCTCTCTCTCTTAAGTTCTTCAATAATCCATTAAATTGAGCCTAATTGCAGAAAATAACATATTTAATTATTAAAAATGACAACGAATTTGCTTTTTAATTCTCTTTTCGTTTTCAATGTGAATAACGGGACATATTTTTAAAGACTGCGTAACAAAATTGCCAAAAAAATAAAATATTTCGAAAACGACTACTTCTATATTCGATTCTTCCATATACGGCTACTTCTATATGCGGGCACTTCTATATACGGGCACTTCCGTATATGGCTACTTCTAACGGTCTTATTCTTCTTATCCTCAAAAATTATGTCTGGAACAAGCATTTAAATTCACACATTTGAGAATACGTTATCTTTTGTTTTAAATTTTGATGATTTTTGTGGTCCATTTCGCCAAAACAGGGAGATTTTTTTTTTTCAGAATCGTACTAAAATCTAATGAGCACTAGCGTACACCCACAAGTCGCACATACCTACCAAGTTTTGTGAAATTGGGTCCATTTTAGCTAGAGTGAATATATACAATTTTAAAAGTTCATTTGACAAAATATGCAGGGTTTTTTTTTTTTTCAAAATCGTATCAAAATCGAATCAGCAGCAGAGCCACCCACAAGTGACTCACCTACCAAATTTTGTATAATTTGGTTAATTAGGATTCGAGTTAGAGTGATACATAAATTGCGCACACAGACACACACATACAGCTCCTTTATCCCGAACCGTTCCAAAATCTAATCAGCACCAGGGTCATCCACAAGTGGCTTATAAAAATACACTCACGGATAATGAAAGTTGCGCACCAAGAAGGAAGCAGGGTACAACCGCGAAAGGATGTAAGTAGATAGAGGGCGCTCTGATATGCAAATGATTCCAGTCTGGTGTGATTGCGCATGACCCGTGAGTGACGTTGCAAGCATGAGCCAGAGGCTTAATAAACCAGCGTGTAGTCGACGCCCCATCAATATGAGAAGCGTCGGTCGACGCAATCAAGAGTATGGAGTAAAAAAATGGTGGGTAGATAGATGCCAGAAACGTCGATATACGCAACTGACGAATTTCGATAGAGGCCTGATCATCGGGATGAAAACCGCAGGGTAGTCAGCTCGCCGGATAGCCCGTCACGTGGATCGTTCGGACTATACCGTACGACGGTGTTGGGAGCACTGATTACGGGACGCTATCCAAACACGGAAGACCGGCTCTGGAGGGATCAGCCATACCACGAGTAGAGAGGATCGAATGATCGTGCGGCAGGCATGTGAAGAACTCACGGCGACCCGATCCGCGATACAGGTCCATGCAGTAGCATCTGTGTGCCCACGAACCATATCTAAACGTCTGAAGGAAGCGAATATGCGATCCTAGCGTCCCCTACGTGTGCTGCCGTTAACACGGGAACATCGGCGGCTCCGGTTGCAGTGGTGCCTGGCCAGAGCAACATGGAACGCCACAGATTGGCGATGTATGGTGTTTAGCGATTTACGCCGCTTCGTTCTGGGGATCTATGATCAGCGGATCTACGATCGGGTGTGGAGGTCCCCTGTTCAACGCCACAATACCAACCTCTTTATCGAGCACCGCACCAGCCCCACTGCAGGCATCATGGGCTGGGGAGCCATAGTCTACGACAGCCGATCCGCTCTATTAAGTAGTACCTAGAACATTGACGGACCAACGGTACGTGGATGAGATTCTACGGCCCCATTCGTTGCTGGAATTCCATGTGCGCAATTCCAGCAGGATAATGCCCGGCCGCATGCGGCTCGCAAAGGCCTGCCTGAGTCATGTCCAGACATTTCCATGGCCTACCCGCTCCCCAGACGTGTCTCCTATCGAGCATGAGTGGGACCAGTTGAAACGCCAGTTGCCTCGATGCGCAATTTTTGGGATTTGGAACGTAACGTCCAACAGGTGTGGACAACATCAGGCGTCTGTTCGACACCATACCGGACCGTATTGCTGATTGTATCGCAGCACGAGGCTGTGCGACACGCTATTGAGGATGATCGGACTGTCTACCACAGCTCCCCCTGTACGTGTTCTGCTGCGCTGTTTTTGTCATCATGTATATCATTCATCTGTATCCTTTCATCCATAAAATTTCAGGTCCATCCTATGCTTCCTTCTTGGTGCACAATTTTCATTGTCCGTGAGTGCATATGGAATTGTGTCAATTAGTTCTGGAGTCGTCAGAGTAGATAAAGACAGACACAGACGTCCCGCCAAAAAAAGATTTTTCGAGCTCTGGGGTGCTTCAAACAATTTTCGAAACGATTCCAGTCCATTCCATATATATTGCTATGAACTGAAGGGAAAATAAAAAAATGCGAATTTATAGGCCAAGTAGGGTCTTTGAAATAAGAGGGACATACACATATAGAAACATATACAGGGTGATTAAAAAAAGATGGGCTAAACTTTATTAGTTGGTAGTATGCACCAAACAAAGCATTTTTAGTCAAAGTTTACAGGGTCGGAAATGAAACGTAAAGGTGCCAGTAGACGCTTCATGGTGAAACCGATGAGGTGAGGCGAAAACACAAGAATGACATAGAAGTTATAAAATAACATTTAATAAACAATAATTGCAGTAATGGCTCAAAAAAGCGACTGCCCACCTGAATGCACATCTCACCGCGGCGATGGAGGGATTGCAAACTCTTTCGAACAGACAGCCATGCCGCGCACTTCGGCAGCAGCGGTTAAAATTCTGGCGACAAGTTCCTCTTCAGATTCAAGGGGAGTGTCATAGACGAGACTCTTGCGATATCCCCACAAAAAGAAGTCAAAACACAACAGATCGGGCGATCGTGTGGGCCAAGCTTGGGACCACCTCGACCCATCCATCGGCCCTGTCACGCTTTTACGTTTCATTTCCGACCCGATAACCCAAGAAGAAAAATTCTTGGTTTGGTGTGTACTACTTCCTCGTACATTTTAGCCCATCATTTTTTAATCACCCTATATATACACAACACACATCGCACCATTGGCTTGCCTGTTGATTTACACCATTGAGTTCCAGTTGGAAACGATTAATCAATTTCATGAATTCATATTTTGCGAACAATATTTGAAACTAGCCGCCTTTGGCGACCAGCCTGTTCGCTACCCTTGAAAATTCTGACCGTGGCAAATTGTAACCGTGGCACACTCGCTGGCGCGACCTTACCAGAAGGTGTAAGGTAACTGTTTGGACGGCCAGGAAGTGCCACCCAATTTAGACCGGAACTCAGTGGGGGAGACATCCACAGGGACCGTACCCTCTTTCCCCTACCACCAACCTTTCGGAAGGACTTACGATCCCACATGTTTAACGTGATCGTACTCCGCGTGAACGCGGCCGCAGTTTTGGCAGTGGCGGGAATCGAACCCGGGCCTACCCAGTGAAATTCCCGCGCGCTAACCACTGGTGTACTTCGCCCTCCGCGACATTTTCCATAACTTTCTTTTTATTCACCGAATTTAGACCGGAACCCAGTGGGAGAGGCACCCACGGGGACCGTACCCTCCTTCCCCAACCACCAACCTCTCGAAAGGACTTACAGACACACATGTTTATTCCGCGTGATCGTACTCCGCGTGAACACGGCGGCAATTTTGGAAATCGAACCCGGGCCTACCGCGTGCAATTCCCGCGCGCTAACCACTGGGCTACTTCGCCCTCCGCGTCAATCTCCATAACTTTCTTTTTATTCACCCAATTTAGGCCGTACCCTCCTTCCCCTACCACCAACCTAAGGACTCACGAACCCACATGTTTAACGTGATCGTACTCTGCGTGAACGTGGCGTAAATTTTGGCAGTGGCGGGAATCGAACCCGGACCTACTGAGTGCAATTCCCGCGCGCTAACCACTGGGCTGCCGCGCCCTCCGCGACAATCTCCATAACTTTCTATATATTCATCCAATTTAGACGGGAACCCAGTGGGGGAGGGATCCACAGGGGCCGTATCCTACTTCCCTTACCACCAACCTCTCGGAAGAACTTACGGACCCACATATTTAACGTGATCGTATTCCACGTAAACACGGCGGCAGTTTTGGCAGTGGCGGGTATCGAACCCGGGCCTACCGCTAACTTCCCGCGCGCTAATTTGCGATTTAAAATGACCATATGCTTAATTCCATCATCCTCATTCCATTGTTTCATTGTTCCATCATTTAAAATATCCATAAAATTAAAATATCTATTTAAAATATCCAAAAGTTAAAATATACATTTAAAAAATCCATATCGTCCCATCATTTAAAATATAAATATAATAATTTATATAGAGCAAAGGAGCTCTATTCAGAACCGTGACGTCACCTCCAACTTGACGTCCCCACCCACCACCTTCCCTCCTTCAGCGGGGGAGAAACGAAGCGGCACGCCGAGCGGAATGCCGAGAAATTGAAATTCGGAAACTTTTAAAATCCCGATCCTGTGGGCAATACGGAATATTTCCTGACCAGATTGGACTTGTAAGAATGCCAGATGTTTGACCTTTCTAAAAATGTAAATTATTAGTCGAAATTATGAGTACTTTTTACTATGCGAGAATTTAAAAACCAAAAATCGTTTTTTTGAGTCAAAAGTGACTTTTGTTTTAAAATCATAAAAAAATATTAGAATTTGTCCCTGAGATTTGAAATTGATATATTTTTACTCGAAATTCTCTGCTCTTTCCGATGGTGTGATTTGTTTTTTTCTACGATGTCCGGATCGTGGAGAAAAAAGAGCAAAAAGGTCAAAAAACGGTCGAAATCGCATAAAACATTAAATAACAAAAAAAATAATTAAAATTTTAAAAATCGGTTTTCACGTGTCCCCTTCTCACCCCTCAGGGTCTCCGATTGCAAAATTTCGTAGCTCTCCGACGCGCGGTCGCGAAACGTATAGTGTATAAGACAGACAGACAGACAGACAGACAGACAGACGCACAGACAGACATTGCCTTCACACATCGCACCATTGGCTTGCCTGTTGATTTACACCATTGAGTTCCAGTTGGAAACGATTAATCAATTTCATGAATTCATATTTTGCGAACAATATTTGAAATAACAATTTACAAATATTTGGTACAGGGTTACCATACTGCAGAATAATTATAATGCATCAGTGCAGTTCCATTTTAATCACATTCAATCTCAATTACTGTATACATTGTGGCAATTAAAATATTTCTCATGTTTCCATATTGTACTCACGAAATTAGTATTCGCAACTATAAATGAGTACACAAGTGTTAGTTAATCATATCGTGATAATTGTACTGTTATGATGTACTATTATTGCAATGTTATGTAGATGAATTGGAATTCATGTAGTAATGGCTGTGTTTAGATCAATATGCATTTAATGTTTTAACAGATTGTGTGTTATTCATTAACCATTCATAATGGAAGTGGTTATTCTTTACCATCGATAGTATTTTATGTTCCTTATTGATTTTACGAAGTGTAGAATTTTTACATTTTGGCAGATGAGTAGTTGGCGATATAGTGTTGTTCTCGCGACTATTAAGCGATGGGTGCTCCAAAGATGTCAGTTGCTTTTGCTACATTTTGCGATTTTGCTGCATATTTTTCATTAGTTTTATTTGTTTTTCTGATTTAATCTAAAATTAATTAACTTGAATATTTAAATAGTATGTGCGCGACAAAAGGCTAAATCAGTTTACCTAACTGATGCAAAATTCAAATCAAAATTTCTAAACATAATTCTTATCTTGAGCAGGAATTTTAAGCTTCTTGTAATCCAGGTCAAACACTATGAACACCACACATTTAACGTCACAGTTTATTAGACGAGCACACGTAAATATATTTATATTATGTTTGTTCATGATCTTTTACTGCACATAATACATTAATAAAGAGCTCAGTTTATTATTAGGTTCCATTGAACCTTCAATTTTCAAATCTTTCAAAAAGTAATTATTAGACCGTAATTTTTGGCCTGCTAAACGAAATCAAAACCCCTCTCTTTTTCCCTTGCGCAAACGCACACCAGCAATCATTGGAATCATTTTTAACACTTTACAACAAAGTTGAAAAGTGTTTTCGACTTTGTTCATTCTGTCTGTCTGTCTGTGTGTCTGTCTGTCTGTTCGTTATTCTGTCTGTCTGTCCGTTATTCTGTCTGTCTGTCTGCCCGTTAGCACGATATCTGCCGTAAAAATGACTTAATCAAAATGAAATTTTAGTATGTTGTTCAGACGGTCTGTGGGACCTATGAGAATATAAATGAATAATATTACCCAATTAGTTTTGGATTGAACCCGGATTGAAAAAATGAAATACATTGAACCCTATGGGACCTAATTTTTCAAACATTTTTTAAGCGAATTTAAAATTCACAAATTGCTTCGAAAATTTTAGGTAATATTCAAATTATTCCATAAAATATAAAAAAAAAATGTTAGGGAAATATATTCAGTAGTTTTTTAAATAAAAGTTAAAATAATAATGACACCTCTTATATGAAGCGATCAAGTGACCCACTTCAAGATGAAATATGGCATCCATCTTGTCTCAAAATCGTGATTTTTAAAATTCTTTTTATTCATATTGAGTGTTGTATTCGTCCTAAAACCACTTTATTTTTGCTTAAATTCTGTGCATCTACATACTGAAACAACGCAATAACAATATATTTGAGTTTAAATGCTCATCCAAATTTAATTATTTCTACAACGAAGCCTATTTTTCACTTATGTAAAATGTAAACAACAAAATATATAGAATGAGTTGCATTAGAATTGCTGTATTTCTTTAACACAAAATTATTTAGCTCATGGAGTCGGCATAGCTGATATGAATGAAATATTTATTGATTTTACAGAGAGAAGGACGATTTTTTTCGGTGAAGTTTTAAGCATAGAGTTAAATTACTTGTAGCTCCATGGTCTTAATTTTTAAATAAAATAAATTATTATAGTATTGTGATGAATGAAATGAATGGGAAATTGTTTATGAATGAAATGCTGCTTTTATAGAGAGAGCCAGGCGTGTTATATTTTCTATGACGTTATTTGAATGAAATTCAGTTGTTTTCGATGAAGTTTTCAAATATAATAAATTATCGTATTATTATGATAATTCTAAAATTATTACCAAGGAATGTATCGCATTTTACAGATGTTTAAACCAGGCAATTTATATTTCAATGCCGGCATTTCAATGAAGTTCATTTTTTTCGATGAAGGTTTAAGTTTTCAAATATAATAAATTAATGTAGTATTGTGATAAGTTTTAAAATATTACCGAGGAATGTATTGCATTTTAGAGATGTTTAAATAAAATTGCATTGAAGTTGGAAATTGTTTCATAATCAATGCTTTAAGCATGATTGATCTTTCTTGTTTTATCAATAATCAAAACAACAAGAATGTATGTACTCAGAGCTGCTCGACGCAGCAAGCGCCATCTATTGAACGCTACAATAATCAGAGTAACGTCAGCACATTCCATAAGCTCCACCTTATCCAAATGTCGACTTCCTAGGAGAAGTATTCGCAGAAAAGACCCCGGATAATACTTACATAGATAGGTACATTGAAACGCTGCCAACAATAATATTAGTCTATACATTTTATTTCAAGAAGTGACTGTCAAAAATCTACTTACGTATACAGTGTAGGTCTGGCCCGAACCACTGCGCGGTCCCGTTGTACTGAAGGCACATGGCCTTGTTGAATCCTTTAGGATCGTAGCCTGGAAAACAGTTGTACTGGACTGCAGAGTCCACAGGGAAGTCCTCCTTGTCCAAAGGAGCTGTACTTCTAGTATGGGGAACAGGAGGGGGAGATCCACACATCGCTAGAGGGGAAATCGAAAAACAGATGCACTGATTTTTAACTATAGTATTTCTGAATATCAAATTTAAAATAATTCATACTAGACCTGAAAATAGGCGCTCGCCATACGTCGATTAAACCAGAGGGTGCTCGTCCCGGGCAGAGGGAAGTAGCCAGGAACGAAATTGAAGAGGGGCTGGAGGGAAATCCAAGGGGGGCGCAACAGTCTTAAAGGAGGGGCTCACCCAAAACAGGATTAATCATTAGGATTTATACACCATAATAGTTAATAACATATATTTCAATTCATATAAATTGTTAGCAAATACTTGCATATTAAGATTTGCAAGCTAGGAGCTGATTATTAATATCCATATAGCTTCTATACATTAATATTAATATATAATAATTACAATTGATTTTAATGTAAGCATTAAGTGGTAAAGCTGTTAATGAATCGAAGAACATTTCTGAAAGTTAATACAAGTTAATGCTTAATATTAACTCTCACCTACTTAGCAATTGATTTTGAATCCTATAATGTATAACAATGAAGCCCATAATAATACAAAACAATCCTAAATACTATTGTCCTAATTTTTAAATATTATTAAATATACAGGGTGTCCCCAAAAGATTGAAACGCGCTTTAATTCTTTACCTGTTGGAGGTAAGCGGTCAATGTAAATTGCAAAACTGTTGAAAGTAAGGTAGGAAATAAGACTACATTAATGAAATAGTCCTCCCATACACTTTTTAAATTTTTATACGACCCCCTTAGACAAATTGGGTTAATTAGAATTTTATTTTATTTTTAATGCAACAAGATCATTAAAAAAACCCGCATGTCTGTATCTTTAAAATCAACTGAATTATGATAAAGGAAAAAATATAACCTATGCCACTTTTCCGTACCATGTGAAAGGCTGTTTCATCAATGAAAATAGGGATCTTAAACAAATTGACGATGGAAATTGTTTAGATCAAAAATACGTTAATATGTGTCAACATTTTTTATCACAAATGCATCTAAAAAAAGCATTACACAGACAGAGATCCTATAAAGCAGTGGTACTCACTACGCGGCTGGGTATCCTATGTACTATCATCCAGTTTTATCTTTTTGTGATATGTCACACATTTACATTTCTAATTTGATATAGGGTCCCCATTCACAATGTTCAATTTTCAATTAAATATAACTCATTCCATTTTAACGATACAGATATGCGGTTTTTTTTAAATGATCTTGTAGCATTAAAAATAAAAAAAATGTGATTGACACAATTTATCTAAGGGGGTCGTATAAAAATTTAAAAAGTGTCACTTTTTGAAAATGAATGGGAGGACTATTTCATTAATGTAACTTCATATCCTACCTTTACTTTCAACATTTTGTCGACGTGGTGGCCGAACTGTCAAGGCGAGCGTTTCCAGCGATTGATCGGTCGCCACGTTATGGGTTCGAGTCCCACGTAAGACATGGATGTTGTGTGTTGTGGGCGCATAGTGTTCCGCCCCCCTCTGGTGCGCCTGGGCCAACGTCCCTGGACGGCTAAATGGTTCACGATTTCGGCCGTACATAGAGCAAAAAGACGTAAGTCTGGCCATTGGAAAAACAAACTTTCAACATTTTTGCAATTTACATTACCCACTTATCTCCAACAGGTAAAGAATTAAAGCGCGTTTCAATCTTTTTGGGACACACTGTATAAATAAATTGATCATTAATATAATCAGAAATTCAGCTAAATTAAAAAATCTTTAAAAGGAAGTAATTTATAAAAAAAATCTCAAAGATGATGAAAAAATCTCAAAGACTTATGACAATTTGAATGACATTTTATATGAAATTTCATATCACAACTAAAACTTTAATATTTTTATCAGAGGGGTTGAATATGCCTCTTGGGGAGTGGCTTTACCCCCTCTGGGCCCTACCTGGCTACGGCCCTGCCCGGGCATGACTGATTTAATTATATTTAACTGGCCCTGGATATAGGACGACATGGGAATTAAGAATGCGCACAATTTATTCTCTGTCTCTAAAGAGGAACCGAACTTGCGCCTCTCATCTTCCCCCATCGACGTCATTAAATTTCCTTGCACGTCACTGGATCATGCGTGGGCAGCACGATTCAAAATTTTTGCGCAAGTTGTTTACTCCTGGATATTGCCATTTTAAAATTAACAAACAATGTTTTAATATAATACTGGAAAATCATTTTGGCTCCTCCTCCTGAAGCCTATTCTGGACCGTGATATCATGAATGATAAAACTTGTTTCCCATGACTTCAAGCTAATAACTTTTTGATTCGATTTCAACCTTATATTGAAGAACCTTGAATTAAACAATGCAGTATGGCGATTAAATGAAGCAACTAACCATCCACCACTCCCCTCCTCCATTTTGTTTTAATCCGAAAACAACCAGAAGTTTACTGACTGCGCGTTTTTTCTGTCCCCAATTCCCATCCATCATATGTATATATCTACATAAATGAAATTAAAAATATGTCTGTCTGCCTGTACGTTTGGCTCATTATCACGGGAGAACGGCTGAACCGAATGTCATGAAAGTGTATGGGTAGCCTTGGAATAGCCCCGCTTAAAACTGAGTCCATGTTTCTAGTTTCTAGGACCAGAGGTTATCCTGATATTAATTACATAGGCACAGTAAAACCATCCATAGACATAGCATTATGCAGAAGATATTTTTCCCTTAGATATATTTGAAGAAAATGATATCATGTCACTTCGCAGAGGTTTTTAATCCAATGCATTTATGCGATAGACGATTTTCATTACATCTTTTCCGATTTAAATAATAAAGCAATGTATATAAAATAAATTGGATCGAAATTGCATTTTTCACTGGATTATATCCATTAAGGCCTTTAAGCTTAAAGATCACTGGGATTATTGATATTTTCAATTTATTACGTTATCTATTTTATTTTGGCAAAAACGGTTGAAACTCATATATTATATTATATAGTGCATGTAATCTTCTATTAGTACACATGTATATCTTCTAATGTAAGATACTATAAGTAGTACGGTCTTCCCATACATTTGAGCGTTTTCATTTTGTCATATATTGGAATCAATGACTGCTCTCAAGTGTAAAGATTGCGGGGATAATTGATATTTTCAGTTTATTACGTCATCTGTTTTAGTTTGGCAAATATTTTTAAAATTCATATATTGTACTACTGGTCATTTCCTGCTAATACACAAGTTTATCTTCTAATATTTGGGTATATATATGTATATATATCTTCCCATACAATTTTGGCGCTTTTATTTTGGCGGATATTGATTCAATTTAATATTTTTTTACTGTGTTTACAAACGGGACGAGGGTGTTTTATTGTGAAGATAATTTTTGCATAACGGGAACAGAGATTCTTAAACTCATTTTTAGGAGTATTCATTTAAATATTTTAATAGAATGTTTTGAATAACAGTGTCATTTAGAATAGTATAGGAATTTGCACATGATTGTGAATTTTATGTTTCTTTATACTGTATGTTCCGTACGGCTTCTCTGGATGGATGTATTTATTCTAAACATTCCAACCCATCTCTTTTGAAATTTTGCTTTAAAGAAGTTTAGTGTCTTCATTGTCTGATGCCCCACCCTCCTTTGATGTTGAGCGGCAAAAATGGAAGCCATTATTGAAGGGGTCCCGTGGACGAAATTATTACCTCAGAAACAGTTTAATTAAATTAATGTAAAATGAGATCTCTATGAAACTGATAAACTGCTGTTTATGAAATGCAGAAGTTATCAATTCAATTCGCAAAAACCTTAATACATCAAAAGTTTACATGCTACTAAATTAAAAAAAAACTAATTCAAAAGTATAAAAAATAATTTTACTCGAACCTTTTACATATGAATGAAGCAATATATTTAAAATAATTATTAATAATAAAAATATAAGCGTTTTGTGAAATAAAAATACAATGGGTGTTCCAAACGCAAATCATCATGCCACATTGCAAATCCTTTGATTGTATAGGTCCTTGACAGAAAAGCTATCTATTTTAAAATGATTTGGTCAGCGGCGACTACACCTAGTTTTTTTTCTAATATAGAGAGGTACTCACTGCCTCCTTTAATTTTACACTCGGGTTTCGATCCGCTCCACTTGGAATCTCCTTGGCAGGACCTTTCCCGGTTTCCCGACAGCCAGAATCCGTCTTCGCAGCTGTAGGAGGCTTTCGAACCGAATCCTTCGCCGGTCACCTTAAGCAGGCCGTTCTCTGGAGGGGACAGCTCCTTGCAGTGTAGGTCTGAAAAGAGGAGAAAATTTTTATAAGAATTTAAATACTGAAAATGAAATACTTCATTAGTATCAGAATAGTGTTACGAAACGTAACCTCTATAATCGTGGTGTATACATACCTCTATATACGTACGAGTCCAAGTTTCTGGATAACTTACATTTATTCACAAGCACAAAGTAAACAGGAACACTATGCAATCAAATAGCACTTAAATGCTCTACTCATTTCACAGAATAAGCTCTATTATTCACAGAATGTTGACGAAAGTCGTTTCATAAAACAGCCGCTACTATTCTCAAAACATTGACAAAAGTCACAGTCCAATGTAGCTCGTGTCGAACATTCTGAAAGTCGTCAAATATCGCCAAATGGGCGATAAACCGCCCCATCTAGAACCCTTATTCTAACTGGGATATCCTGGCAACACTGGAATCACTTCATCCTCACGTCATGCACTCTATTTTCATGGAGTTTCTCTCTATTTTCCTGACCTTTCCCTCTATTTTCCTTCTCTATTCCTTTCACTCTATTTTCCTGGCCTTCGAGACAGACTAAAGAGGAGGTGTCAAACGGAACATTGTGTGTCCGCAATAATAGAATAGTTAATACTGCTAGAATTCGCTTTGTATCTGCGTTCTCACAGGCAATGCAGCAGGGCCCACCACCCATATACTTGTACAACTGATTTCCCAACCTCTGTCTCATATATACATTAGAATTGAGCTCATTTTTCTTGGTGAAAGTGTAAAATGAATTATTTTGTACATTTATGTATTAACATGTAGGTATTATTGTAGTGTTTTATGTATAATATTTAGGTATTATTGTAGTGTTTTATGTATTAAGATGTCATTATGTAATTGATATAATAAAAGCATGTAAAGAAAACTAAATTTAAGAGAAAACTTTTAGGTGTGCCCCCCGCAGGTCCATTATACTCCTTCTAACCAATAGAAAGATGCAACTCAAATTAACTCCACTTTAGGATAAAGTGACTCAAAAGCTTACATGGTGTTCGAAAGTCCTTCCGAGACGTTGGTGTTTGAGAAGGTCCCTGTGAAGGATTCGGTTTCAATTGGCACTGTTTCGGCAGATGATTGGCACTGTTCCAAACAGATGCCTTGCACCTGGAGTTGCAAAGGCGGGGAAAACCCCGGTTTATTCCTGGGTAGTTTCCCACCAAAGGGGTTCCTGGTATTTTTCCTGGATATTCCTGGGTATTTTTCCAAAGTTTTCAGATATTTTGGGAAGGGAATTTTGAAAGTTTCCAGGAAATTTTAAGTCAAACCGTTTTATTTACTACTGATTGAAGAATATTAGTGAAAAATATTCAGAACAGAAAAGAAATAAACATGATATAGAGTGCAATTTCTGTTATGAATAAGTTTACTTCCTGCTTTACAATATTATCCTATTATGAATTAAAATTATTTTTCCAATATAGGTAGGCTGTAATTTTACGTATTATGGTGAATTTGCATTCCACGAATTTAAAAGATATTATTTACTAATATTCCTATCTCCATTGGTTCCTTCTAATAGCTGAATACATTTACTTTGTATGCAGCACCTTTATTGAAGATGTATTGTACAAGTATCTTCAACTTGAGTGAAACTGATAACTGATTTTAAGGTTTCTGTTCTTGAATTATGAGACATGCTTTCAAACATGTCTCATAATTTAATAATCAGTATATTGTCTGTAAAATGCTTTAATGTACCTGGAATAGAGTTGCAGAGGCGGGAATAAACCGGGGTTTTTTTGGAAAGGGAATTTTGAAAAAACTGGGAACTTTCGAAGTTTCCAAGAAGTGGGGAATTTTAAGTCATTGCATTTTGCATTGCAAAAAAAATGGGTATGACCCAAAAACTATAATATTTATTTTCTGCAGTCAGAAATGTAGATAGCTAAAAATGGAACATGGAGAGGGAGATTTGTCAGATCTAAGAAAATATTTAAATTCAGTCACTTTCTTTATTATGCATAAAATAAATTATTATTTAATTTGTAAATATTCAAAAAGTGAAAACACTCCGAAATATATGGAATACATATTACAAAGTGATACATTTATTAATATTCATTTAATGTTGAACAATAATAAGAAAACTATAGTGGTCCCAATAACATTTTAATCATTTTGTGACTCAGTTAAATTGCGCATTTTCAACAAAACTTCTGTAATTTCAATTTTCAAAAAATTTTATTTAATAGACTTTAAACTAATAAAGATTTCGTAAACTTATTTAAAGTGCGATCTATCAATAAGATTTAAACTGCGTAATGGGCGTGATTAGCCAGATCATATAAGAAACGCATCGCATAAATTAGTTTCTTCCCATCAAAGTTTCCAAAATTCTCGATTTATTCCCCAAAATTGCAGGGTTTATTTCAGTGTCTCAACATTCCCGGGCTTTTTGCAACTCTATTTACGCCTGCGCGTAGATTTGACCTGACGGTCTGGGGACGGAAGAAAAATGGCTAAGTCTGTGATAAAGGCTGCATCCCAAGGCATATTTTATGACCAATAACATGTTAGTAGTTATAAGAAGAATTGTCATGACCTTCTCTAACAAAGGAATCATAAATCGCAGACCCTCCTCTTTTACCACAAATAGAACGTTATGGCATTGTGAACGCAGGGAGTGTCGTTTTATATTCATTTTGAAGGAAAACACTAATACAATTCTGGTAATTGATTAAAACGTTCAATGCGCATAATTAGGAATATTGGAATAACCCAGCAAGAACGTGGTCGTAAATTCGTACATGGCTATCGTGGCCGCAAAACCCACTGCGGCAGCAAAGATGTTTGGAACCTGTACCCGAATTATAAGAACAGGGGAGAAGCTAGATTTTGCTCAGTGATTATAATGTTGGTCCTGTAAGCAAAGGGTCCCTGGTTCGGGGCCCGGCGACGCACAATCGCCACACCACCATTACTTCTTTGCACGAGTTCCTTAACATAATCATTAAACCAAAACACTACGAATTAAACTCCACATTTTAATTTTAAAATAAATATTATTTATTCACACCTCTATTATTGTTAAAACTACATCAATTTTAACAAACGCTTAAGGAGAAGAAAGGCATCCTGTGAGATCAGGTTTTTTTAATCGTGTTCCAAAAATCCACAATTGACCTAACATACACGAAGACTGGCACATACCTCTGTATTTCGGGCCTGTAGCTCAGCATGGCCGGAATCTTTACCGATGCTTTTTCTGACATTTGGAGTCAGACTTCGTCTTTTTCTAAAACATTCTTGAAACTCAAAATAACGATTGACTCTCTTAACTACCGTTTTATAACAGTCTTGGCCCGGAAAGTCATGATCTTAGTACATACACGTCACAAAAATTGAAGATCTAGTTGGAGCAAAATTATTCTAGGGCCAAGACTTAAACCAAACTTCATTAGAAACTGAAAGAGCCAATAATGCGAAGATGCGACGTCGCACTGAGGAGCATCCAATGAGAGCAAGGAGTGCGTATCTGAACCCCAGGCCAAATGATATGGCCACAAGGAGAAAAAGTCACCGAATAGATTATTATTCAAAAGCATGAAAGAGAGAAAGGGCGTGATTATTCTAGCAGTGTTGTTAAGGGAGTGAGTCCTTATTTGGAGTATTAAGAATGTTTTAGAAAAAGACGAAGTCTGACTCCAAATGTCAGAAAAAGCATCGTTAAAGATTCCAGTCATGCTGAGCTACATACCCGAAATATAGAGATATGTGCCAATCTTCATGTATGTTAGGTCAGTTGTTGATTTTGGGAATAGGATTCAAAAGAGATGATCTCACAATAATATTAATATTGATAGGTGAATCCTAAAATATTAGGCCCCAGCTCCTTTTTTAGGAAGGTAATAATCACCCGGGAGCAACCACAGCCTGCCATCCACCAAGAGTCACCCCCTTATCATTTTACTGAAAAACAACGTTTTACAACATGGTTAACAACGTAGTTAACTGTGTTGTTAACTATGTAAAACGTTCTTCGTTAATGGTTGGATTAACAAACAATATTCTTTAAACATATCGTTAATGGAGCGATAAATTTGTTAATTGTTGTTAACAACATTTATTTAATATTTTATTTATTTGAGAAAGACTGCAAGCTGCAGGACGTAATCCCAGTTACAGCGTGCCGGAATAAAAATGCATTAAAAAAATACAGATTAAAATACCATAAAATTCATTAAAAAGAAAAGCAAACCCTCAACAACAAATGATCTTCATAAACAGATGCACATGAATAAATACAATACAATATAAGATGTTTATAACAAATACTTTTTAAAATCCATTTCCGATGAATAAAAAATATCCAGATTATCACAGAACATAGTTAACAACAATTGAACAACGTAGTTAACATTAAACCAATAGCCAAATAAACAAAATAATCTATATTACTTTCTCTGCAATACATGGTAATGTATAGGGAAAGTATTGGAATCATGCCAAAAATCGCAACTCGAGTTTTCGACGGATCTACACGTTTCGAGACCTCTAGAATACGAAAAAACTATTTATAGCGTGACGTCTGTGTATCTGTCTGTCTGTGAAATGTATGTATCCACTCTAACTCAAAAACTAATGGATCGAATCTCATAAAATTTTGTAGGTAAGTCACTTGGATGTGAATCTGGTGCTGATTAGTTTTTGGTAATGTTCGGAATAAACTAATCCGCTTTTTTGTTGCGAACTGGCCCTCAAAAATTGTCTGCATCCACTGAAACTGAAAAACTAATTGATCAAATTTTACAAAATTTGGTACATAAGTCACTTGTAGGTCACCCTGGTGCTGTTTAGATTTTGATACGATTCGAAAAAGAAGAACCTGCATTTTTTTACGAAATAGTCCGCAAAAATTGTATATTTCCACTCTAACTCAACTTATCGACTAAATTTCATAAAATGTGGTGGATAAGTCATGTGTGATCAACCCTGGTGCTGATTAGATGTTAGTACGATTCAGGAAAGAACAACTTGCTTTTTTTACGAAATGGCCCGCAAAAACTATATATTTCCACCCTAACTCAACTAATCGACTAAATTTCATAAAACTTGGTGGATAAGTTACTTGGAGTCGACCCTGGTGCTGATTAGATTTTAGTACGGTTCTGAAAAGAACAACCTGCCTTTTTTTAGGAAATGGCCCTCAAAATTTTCATGTATACGAAATAGCTAAAATACTAATAAACTAGCTAAAATACTAATTGACCAAATTTCACGAAATTTGGTAGATAAGTTACTTGTGGGATACTCTGGTTTTGATTAGATTTTGGTACGATTCGGAAAAGAACAACCTGCCTTTTTTTACGAAATGTCCCGGAAAAATCGCCAAAATCTAAAAAAAAAAAAAGAAAGAAAAAAAAAGACTATATATGCTCATATATATCAATTAAATTCTTATTTTATACGCAATTTTTGACGAGGAAAAGAATACAACACATTCCATTATGCTTTAGGACTAACCTCTCAAGATATTTGAGATTTCGTGCATTTTTGTTACGCCGATTTCGGGAAAATGTCCAATTACTAAATAAAAACAAAAATTGAATTAAAAATGCAAATTTAAATTTAGTGTTATTTGGTGCAATTGAACTCAATCTAACGAATTATTAAAGAAATAAAGAAAATATGCATTTGAGTCATGTGCTGCCCACATCAGATTTTTTTAAACTTCGCAGTAGTAATCCTATATAAGAGACAACGATGGGCAGAGTAGATCGCTTGTTTCTTAACACTTTACAGCATAGTTGAAAAGTGTTGACTTTGTTCGTTCTGTCTGTCTGTCTGTTTGTCTGTCCGTTCGCACGATAACTGTCGTAAAAATGGCTTTATCAAAATGAAATTTTAGATAAAAATCGTGATTTTTAAAGTTCTTTCAAATTTATATTGAGTGTTGCATCCGTCCTAAAACCGATTTATTTTGGCGTATTTTCTGTGCTCACCCAATTGCAATATTTTTGAGTTTAAATGGTCCCTAAACTTTGATTATTTCTGAAACAAAGCCTCATTTTAACGTATGCAGAATGTAAACAAATCAAGCTGTAAGATGAGTTGTATAAGAATTGCTGAATTTTTTTTAAACCAAAATTATTTAACTCTTGAGTCTGGAATAAAACAGTATGAATAAAATATTCCCTCCTTTTGCATAGAGAGCCAGACGATTTATATTTCGATGACGTCATTTGAATAAAGTTCATTTTTTTCAATGAGTTTTTAAATAGAATAAATTATTGTACTTCTGTGATCATTAAAAAAATATCACCGCTGAATGCATCGCAATTTAGAGATGTTTAAATAAAATTGCATTTCAGTTGGAAAATGTTTCATAATCAATGCTTTATGCATGATTGATCTTTCTTGTTTTTCTAATCGTGGAGGC
Organism: Amaurobius ferox; assembly: GCA_951213105.1. Lineage (NCBI taxonomy): Eukaryota > Metazoa > Arthropoda > Arachnida > Araneae > Amaurobiidae > Amaurobius > Amaurobius ferox. The sequence goes on from OX578147.1 coordinate 140,175,582, forward strand.
TTCGCTAGGATGGCACCCCTTGTACTCGCCGACAAACAGACTTATGAGTTCCGTACGCAATACCTATATATAATAGCAAGCGTTGCTGGTGAAGTTTACAAAAACAGCAAGCAACAAAAAAAATGTACTTAAGAATGTTAAAAATACATCAATTTGTACTACATATAAATGCTAATTAAGAACAATTTACATTATAGCATTCAATAGAAGATAATGTAAAGTTTGAAGTTTTGATCAAATACGTATCTACTATAATTACAATTTAAGCTTTAATTTAAGGTTTATTTTAAGCATTATTTTAAACTTTAAAGTTAAAAATATAATTCACACTTTAATAAAATCTAATACGTTAACAGAATTTAGGTAAAGGCGCCTAAATCCAGCATTAAGGGCCCCTCTCAGATGATAGGAGTTGAAGTCTCCTCCATTTTTAGGGAACTTCTTCATTAAAACGGTTTCTATAATTGATACTCTTCATACGGAAAGTAAAAATGTTATGGTATTAGCACCCAAGGGGGCTCAACGATGTTAGTTCCTTTTGGAAAGAGCTTCCTAAACCAGGAATGGAATCACGGATCTTCGTACTGGCCAGATGAAGCTCTACCGTTGAGATACTGGGGCGGATTTGCGAGCTCTTATTATCGAAGTATCTGTCATCTGCATCTGTCATCTGCATGCAAATGCCTCCCCCAAAGACGATAACCGAGTACATTACAATTAATAAAACTGCTCTTTGTAAGACAATAACTTACAAAACTTTCATAAAGAATGCAGGTATGTGTCAGTTACGTGATTTCAATTGTTTCGTAGGCTTTATAAGCCCCCTTCGTCACGCCAAAAGAACAACAGTATATGCTCTTAACAACCGCTGAAAACGAATTACCTATAGCCAGTCTGTGCGCATTCTGTTTGTTCTTCTTTAGGCCTGAAAAAGAGCTTATGACGTTCTCAAATAAGTTGTACTCACCTAATTGACATGTGCCTGCTTTCTTCAATGAAGTTTGTATAAAACCTAGATGCCCCGAACGGGAATCGAACCACGAATCTTCGTACTATTCAGCCAACGCTCTTTCGTTAATCTACTGAGACGGAATTGCAAACTCTTATTGACGAAGTGGACTTTGCAGCCTCCACCCTCTAATGTCAGATTGACGTGCTACTCGACAGTCTGGCTGACCACCTCATGCTATTTTTGCCTCAGGTTAGCCTCCTGCTGCTACTTCTATCTACTAGATTAGCTTATGCGTAGTCGTTAGCCTCGCAAATCAAAATCGGCGCTCAATATACCACTGAATCCGTGCTAATCGTAATAAGACCACTTTCAGACCACCGACATCATTGCACTAACCATTAGAGTTGATTTGTTCGGAAGCCATTTTAAAGAACCTTTCAGTCCCAATTTGGAATCGAACTTTACCAGTCAACTGATGTTCTACCGACGTCATACTGAGACAACGTCAACAGAATTGCGAGTTCTTATCGTTGAAGTGGATTCTGCGCACCATTTTTTTTCGTTTCGAATGAAGGTGTTGCGATGTGTTTAAAAGTTTTAAACTCATCATAACACTTAATATATTTACAACGAAAACTATCTTTTGCAATGAAAACATTTTTCTCAACTCCATAGTGGTCCAGAGAAATGAATGTTTTCCCAAAGTGTCATCAAAGTTGAAGGCAGTAAAACCGTTAAAACCATCTCTTCACAATCACTCAAATCTTCAGATGATATTTGGCAAATACAAATTGAAAGTATGTATGGCAAAGTATGTAATGTATGGCAAATGCAAATTGAAAGGAGATTGAGGTCTCCCATGGTTTTCTGCAATGTGGCATTATTTTTCGCCGCCATTAGCATCACGATCAAGCATCAGAATTGATTACAAATGCATATAATTGACACTTCAGCCAGACGTGCATGGGTTGTCAATTTAATGGATTTGTTCGTGAAGAGGCATCATGATTTAAAACACATTTCAGCGGAAAAACACTCATACGAGGGGAAGAATTCACCCCTATTCTTCTTTTTCTACAATTTGCTGATCGAGATGACATCATCGGGTCAGCAACCAATAGCTGATCGGATACGCCTCTTTCTTTCCCCAGAAGCCATTTTCTTAATTTTGTTTTTCTGTTATTAGGAACCGAGCTCAACATGTGAGCTTGCACTAAAGTGAAGTTTCTTTTTCTATCCCCTTTCCCTAGAAAGAGGAGAGGTGTAATTATATTTATATATATATGTGTGTTGGTCAGCAGTTCAATATATATGTATTTGTGGTTGAGAAAGAGAACTCATCCTTCTTATGAAAGCTACGTTTAACATATATTGTGAAAGTGCCGCAGCTAAAAATATGGCTCGAAGTACGATACGATGTGAAGGATTGAAAAAAAAACATTCCTTTTTTTTGCTTTTGAGTGATACATCTACAATATGCAAAGTGAATCTCTTTTATTTTGTGCAGCTACAATATGTAACGTAAAACTTTAAGGAATTCTTGTGTGATTTTCAGTGAAGCAGAGTGTCAGAGAAAGTATAATTCAGTGCAGTATGGTGGTTCCTTAAATTGTGTATGTGCAAGGTTTTCTTCAATCAAATAATGGTTATGGTGGTTTCACATGGTGATTATTTTATAACACACATCAAATAGCTACAATTATACTATTTTATTCAACTACACAATCTTAATGAAATATGCGAGTAGGAATATTTCTCATTTTGTATTAATTGAATGATTCTAAAATATTATATTTTATAAATATGTTCTATTATTTTTTAACCATGAAGCTATTGACATGTTTTAATCTAATTATCTTTAATTATTGACGAATGATTATCAAGCCTCTAAGGGGAAATTTAAAGAATAATTTTTATTAGTAAATAAATTTATTTTAGATAATAATGATAATTTTTATTTAGGTATTTGTTTTATATTATTTATTTTATTCAAGGTTCTCATGTCAATACCTGGGGTATAAAAAAACTGTAAGACACTTAATTAACTTTATAATCTTTTATTTCATTTGTTTATTTTGGCCATTTAAAATTTATTTGTTGACATGAGAATCCGACCTGTGAAAACATGGTGCAGGAATCTTGATTTGAATGGAGTAATTGATTTTATAATATTTTCATAAAGCTCTTAAAGCAATTACAATTAATTATCTAATTACTCTATTCAAATTGGTCCATGCAGCATGTTTATGAAAACAGAAGATAATACTGTAATAATATTAACTTTCAGGGATGGGCTCTGAAAAAAGAGATTTAGTAAGTTTTTTTAGGGAGAGACGTTTAGGAGTTCCTAAATGTTATTTTGGAAAGGTAAAACTCAATTTCAACAGTAAGGAAGTTTCTAAAAGTAATGGGAACATTGTTGGAACTACGAACCCACGTCTGTGGCGGTGGAGGACGCGCAAGAGGTTAGGAGGAATTTGGGGGCGCAATGTAAATGTATGACGCCATTGGGGGCTAAGTGGAAGGGGGCAAAGGGGGTGTCATGTTTTAAACTGTGAGGGTGGGAGTTCAGCCAATCAAATATACACCACTGAATGTTTCTCCCGGCCTTACATCTCGCTGCTGCAAACCTCTGGGTCGGCCGTGTGGTCTGGGTCTTCAACACCACTGAATGTGGCCTGAATCCTCCTTTTACAGAAAGTAGAGATGTTTCGATAATGGCACCCAGAAGACACACATAGGTCTGACCCTTTTGGCTTTTTTTTGAAGGAAGATAATACTATTACGATATTGACATTGAAGGGGTGATCTCTAAAATTTTGGAGATCAAGCTTGCAGAGTCCATTCCGACGGTAAGAGCTTGCAATTTTGTCCCTGTAGCTCAACGGTAGAGCCAGTTCGGAAATGTAGGGTTCGACTCCCGGTTGCGGCAGCAAAGCACTTTACAGTGGCGACCGAACAAATCACCTTGTAGGTTGAAAGTGACCCTACTGCGACTAATACGGATTCAGTGAACTCTGGAAGAGGGAGCGCCGATTTCAAATGGAGAGGATAACGACCAGGCAGGATACTAACCTGGGTAAAAATAGTAGTAGGAGGAGGTTAACCTGAGGTAAAAGTAGCAGCATGTGGTCAGTCAGATGGTCAGTTGTCCGCCAATCTGGCATTAGAGAGTGGAGTCCACTCCGACGGTAAGAGATTGCCATTTCGTTCCTGTAGTTCAACGGTAGAGTGTCGGCCGGCCAGTTCGGAGATCCAGGGTTCGACTCCCGGTTGGGGCAGCAAGACACGTTACGAGCTATTTTTCAAGAAGCTATGAATTTGATATTGAGAGCTTCTTTAAAAAGACAGGGATGCAGTACCTCTCTTTAAGGACGGTATAGTTGCTATTTCAACATTGTAGAGCTCGTTGAAAGTAATAGAACTCTGAACTTTTTCCCGCAGAAAATAGAAATGTTACGTTAACAATACCCAGAGGACTGGCTGTACCGTGGGGATTTTTGAGAATTATTTCTAATGACCGTTATTGTTGCTTCGAACGCATCATGCGTTATTCAAATATTCAGACTCACGCTTACATCCAGAAAACACACATCCATGAATACAAAGGATAAGCCGTCAGAATAAAGTGTGCTTTTTTTATATTTATATTCCATTATTTGAAAGAAAAACCGCAAAAGGGAACAGAAAGGGACTGCCAGAAACATAAACACGACGATAATGGAAGTTTCTTGTCCGAATTCTTCCAAATGGGCTAATAAATGTCATCGGGTTACTGTCAAAATCATATGATGAATCTGAGAGCGTCGGTATACTCAGAGCTGGAACACATTGCGCAAATGTTTTTTTTTTTGTTATCCTTGTAATGATATAGTGTAGATTTTTTAATTTAATTATGAAAGATTCTTTAGACTCGATGGAGTGATAGAGTGTAGTTTTCCAAAGATTTAATATTACATAAAAGGTAAAAAAATGAACTGTAGCTGATCTCGAGTTTTTCATATCAGATTTTTTTTTTTACGAATTTTACAAGAAAAGAAATATGGAAAAATCTGTATCGAATGGTTACAACTGTTGCGTGTTACCTTTCACTTTAAAGAGCTCGAAAAAATATTTCGAAATTATATACCATATTTGAAAATGTATCTCCCCGGGGGAAGGGGAAGTAAATTTCGACCAAGGGGAGCTAACGACGTCACAAACAAAAAAAATCTGATGTGGGCAACATATGCCTTTCCTTATATAATGCAATGTAAATTCATTGCATTATATAAGGAATATTTATTGTAAAAGTAGTAAATTCTACTTTTACAATAAAAAAATAGGTTTTTCTTATAATAGATACTAATATTCTTTCCAAAATATTGAATTTTCGACAATGAGTCGTCATTTTTATGGATTTAGCGTCATTTTTATCCATTTGGCGGGATTTTCGTTAATTTGGCAACATTTAAAAAAGTCGTCAAGTTGGCGACATTCCGCCAAATTCGTCGCCACAATCTCGTCAAGCGTTATGGATGAAGAAATAAGTTATTCTTACAGCAGATAAATGACTATTGGCGTTCAAATACAAAAGTAGTACTTAAAGTATATTTTTTCATGAATGGAACGAGCTTAGATCCACGAGAATGATGTCACCCAATCTATCGTATGGTATTACATATGAAAAGTGAACATGTTTCTCAATAGGAAATATTTTTTTTTTATTTTATATGACTTTTTGATAATTTTTTTGAAAAATGTGCAATATCTCGAGAACAGTTCATGTTTGCGTTCTAAAATTTATGTCAATCATTTTCTAATGAAAAATTACATAAGAAATGTCTATTCGCGTAACTTTATTAGCGGTTTTGATTTTTTGACGATTTTTTCAAAATTTCATTCGAAAATTTAGGGGGTTCCGAACATTCGATTGCGTATAAAAACAATAGGCTTCCAGCGTTTACGGATTGTGAATTTTGTACCAAATTTCGTTTGAATCGGTCCATTCGTTCGTCAGTTATCATCTCCACAGACTCACTGACACACACACACACAGAGACATGACTTCAAAAACGTCTGATTCGTGATCAGGGATGCTTGAAACGTGCTCTCCCGTCGAAAACTCGAATTCGAATTTTCGACCCCGTCACAATACTTTCCTTATACATTATGTATATAAGGAAAGTAAAAATTGTATCGGGGCTATTTTTCACAACCATGATTGAAACTATTAAGTCTCGTGATCATTGAGCTATCAATAAATCTTTTATGCATGATTATGTCAAAATTGTGTATAATGCTGACATGTTACAGAAATATAAATTTTTGAATCCATTACGAAGTGATCGCTCGACTTTAAAAAATCTGATATGGGCAGCACATGAGTTTCCTTATATAATGCAATGAATTGACTCCTTTTACAATAAAAAAAAAATCTAATGTGGGCAACACATGACTTTCAATACAAATGTATTACTCAAAGTATCTTTTCTTATGAATGGAAGGAGCTAGATTCACGAGAATGATGTCACCCAATGGATCGCATGTTATTACATATGAAAAGTGTACATGTTTCTCAACAGTTAATATATATTTTTTTAATTTATTGGATTTTTTGATAAATTTATTTGAAAAATGTGCAATATCTCAAGAACGGTTCATGCTAACGTTCTAAAGTTTATGTCAATCGTTTTCTAAGGGAAAATTACATAAAAAATGTCTATTTACGTAACTTTATTAAAGGTTTTGATTTTTTGATAATTTTTTCAAAATTTCACTCGAAAATTTAGGCGGGTTCTGAATATTCGATTGCGTTTAAAAACAATAGGATTCTAGTATTCACGGATTGTGATTTTTGTACAACATTTCATTCGAATCCCTCCATTCGTTCATGAGATATCGTCTTCACAGACTTACTGACACACCCACACTCGCACACACACACACACAGACATCACCTCAAAAATGTTTGATTCGTGATCAGGGATGCTTGAAACGTGCTCTCCCGTCGAAAATTCGAATTCGAATTTTTGACACCGTCACAATACTTTCCTTATACATTATGTATATAAGGAAAGTAAAATTGTATAAGATCCACGGTACTGTGTTTATAACTTTGAATTGTACTTTGGGCGATTTTCCGGATGACATCATGTAAAGCTATTTTAAAGTACCCAATTAACTTATATTTCATGTAACTCTAAATAAACCATTATCAATACTGATAGCATCCTCCATGAACGATATAATCTATATATTAAAATATTTTAATAATTAATTCACCAAATAGGCATCAGTTTCCTGAATTGAGCCTCCTATTTGCAATTTTGACGATATTTTCGTGGATCTGGGTCGAAATAGCGCAAAGTTGGAGATACTTCGCTAGATTAATCGCCAACTTCGCCAAAATCTCGCCATGCGTTATAGACGGAGAAATAACTTATTCTTACAGCAGATAAATAACTATTGGCGTCCAAATAAAAAAGTATTACCCAAATATCTTCCCTCATGAATGGAACGAGCTAGGTCCACCAGAATGATGCCACCCATTTTATCGCATGATATTACATATAAAAAATGAACATACTTCACAATAGTCAATATGTTTTTTTATTTTATGTGATTTTTTGATAAATTTATTTGAAAAATGTGTAATATCTCGAGAACAGTTCCTGCTAGCGTTCTGAAGTTTATGTCAATCATTTTGTAAGGAAAAATTACAAAAGAAATGACTATTTGTTCAACTTTATTAATGGTTTTGATTTTTTAATGATGTTGTTCAAAATTTCATTCGAAAATTTAGGGGAGTTTTGAACATTCATCTGCATTAAAAAACAATAGGTTTCCAATATTCATCGATTGTAATATGTGCACCAAATTTTGTTCGAATCGCTTTATTCGTTTGTGAGATATCGTCTCTACAGACTCACTGACACACACACACACAGAGATATCACCACAAAAACGTTTGATTCGTATTCAGGGATAGTATTAAATGATTAATCAGTCTTTGTCTCACTTCAAATAAGGCGTTTCTCATTCATGCGGCAAATCGAATATTTCCGTCTGCGGCACCCCTAAAATAATAAATATTTGAAAATTGTTTGTTTCATACTTTACTTTAAAGTACACCCACTTTCAAGTTTATCACATTGAAAAATCGATTTTGCATTCAATTCATATTTCAATCATAGTTTTTTGACAAGCATCCCTTCAAATGCACATTTATTAAAAAATTTAATTCTTGCCTGGGAGGAAGAGAATGTGATTTAAGTCTCATATCGTAAAGTACGCTTTTTATCATTTCACATTTTTAACAGGTTACTGGAGAGGGAACTGGGTAAAAGGTGTTGAATACCCAGACCGTTTGACTCGCCCGAAGCCATGGGTAGCTGTTTGTCCGGCCGGGAAAGAGTACCATCCTTCGAGGAGCTCTTTGGTACCAGCAGAAACCGCCCTCAATGGGGGGGGGGTAAATGGTGTGTCATGTTTTAAACTGTGATGGTGGGAGCACAACCAAACAAATATACACCACTGGATATGGCTCAAATCCTCTTTTTACAGAAAGTAGAGATGTTTTGATGATGGCACCCAGAAGACACACATAGGTCGGGCCCCTTTTGGCTTTGTTTTGAAGGAAGATAATACTATTGCGAAATTGACATTGAGGGGGTGGTCGCTAAAATTTTGTGAGCCAGAGACCACTCCGACGGTAAGTGCTTGCAATTTCGTCCCTGTAACTCAACGGTAGAGCGTCGGCTGGGCAGTTCGGAGATACAGGGTTCGACTCTCTGTTAGGGCAGCAATGCACTTTAAAAGCTCTTTTTTAAGAAGGTGAAAACATATGAATTTGATATTGAGAACTTCTTCAAAATGATGCCGATGAAGTACCCCTTTTTAAGGACGGTACAGCTGACATTTTGACATTGAAGAGGTCGTTGAAAATAACACTGAAAATTTAATACTGTTAATATTCTTTAACAATTGGAGTTTTATCAAACTATTGACCTATGCACCCAATTTGAAGATCCTATTTATTCAGATGGTGCATGAAAGAAATACGTGATGGACAGGCTCACTGACATTTGCAAATTAGCACATGCTAGCCAAATTTCAGTTCAAAATAAACGATCTCACGTTATTGTAAACGTTACTGTAAAGCACTGTTTATGGTGTCTTACGCTGAGTGCATGCATTCGCACAGCGGGCATATCGGCGCAACGTAGCGGGAGTGTTCGGGTTCAACCTCTACTGTAAGAAAGTTTTTGAAAATTAAGAATTTTCTCAAAATTAAAGAGCTACTTGCGAAAGGCATCCAATGTATAGTATGAAGGGGTGGGGGAATTGATACTTTAAAATATATGTAACTGTATATAATATAGTTTACATAAATTATATATTTGATACTTTAATGGTATCAACACGGTTTATAGTAACACAGCTAAAAGTGTAGCTACCGATATCAATAAGATGTTTCCAACTTAAAAACAGAAACATTTAAAGAAGTTTTACGAAATATTTTAAAAGAATAACTTTGGTAAAAAAATTGAAAAATATTTTGCTATTCACTTTCCCTGTAACACATGGTAATGTACAGGGAAAGTATTGGAATCGCAACTTGAGTTTCCGACGGATCTACACGTTTTGGGACCTCTTGAATGCGAAAAAACTATTTTTAGCGTGGTGTGTGTCTGTGGGTCTGTCTATCTGTGTATCCACTCTTATCTCAAAAACTAATGAACCCAAAACAAAAAAATATTTTTTATACAGATTTTTATATATCCATTTTAACTGAAACACTAATGTTTCAAGTTTTACAAAAATGTTATAGGTAACTTGTAGGTGACCTTGGTGTTGATTAGATTTTGGTACGATTCGGGATAAAAGAAACTCTTTGTGCAAAATGGCCCACAAAAATTGTCAAAAATCTAAAATAAAAGAATACGTATGGTCAAATGTATACCCTAAATGCTTGTAATGTATGCAATTTTTAACGGTGAAAAGAATAAGACTAACCTCATTACTCTAGGAATAGCCGTTGTCGAGATATTTCTGGGTTTTGCTGGGCCAGTTTTAATAATACGCCCAGTTACAAAATGAAATCGGAATTTAATTAGAAGTGCATAGTCGGTATAATTTCAAATAATTATGCGTATTATTTTATGCAATGAAACTCAATTTAGTGAATTATAAAAGAAATAAAGAGAGCGTACATTCGAATCTGTGGGGAAAATTATGGTGCTGCTCACATCAGATTTTTTTATTTCTAATAATAATTATGCTAAAACTAACTAAACACTATTGAACGAAAATGCATAAGAAAGCCAAGTGGAGAATCACACATTTTTCTTATTTTGACAATAAAAATCTGATGTCGGCAGCACATGACTTTCCCTGCCGACTCATATTCACGTTCACTTTATTTCTTAAATAATCCATTAAATTGAGTTTAATTGCACAAAATAACATCCATAATTATTTTAAATAACACTGAATGTGCATTTTTTATTCACTTTTCGTTCTCATGTGGACATATTAATTAATCATGTTGGCATTGTTTTCAAAGATGACTTATCGAAAATACGAAAAACTAAAACATCTCAAGAACGGCTCTTCCTAGTGTAATGGGGTGTGTCTTATTATTTTCATCGTTAACATTTACGTATAAAACAAGCATTTAATGAATATATTTCAGCAAAAGTTATTTTATTTTTGATTTTGACGATTTTTGAGGGCCATTTATCAAAATATGGCGGGTTATTTTTTTCCGAATGGTACCAAAATCTAATCAGCACCAGAGTATCCTACAAGTGACTTATCTATCAAATTGTGTGAAAATTGATGCGCCAGTTTTTCAGCTAGAGTGGATTCAGACCATTTTTGCGGGCCATTACGCATAAAAAGCGGATTCTTTTATCCCAAACCGTACCCAAAACTAATCAGCACCAGGGTCACACAGAAAGGACCCAATTTTATGAAATTGGGTCCATTAGTGTTTGAGTTAGAGTGGATATACATTGTACAGACAGACACACACACAGACGTCACGCTAAAAATAGTTTTTTCGTATTCTAGAGGTCCCAAAACGTGTCGACCTGTCAAAAATTCGAGTTGCAATTTTCGACATGATTGCAATATTTTCCTTATGCATTACCATGTATTGCAGGGAAAGTAAAAAGCGAACTTCAAAACTTTCCTGCAATATCCATTTATAATTTTCATAAATTATTCAGTATTCTGAAATATACCTTGCATCCAATGGGAAATACCCCGAGAATAATATTTTTTTACATATTTCACTCTAAACGCATTCGAAACCATGGTGTTCCAGACGAATGGTACATCCATAAGAATGTTGTTTTAGTCGATGTGAAAGGGGTGCGACGTCTCATTCTTCCTTATTAATGGCCCACCTACCCTATTCATATCCATTAAAAAGGCGGGGTATTTTCTTCGAGTTAGAAGAAGTCCATTCTTCAAGAACAGTGTCTTGGCATAAAGTTTTGGAGGATCTTGGTGCTTCTAATATTAGAACGTTCCATCTATGGTACGTTTTAATCATCAGAGGAAAATTAATAATTGAACTCGTTGCCCCCAACCCTCGGGTAAACCGGACAGCCTGTGTCGTGAAAAAATATCTGATGTGTGCAGCACACGCCTTTCCTTATACAATGCAATGAATTGACTCCTTTACAGTCAAAAAATAATGTATAAGATACACGGTACTGTGTTTTTAACGCTGATTTGTATATTGGGCGATTTTTCAGATGACAACATGTAATACTACTTCAAAGTACTCAATTAACTTATTTCGCGCTACTCTAAATAAACAATTTTCAAGATGGATAGCATCCTCAATAAGCTATACAGTCCATATATTAAATTATTTTAATAATTAATACATCCATTAGGAGTCATTTTCATCATTTAGCGTCATTCTTGCAATTTTGACGATATTTTTGTCAATCTGGGGCGAAATATCGCCAAATTGGCGATACGTTGCTAGATTGTTTGCCAAAGGCATCCGCAAAAGTTCCAGACGCCGATGTGGTCAAAGAGGCAGGCGTTTCCTGGTGATGGCTCGGCTGCCAGATTGCGAGTTCGAGTCCCGCCTGCGGGCATGGATGTTGTGATGTCTTATTGGGGCAGAAGTCAGACTTCTGCCTTCGGGTCTTTGACTAAACAGAAGCAGTGCGCACATTCTTCCTTAATACAATATGTTTGGGACACGACACCCACCAACCAAGAGCTACAGACAAACGGAGAGAAAAGCATTTCTTATGTACTATAAGGTATGCAAGTCATATGACTGAAACTTTACTTCCAATTTGGCGTCAATTTTTATCAATTTGGCCACATTTTCGTCCCTTTGGCAATAGTCGCCAAGTTGGCGAAATCCCGCTAAATTTCTCGCCAAGCGTTACGGACGGACGGAGAAATAGGTTATTCTTATAGTCTACTCTTGTGTTCTTACCAAGATACAGAACTCAGTTAGTCGTCATTTCATTGATGTAGAGTCGGTTTCGTCAATTTGGTGAATTTTTATCAATTGGGTGACATTTTTACCTCAAAAACGCCTGATTCGTGTTCAAGGATGATTGAAACGTGCTCTCCCGTCGAATATTCGAATTCGAATATTTGGCCCCATTGCAATACTTCCCTTATACATTATACTATGTGCATAAGGAGAGTAATAATTGAGCTCGATAATAAATGAGACAATTAATATACTTATATTTACTTTTTTTATATTGTCTATATAAAAAGTCCTTTTCACTTTGTCTGTGAATCTGGCCGCCTATTGATAGGTTCGCCTATTTATCAACTTGTTTGTTTATTCCACTTGACGAAACATTTGGCGATCTCAGGGACCATCTTTAATTGCCGAGTCGGCGAAATATCGTTAACTTGGTGACTTTAAACAATGCCGCCAATTCAAACGAAAATGTTCAATAACTCAGAATACTAATATATATATATATATATATATATATATATATATATATTTTATATATATATATATATATATATATATATATATATATATTTTATATTTATATATATATATATTTTATATTTATATATATATATATATATATATATATATATATATATATATATATGTATATATATTTTATATATATATATATATATATATATGTATATATATTTTATATATATATATATATATATATATATATATATATTTTATATATATATATATATATATATATATATTTATATATATATATAATATATATATATATATATATATATATATATATTTTATATATATATATATATATATATATATATTTTATATATATATATAATATATATATATATATATATATATATATATATTTTATATATATATATATATATATATATATATATATATATATATATATATATATATATATATATATATATATATATATATATAAGGATATAAACAAGAAGAAAAAATAAGCGAGAACAGGAGTGACCATATGATTTGCATAGAATGGCAGGGGTGGATTGCGACACCCCTTTCCCGCTTAAAGCAGCTTTTACGACCCGGGCAACGCTCACGGCACCAATGTAACTCAATGGTCAATCTCCCACATGTGCAAAGACAGAAGCACCCGAACGGACACAAAAGCAAAGATGGAACCAAGCATGGAAGAGATACACCCTACAATCCAGCTTGAAAACACAACATTTTATGTGCGACTTTCCCTTATAAAATGTTGTGTTTTCAAGCTGGATTGTAGGGTGTATCTCTTCCATGCTTGGTTCCATCTTTGCTTTTGTGTCCGTTCGGGTGCTTCTGTCTTTGCACATGTGGGAGATTGACCATTGAGTTACATTGGTGCCGTGAGCGTTGCCCGGGTCGTAAAAGCTGCTTTAAGCGGGAAAGGGGTGTCGCAATCCCCCCCTGCCATTCTATGCAAATCATATGGTCACTCCTGTTCTCGCTTATTTTTTCTTCTTGTTTATATCCTTATATGCCACTCTGGATGCAGAGCTGCTAAGCGCCACATCCTCTGTAAGGTTTCTGTTTTCTCCTTTACTTAAATAGGAGTTCCGTTCGTGATATACTTATTTTTATATGTATATATATATATATATATATATATATATATATATATATATATTTTTTATATATATATATAATATATATATATATATATATTTTTTTTTTTATATATATATATAATATATATATATATATATATATATTTTATATATATATATATATTATATATATATATATATTTTATATATATATATATAATATATATATATATATATATATATTATATATATATATATATATATTTTATATATATATATATATATATTTTATATATATATATATATATTATATATATATATATATATATTTTATATATATATTTTATATATATATATATATATATATATATATATATTTTATATATATATATATATATTTTATATATATATATATATATTATATATATATATATATATTTATATTTTATATATATATATATATATTATATATATATATATATATATTTTATATATATATATATATATTATATATATATATATATATATTTTATATATATATATATATATATATATATATATATATATATATATATATATTTTATATATATATATATATATATATATATATATATATATATATATATATATATATATATATATATATATATATATATATATATATATATATATTTTATATATATATATATATATATATATATATATATATATTTTATATATATATATATATATATATATATATATATATATATATATATATATTATATATATATATATATATATATATATATATATATATATATATATATTTTATATATATATATATATATATATATATATTTTATATATATATATATATATATATATATATATATATATATTATATATATATATATATATATTTTATATATATATATATATATATATATATATATTATATATATATATATATATATATATATATATATATATATATATATATATATATATATATATATATTATATATATATATATATATATATATATATAATATATATATATATATATATATATATATATATATATTATATATATATATATATATATTTTATATATATATATATATATATATATATATATATTATATATATATATATATATATATTTTATATATATATATATATATATATATATATATTATATATATATATATATATATATTTTATATATATATATATATATATATATATATATATATATATATATATATTATATATATATATATATATATATATTTTATATATATATATATATATATATATATATATATATTATATATATATATATATATATATTTTATATATATATATATATATATATATATATATATATATATATATATATATATATATATATATATATATTTTATATATATATATATATATATATATATATATTTTACATATATATATATATATATATATATATATATAATGTATATATATATATATATATATATATCTTGACGTATGAAATACGCATTATGTAATTATGAAAATCTTACTGTATTTTCCTTAAGAATTGGAAGTATCAAATAGAGCTTCACTTGCAAGTACAGGGCTGTTCATAATCAATCTTCTGTGGTATAACGACTGCATTCCTTAATTGCTTAGGAAAGGAAGTGTAGCGAGAATAAAAGAAGTTTAGGAACACGTTTTGTGTCTTCTCAAACATACTTATAAATGCATCATTAGTTTGCCAGACCCAAAACCAGAGGCACATTACAGCATATTTTATAAATGTTCAAGCTTCAGGGAGTAAAGGAAGAACTGCTTTTATCAGCCGAAAACAGACTGCCTTGTTGAAACTGGAACCTTGTCCACAGTAGATGAAGGATGCACAGAATTAAGTTAAGGTTCATCTGTTAATTGTTGAAATGGTGTAGTGGTCGATATATCTAGGTGTAATAAAGTAGCCCCAGGATTGAGTCCTGGTGCAGAACGATTCACTTTTCAATCTATAATAATAAAATAAAATATCTGTTTGTTTACCTCTGTAGTCTGCAGCGAAAAATCTAAACGTGGTATGGCAATGAAATTGGGTATACATATACTTCAGAACCCGGGACGATACGCCTCTGCGAGAGAAATTTCTAGGATATTTCCGAATACGTTATAATGTGTGAAAGGGCCACACCTATTATAAGATATGGGGATTTTGACCCATTGGTGTAATGGATATGGAGCGTTGTCTGGCCCGATTAAGTGGTTCGAATCCCGGTTAAAAATTAAGTTCTTTATATATGCTTTCACTGCTTTTATAAACTACGTTCTAATATACTAAAATTATCAAATAACTAATACTATTCTATATAATACTACTAAATACTATCAAAGTTTGATTCCAGTTAATTCACCATTGTTTCAAAATACGTACACGCAAAAAAACGTAGGTAATAACATAAAAATACTGGGTTTCTGCCACTAGAATGACACTTATAAACAGGACAATTTCCAGTTACATACTTTAAAATCTGATGTGGGCAGCACATGACTTTTCCTGCAGACTCATATTCACATTATCTTTATGTCTTCAATAATTCTTTAAATTGAGTTTAATGGTACAAAATAACACCCATCATTATTTTAAATGGCACTGAATTTGCACTTTTAATTTAGTTTTCGCTCTCATTTTGCAACTGGACATATTTTCAAAGGTGGCGTAGCGAAAATGCGAAAAAAATTAAAATATCTCCAGAACGGCTAATCCTGGTGTAATGCGGTTGGTGTTATTCTTTTCATAGTCAAAAATTGCATAAAACAAACATTTAATTCATATATTTGAGCATATTTAGTATTTTATTTTAGATTTTAACGATTTTTGCGGGCCATTTCTCCAAAAACGGCTGGTTATTTTTTTACGAATCGTACCAAAACCTTATTAGCACCAGGATAACCCATAAGTGACGTATCTACCCAATTTTGTAAAATTGGGTCTTTTTGTTTTTCAGCTACTGTGGATACAGACAATTTTTGCCGGCCATTTCGCAAAACAATGCAGGTTATTTTATCTCTAATCGTACCAAAATCTAATCAGCACTAGAATCACCCACAAGGGACTTATCTACCCAATTTTAAGAAATTCGACCCATTAGTTTGTTAGTTAGAATGGATACCTACATTGTATGGACACACACACGCACACACACACACACACAGACGTCACGAAAACAAAAGAATTTTTCGTATTCTAGAGGTGTCAAAACGTGTTGATCCGAAACGTGTAGGCTCGAGTTGCAATTTTCGACATGATTTCAATACTTTCTCTATACATTACCATGTATTGCAGAAAAAGTAAAAAAAACCTGATGTGGGCAGCACATGACTTTCCCTGCAGACTCAAATTTATTTTTTCATTAATTCTTTAATAATTCATTAAATTAAGTTTAATGGCACAAAATAACACTGAATTTGCATTTTTAATTCAATTTCTGTCTTTATTGTTAATTGGTCATTTTTCCAAAGGCGGCATAACAAAAATGCGAAAAATCTCAAATATCTCGAGAACGGTTAGTCCTAGAGTAATAGAGTTAGTATTATTCGTTTCCTCGTCAAACATTACGTATAAAACAAGCATTTAATAGACACATTTGAACATACGTAGTCTTCTTTTTTTTAGATTTTAGCTATTTTTGCGGGTCATTAACAGGTAAACAGGTGAGTAAAATGACCTGATTAAAATGGTCTTTTCAGCGTAAAATAAAATATACCCACATATCCCGTGCAATTTTCATATAAAAGAGTAAAATAACATAGATATTCTCATATAAAAGAGTAAAATTCATATAGATACAGTCATGCACATTCATATAGTATACATTCATTCTTCTGTAACGCAGTATTCTCATAATGCGTTTTCCATATGACACGGAGCAAAATTTGCGACAGGCCTCTTCATGCAAAGTTTTAATGAGAATTACAAAATTGCTTAGCTCCTTATAGAGATATTTTGGTAGAGTTACAAAATAAAACTACATTTGGTAACTAAAATAAAGATATGCGAAATGAAGAGGCCGTTAAAAGAATTAGCCCACTCTTGTTTGACAGCGGTGATGAATGTAAATAGGATTTTTGTTGGAAAAACGTTATTAAGTTTATATTTAACATTGTTTTGTTTTTTTTAATTTCCTTATATGAAGTCTAAAACCCAATAAAAATAATTAAAACTTTGTAAACGTATTGCCTTTTGTATCTATAAACTTATATTTCATAACCGTATTTATCATAACAGGGTGCTCTAAAAATGCAATTTTATATAACGTAGAACAAACAAATCAGCCTGATTTATATGTTCTGAGTTTCACTTGAGGATGTTTCCGTATAACGCGGTACGAATTGTTCCGTTTTGAACTAAGTCCGAGTTTCTTATAACGCGGTTTCTATATAACACGGTACGAATTGATCTGATTTGCACTCATCTGATTTTTTATAACGCAATTTCCATATAACGCCGTACGGTTGAATCGCGCTATAGGAGGGTTACCTGCACTTATATTTTAAGTGTGTAACTAGAAATTTACCTGTTTGAAAGGGCCACTATAATGGCAGTTCTAGTGTGTGTCTGTCTGTCTGTGCAATGTATGTATCCCCTCTAACTCAAAACCCAATAGACCCAATTTCATAAAATTCTATAGGTAAGTCACTAGTGGGTGACCCTGGTGCTGATTAGATTTTGATACGATTCGGAACAAAGAATCTGCCTGTTTTGCGCAAATCAAATCTAAATTCAAAATCTAAGAAAAATGATTACGTATGCTCACATGCATCCACAAAATTCTCGTTTTATACGTATTTTTTGACGATGAAAATGATACGACACACGTCATTCCTCTAGGACTAACCATTCTTGAGCTATTTTAGTTTTTTCGCATTTTTGCTACGCCGGTTTTGAGAATACGTCGTTTCCAAATGAAGACGAAAATGTGTATAAAAGTGCAAATTCAGTGACATTTCAAATAATTATACGTGTCATTGTGTGCCACTCAATTTAATGTAAAGAATTATTAATGAAATAGAGAAAATGAATGAGTCTGTGGGAAAAGTCATGTGCCGCCCACATCAGATTTTGTTTTTAGTGCATAGTGTTAAAATGAATGCTGTGACAATAACGTTTTCTATCCAATCTTTTGCGCTGTATAAGAATCGAAACAGGCTTTGCACACGCAAGCCTAGAGTACACTTCTGACTAATGATAAATCCGTAAAAATATTTCCGACTAGTCAGGCTTTCCTTGTTGTTTATAGCCCAGTTGTCCCATCCATATCCATTAGATAAAGCAGACATTGACTCAAGACGAAAACTCGCTGATTCTTCAAGAGGTGCGGTCTTTGCATAAATTTTAGAGGCGCTTGATTTTTGACTCTAATGGGAATAGTATAGTAAATTTTAATTGTTACAGAGAGGTTAATCAGTGATTAGGCAGAGAATCCATTCTCTACCGAGGGTACGCTAATAGTAGTCACTCATCGTGATGTGCCCATTAATCCTCCAGTCGCGAGCGAATATTTCATTTTCTACATAAAATTGCGAATTCATTTAATGTGTTTTTACTTTCCCTGCAATACATGGTCATGTACAGGGAAAGGATTGGAATCATGTCGAAAATCGCAACTTGAGTCTTCGACGGATCGACACGTTTTTCCAACTCTAGAACACGAAGACACTATTTTTAGCGTGTCGTCTGTGTGTGTGTATGTGTCTGTGCAATGTATGTATTCACTCTAACTCAAAAACGAATCGGCCCAATTTCATAAAATGGGGCAGGTTGGTTTTGGGTACAATTTGATATAAAAGAACGATTTGATTTTTCTTATAGCATTTTTGACTGGACAATATCAATTACGGTTTTCAGGTTTAAGCGTTATTATTATTGATATTTTCGGGGTTATTGATTTAGGGATTATTGATATTTTCAAGTTATTATGCCATTGTTTTATTATGACAAAAATTGCTTAAACTCATATATTGTATGTTGTACGAGTAATCTTCTACAAATACACGGGTATATCTTCTAATCTACGAGAATATAAGTAGTACAGGTATATTGGCATATGTTTTGATATATATTGGCATATATTGGAATCAATTACGACCTTCTGGTATAAAGAGTACGGGGATTATTGATATTTTCAATTTATTACGTCATCTCTTTTATTTTGCAAAGATTTTTGAGACTCATATTGTAATACGGGTAATCTTCTAATGTACTAATACAGATTATATCTTCCAATATTCGCGTATATAAGTAGTACGGGTCCTATA
Source organism: Amaurobius ferox (assembly GCA_951213105.1). Taxonomy (NCBI): domain Eukaryota; kingdom Metazoa; phylum Arthropoda; class Arachnida; order Araneae; family Amaurobiidae; genus Amaurobius; species Amaurobius ferox. Next base: position 140,195,875 of record OX578147.1, read on the forward strand.
CAATTTTAATGTTTTTATTTTGCATATATTGATTCAAATCCTTTTTTTTTTGTAAATTTGCTTACAAAAGGAGCCCAGATGTTTTATTCTTCAGATCTGCCCGTGAAGATAATATTTTATAGTGAGAACATATATTCTAAAACTTCTCTTTAGAAGCAATAAATTTAATATTTTAACAGAATTTGCACATGATTGCGAATTATAAGTTTCTTTATATTATATGCTTCGTACGAAGAACGGGTATGCTACTACTTTTAAATAATTTTGGGTGTTATTTTGTGCCATTAAACTCAATGAAATACATTATTGCAGAAATAAAGAGAACGTGAATATGAGTCTACAGGCAAAGCCATGTTCTACCCGCATCAGATTTATTTAGTTTATCATAAGAATAATATTAATGACCTAAAAAAAAAAGGGAGAAATATATTGCAATTAATTGAAAAATATATTATTTATTTGCATGTTATAGGAAACGTGATCACCGTGTTTAGAAAAAAATCGGATGTCCTCAGTATATGACTTTCTCTGCATAATGCTGTACTTCTTTGAATGCGAAATAATTATCCGTGACACACTGAATTTAACGTTGAAAAGTACACTGACATCCAGCGGTTTTCTGGATGACAACATTTAAATTGTTTTAAAGTACCCAATTAACTTCGCGCAAGTATAACTTGACAATTGGAAATATTGCTAACATCTGCTAAACAATAGACTCCATTATATTAAAATGATAAAAATAAATTTGGCATCATTTTCGTAACTTGAGCGTCATTTTTGGAAACTGGGCGACATTTTCATCCATTTAGCAAGGTATTAAAAAGTCCGTCAACTTGGCTCTATTTCGCCAAATGTGTCGCCTAAGACGTCAAATGAGTCACCAAGTGTTACATATTTAATGATACTGTTATACGAGCATGTAAAATGACGTTCTTCACTGGAGTCCCTTTTCAAAACCAGTCGGAGAAAACACCCGTATAAGCAGCCTTTCCTGTGGCCGGATTCTAGGGTTGCCATATTCTAAAGATCGGAAGAGATTTGGCGATTTATCGCCAATGTGTCGACATTTGGGAACACTAGATCTATGCCGTAGGGAAAGTTGCATGTACAGGTGTTTTCTCCGTCTGGTTTTAAAACGGAACTGTAGTGAAGAAGGGCATTTTACACTTTTGTAACAATACTACTGTTCATTTTTAACAGTTTCCCAACATAGTTAAAAAGTGTTCATGACTTTGGTCATTCTGTCTGTCTGTCCGCATGATAACTGCCGTAAAAATAACTTTATCAAAATGAAATTTTAGTATGTTGGTCAGACGGTCTGTGGGACATATGTGAATGTAAATGAATAATATCTCCCAATTAGTTTTAGATTGAACCCGGGTTGAGAAAGAGAAATAAATTGAACCTTATGAGACCTCATATTTCAAACATTTTTTAAGCGAAGTTAAAATTCACAAATTGCTTCAAAAATTTTGGGAAATATTCAAATTATCTCATAAAATATATAAAAAAAATTTCAATGAAATAGGTTCGGTCGTTTTTTAAATAAAAATGATAATTAAACCCATATAATATGAAGAGATCACATGACCCACTTCAAAATGAAACAGGGCATCCATTTTTTCCCCAGAGTAAAAATCGTAATTTTTAAAGTTTTTTTTACATTTATATTTAGTGTTGCATTCGTCCTAAAACCACTTAATTTTTGTATATTTTCTCTACAGCTATATTCTGCCCCAAAGCAATTACGCTATTTTTGAGTTTAAATGATCATCCAACTTTGATTATTTCTACGACGAAGCCTAATTTTAATGGATGCAGAATGTAAACAAGTGTTTGTAACGTGAGTTGTATAAGAATTGCTGAATATTTTTCGCACAAAATTATTTAATTCTGGAGTCTGGAATAAAAGGGTATGAATGAATTTTTCACTGCTTTTAGATCGAGAGTCAGACGATTTATATTTCGATGACGTCATTTGAATAAAGTTCATTTTTTCCCATGAAGTTTTAAGTTTTCCTGTAAAATAAATCATTGTAGTACTGGGATGATTTTAAAAATATTCCTGCTAAATGTATCGCATTTTAAAGATGTTTAAATGAAATTGCATTTCAGTTGGAAAGTGTTTCATAGTCAATGTTCTATGCACGATTGATATTTCTTGCTTAGTGTTCCAGAGGTCACCAAACGTCTGAATCCGAAGAAAACTGGAGTTGCGATTTTCGACACGAGTCCAATGCTTTCCTTATGCATTACCATGTATTACAGGGAAAGTAAAAGTCGATTTGAACAAGGCATAGAGAAATGAATTCCATCCAACTGCACTCATTTAATTATTTACAATAATACATAGAAATATTTTAGGTAAAATTAAAATCGCTTTTAATTGTCACAACGGGAATTCCGAGGGCATCAAATGTCGCAACGGATTCCAGCCAGACACGGCTGACCGAGAAAGTCTAACTTTCTCAGGGAATTTCTCCACCCAGGTTCTAAACACACCTCTCGTCAGTTGGAAAATCCCAACTGATGACCTGCGGAGAAACCCAAACAAAATCCAAAATAACCAAAGAAATACCTTTAAGGACTCATCAGCAGCTGAAAACACTTAAATCAACACAAATTCTACACAAATAAAAACTCATACTTTCATTTAATTCTTAATTTATTATAAGTCAGATAAAAGGAGTTATCACATATACAAATGTAGATTCGTATTCTGCCCATCTACCACTGGACCACATTTACCGAAATCATCGGCTCTTTGCCGGAATTAAATATTCATTTCTATAAATCATTAAGTAACTGTATAACACATAATATCTCATATTCTACTATAACATAAAATGGTATGGTCAAACGAGAGAATGCACACTCGAGAAATCAACTAAGAATTCAACTTAATTTAAATTACTATAGATGCATTAATTCTTAATTATAAAGGATGGAAGCTGAAGTTAAACGATATATATGTAATTCATGATGGCAGCTGAAATCAAGGGCGAAGTGTTCTTCGGAGTCAACGCTCAAGTCCGACTGCCAACTGCACGTCTAAATATCCAAGGCTTACCTCAAAAAATTCTTGGAAGGACTCATGGCAGAAAGAGCACTGGCAATTTCCCTCGGGGCAAACATTGCTCCGCTCCAGCAGGAACGGCAGAACCGCAGTTTCCGGTAAGGTACCGGATCAGGCTTGCCAAGGGACCAGTATCATATTTGCTTCTTCTGGTCCCGGTACGCGATCAGGAAAAATGAGGCATCTCTTCAACGTTCACACGGCGGACGACGGTCGACGAGGGCAAGGCATCCCGTGCCGTCGTGGGTTCGAAGATGTTTTTCCAGGAGAGCCCAGAATCTGAAAGGGTTTCGTCCAGAAAAGAGCACCAGGCGCGAAGCGCCTTTAATCTCCAATCTCTAGGTGTGGTTCTTATCTTCATACAGTGACATTATTTCATTGGCCCATAGTTGGAGGTTCGAGATTTTTGATTTACTGTTTTTATTATTTGACTTAGCTCCTAGTGTGGCAGTTTGTTGCACATTTAGAATTTGAGTAATTTTGGGGAGTTGATGCAGATCTAAGGATTTCCTAGCAATTTGGCAGTTTAAGGTTTAAGAACATTTTTTAGAAAACATTGATCGAGTTTTCATTTAATATCAACTATTTCAGTTGGGACTTACTTAATATTGAAAATCGGAATTAGGTACCGCGCGGGGTCTCTTACGTGATTTGGCCTTGCGATGATCATAGTCATGCAGATTGAATAGTAGTCCATTTGGAACAGATGCCAGATTTTTATAGAATTTAAGCGCTAGCTTTTTAATTTGGGCTCTAACAGTTTTTATTTTGAAGTCTTTCCTAATTACCGAGTTTCTTAAGTATCTAGGGGCTTTCCTTATAATCCTTAGGGTTTTGTTTTGTTTTGTCTCTAGTAAGTCTGTAGTAGTTTTACAGGCATATCCCCATACGGGTGCTGCATACAGCATTCCCGGGCGGATGACCGATTTATAAATTAGGAGTTTATTTTGATAACTTAGATTTCCGTTTCCTATCATTGGGTATAAGGCTCCTGTGGCCATATACGCTTTTTTGATTAAGTTCGTTACGTGCTGTTTCCAGGTTAGGTGGGAATATATCGTTACACCTAGGTATTTAGTAGATTTTTCCGCTTTTAGGGCATGGTTGTTTATGTACAGAGGCGGTGGAAGTTTACGTTTTCTAGAGAAATAAATCCAATGACATTTATTGGGGTTTAATTTTATTCGCCATTTTTCCAGCCATGTTTGGAGTATGTCTAAGTGTTGTTGCAGCTGTCTGTGCATTACTGAGACGTAAGGGTGTTTTGCAAGTATCGCACTGTCGTCTGCATAGAGTGTCAGCTCCGTGTCTGGGGTCCTGGGGATGCCATTTAGATATATGTTAAAGAGTGTCGGGCCCAGGATGGATCCTTGCGGTACACTACTTTTAATGAGCTTGGGTGTAGACAAGTTATCTTTTACTTTAACTTGGAAATGTCTGTTATTTAGGTATGAGATTAAAAGTTTGGCAAGTGCGTCAGGGACTTTTAGAGTGATCAATTTGTATGCTAATCCACGATGCCACACTTTATCAAATGCTTTTTGGATGTCAAGAAAAATCGCAGCTGTGGGTGTCTTACTATTAAGTCCAGAAGATATGTACTCTACCACTCTCAGCAATTGATGAGTGGTGGAGTGTTTTGGCCGAAATCCAAACTGCTCCGGAATGATAATATCATTCTCACTAAGATGCGTGTTCAGTCTATTAAGAATTATTTTCTCAGTAATTTTACTAAGTGTCGGTAGTAAGCTGATTGGTCTGTAGTTGGCTGGAATTGTGGCATCCCCACCAGGCTTATGGATCGCTATAATTATCGCTTCCTTCCATTCTTTGGGGAAATAATTTAGTTTTAGTATTTTGTTTATTAGGGTGGTCAAGTAAAATATTATATTTAGGGGTAGGTTTTTCACCGCGATATTCCTGATTTTGTCGTGCCCTGGACTTTTACGGTTTTTAAGGTTTTTGATGATATCAATTATCTCTTGCGGTGTGGCTGGGTTAATCTCAGCCGTGACCGGGGAGTTCCTGAAGTTGTTTAGAGTTTGCCTAACCATTCTTAGGGTGTCCTGACACATTAGATCGTGGTTTGGTTCAAATTGCTTTTCGTAATGCCTAGCAAGCGCCTCTGCTTTTTCTTCGTCTGAGTACGCGATTTTAACGCCATCTATTAGTGGCGGGAGTTTAATTTGAGGTTTTCTGAGTCTTTTAGCGAATTGCCAGAGCGATGCGTTTTCCGGGCTAAGGGATTCAATTAACTCTTTATACTGTTGCTGCTTTTCTGCGACAATTTTATCCCTGACTTTCCACGTGAGTCTGTTAAGCTCCCTTTTGAGGGTAGGGTCTTTATTAGCCTGCCATGTCTTACCTATTCTGTTCCTTTGCCTAACTAATTGTTTGACATGGTGGGAAAGTGTGGGCATTTTTGGTGACTCACGATGTGTTGTGGCAGAGGAAATAGCTAACTTGATTTCTGTTGAGCCCAGAATCACATTACACACCGCTTTATAATCATTCCAGGTGGATCCAGAGCCCGGCCAATAGAAATTTACGAAGGGCTCACATCATCTGCTTTCCACCAATGAAAAATCACATGTCTTTCAAATTCATCCAGGGGTCCGGCCATCAACCGACAAATTCCAAGACACGTGTAGCTGCCACGTGAAGTCAAGAAGAACGAAGACATTTGCCCCCGCCAGCAAACAAGTGCGACCTTGAGCTAACGGTCGTTGTTCCTCGAGTGTGAAAGAATATTATTTTATGAAATAAAAATGGCCACAATTCTGCACCGAAAAAGATACTTTGAGGTAATAGAATATATACAACGACATGAGGGTTCCGAGTCACAAATTAAATAAATATTAATATAAAGGTTTAAAAAGTAATGTAATTTTACAACTTACTCAAAAGTGACGAAATCCGTCACGACATAATAATATCATTTAAATCATCAGTTGCCCCCATGTCCTAAATGCAGATTTGCACAAAACATAATGTCAACGAGAAATCTGAGTAGGATGCCGGACTTTCAGATGCAAGTGAGGCAAATTAAATTTTTATTCTAAAGCACCCTTGTCACTCGAAAATTCTGTGGTGTGTCGTTTTACGCCTGTGTGCTCAAATGCAAGCAGGGGGAATGTTATACGCTAGTGTTTAACACTAAACGTACCATGACCGGTCAAATGACCAGTTGTAAACCTTTCATTAGAAAATTCGTATATAATGTTTTCGCTTTTTCTCACTTGACTTCATGACTTTTTCTATTAAATGTATACAACCGATTTTTCAATATTAATTTTCTTCTTGTGTTTATGTGATACAGATACATAGTCTATCGTTACCTACCACGATCTTTATCTACCACGTAATATCTACCACGTTATCTACCACACGTTTATCTACCACGTTATCTATCACGATCGATCATTTGACCGGGAGAAAACTTTATTGCCTTTATATCGTTATTGGGTCAGAAAATGGGATGCCCGTGCCACTAATTTTCATCCGTTTCCGACAGATTTCTGCAAGGACAGTTGCGTAGCAAGTTCAGTGTAAAATAATTGTGTATTAAAATTTCAATAAAGTGCGTAAAATTTCAAGTTGCAAGAAAAGGTGACAAAAACTGAAAAGTATTATTAGTTAGTTTATATTTTGCATTTACAGCTTTACTCCATTCCTAATCTTCACCCTGAATGAAGAAATGTCGAAACATTCAAGACACACCAAGTTCTTAGAAGAAATAAATAACATAGGCGAAGAGTTTTCATAAATAGATAAAGGTGAACTTTCTGAAAGTGAAGATATGTTATGTGAAAATGATGATCTATTAGACACTGATTGTGAGCGTACAGATACGGACGATGAACAGGAGAATACTGTGAGTACAATACGTAGAGGACGAAAAAGAATGAGATTGCTCTGAAATTCTGAAGATGAGACAGAAAGTATGAGCAGTCTATTTCGATGGATGGCACTGTTTGTAAAGAAATGCAACTGGGTGCTAAATCTGGGAGAGCAAGTAGCACGTTATAGCATTTTCAGGGAAGAATAAGGTCTAACGGGATATGCAAAACGTAATATTATAAAGGGTAAAGTGGAGACTGCAGTTTCGATGATAATTGAGCACAGTATTATAAAACATATAAGAACATGCGCAATAGAAGAAGCCAATCGAGTTTTAGGAACCGAATGGAGTCTATTACCTTAAAGTTACTGTGTTTAATATTTTCTTACTAACATCAATATTATCTGCATTTAATCAGAAAAAAAAAGTTTTTATCTAAAAACCGGTCATTTGACCGGTTAAGGTACTAATAGGTATAATATTGAGTGTTGATACTTTTAGTGTTAAAACAGTTAGAATAAAATTGTCTTAATTTGATATGGTGAATATTTTCGTATCGGTGATATAGCAGAAGGCATATAAACGTTTAGTGTATTAATAGTTTTATCATGCTACACACTAAATTCTATTTATTGTACAGGTGATTACGTTGTTGTTGTTACTAACCCAACTTGTCTGAAGTTAGGCAAGTACAAGCACATAAGATCAAAATTCATAGGCAAATAGATTGCAGCTTCTGCTGACAGCATAAGCATGAACACTATACAGCAAGTTGCTCGACAACTATTTCACAAAATCACTCAATTATAAAGTACAGTACAACAACAAATAATTACTTCACTCGTTTCAGGAAAATGTACTCTTCTCAAAACATTAATGTAACTCATTTCCTAAAACAGCAGCTATTATTCTCAAAACATTGACGTATGTCACAGTTCAATGTAGATTGTATCACTTCAACTGCTGCTCTGACTGATGACTCTTTTTATGTGCTCTCTGTAGAACCTTTTTAAAGTTTCTCGTATCTCGAAAAATACATTGCTACGGTCTAGTAACCCCCTTTCGAACTTCAGCATATGGAAACCCTAGATTCGTATTATAGGAAAAGTTGTCTGTACGGGTGTTTTCTGACCAGATTTTTCTTCCAAGTCAAACTTCACTTTTCGTAAAGTTCAAAATCCTTATCTCTCTCTCTCAGTGCGTTCCTCCAACCATCGTTTAATACTATAGAAAAATGTCCTCCTTCCCATTTGCATGTCTGTAGGAACGCTTGGTGATACATTTGGCGACAATTCAGCGAACTTGACGATGAACTTATGAAATATCGCTAACTTGGCGATTTTTTAAAATGTCGCCAAATCGATGATCGTGAAATGGGCAAAAGTGGCGTTCAAACACCACGCTTCACGGTTTCAGCGGCGTGGTGTTTGACTGTTGTGCGCATACGCACGTAGGAAGCTGCACGCCAGGTTGAGAGGAAGAAAGAGCACTGTCGATTCCGCAGTGCCGCAGTGCCTATGCACGCACCGCCACTGTCAGAAGAAATTCTCTACAAAATAAAACTCATTTTTTTTTCTTTCTATATTTTATAATTTATTAAATTGAGTTTAGCATTGCAAAATAACACAGATAATTATTTGAAATACTCCGTATGTACAGTTTTATCTCAATTTTCGTTTTCATTGGGCGACTGAACATGGAAAATCTCCAGAACGGTTAATCCTAGAGTTATAGGTTAGTCTTATTCTTTTCGTCGTTACTATTACGTAAATCAAAAAAAATTACGTGTAAAATAAGAATTTAATTGTTACATTTGATCACAAGTAGTCATTCAATTTAGAGACTTTTGATTTGAATTTTGAGCCAAAAAGTTCCACAAAAAGTCGAGTCTTTTTCTCTAATCACAACAAGATCTAATCAGCAAAGGGAAGGTTATACTAGGAATTTATCTATCAAATTTTGTGAAATTGAGTCGATAAGTTTTCGCTAGAATGAATACATACATTTCTGAGAGTAATTTTTAAAATTAAAAATAAAAAGGCATGCTATTTTTTTCCTAATCGTACCAAAATCTAATCAGCACCAGGGTATCCCACAAGTAACCTATATACCAAATTTTGGGGAATTTTGAATATTGGTTTTTTAGCAAGAATTGATACATGTATTACACATACAGACACACAAACAGACACACACACACAGACATTAACACATAGACGTCACGGTAAAAATAGTTTCTTCGGGTTTCAGATTACTCGAAATATGTAGATAAGTCGAAAAATCAAGTTCCTATTTTCGACATAATTCCAATATTTTTGCCATACATTACTATGTATTGTAGGGAAAGTATGATTGTTATTTCTTAGCCATTTCATTTAAACCAAAGCATTCACATCCTGCTCAAAATGTTTTTTTTTCTTTCACTGAAATAGACTTTTTCGTACATTCATTATATTTCAAGAAAACGTTGCAATAAAAACATTTGATAGATGAGAAGATCCTTTACAAAAGACACCGAGGAAGGAAAAGTTTTTCACATAAGAAAAAGTCGGATTTAAAAAGAGCAAGAGATCATTAACAGGTTGCTCGTCAAATAGGAAAAGAAAAAAAATCTCATAGAACCTGCTTTTAATTTCCCCCAACTGGGACGTTTAGTGTTTGTCGATATTTTATTTTTGAATGTCATAAGCGTGAAATGCTTGAAACAATTTTTGTTTTGGGCCATTTTTAAGTATCAGACTACATTGCATCAAAATGATGCAGCGCAATATCGCCCGGATCGCTTCTGGCAACTTTTTATGTTGAATGCTTTTTTTAAACAATTTTCTTAATTCTATATTTCAAAAGCGGCCAGTTGCTAAGCCTAGGATTTTTTAAAGAAAATTGATGTATTTTTTTAGATACATACGAGACACTTTAATTGGAACCTGAGGGTTGATCGAAAAGTGTAAATATGTTGAAGGAATTAGGGATTTAAACCTGGGTTTCTGCGACGCTATATACAATAAATTAATAATAGATAACAAGATCAATCATGCATAAAGCATTGATTATGAACACTTTCCAACTGAAATGCAATTTTATATAAACATCTCTAAAATGCGATACATTCCTCGTTAATATTTTTAAAATTATCACAATACTAACATTAATTTATTATATTTGAAAACTTAAAACTTCATCAAAAAAATGAACTTCATTCAAATGATAGCATTGAAATATAAATTGCCTGGTTTAAACATCTCTAAAATGTTATACATTCTTCGGTACTAGTTTTAGAATTATCATAATACTACGATAATTTATTTTATTTGAAAACTTCATCGAAAACAACTGAAATTAATTCAAATGACGTCATAGAAAAAATAACACGCCTGGATCTCTCTATAAAAACAGGATTTCATTCGTAACTTTCTCCCATTCATTTCATTCATCACAATACTATAATAATTTATTTTATTTAAAAATTAAGACCATGGAGCTACAAGTAATTAAACTCTATGCTTAAAACTTCATCGAAAAAAATCGTCCTTCTCTTTGTAAAATCAATGAATATTTCATTCATATCAGCTATATTGCAGACTCTATGAGTTAAATAATTTTGCGTTAAAGAAATACAGCAATTCTTATACAACTCATTCTATATTTTTTGGCATTTACATCCTCCATAAGTGAAAAGTAGGCTTCGTTGTAGAAATAATCAAAGTTGGATGATCATTTAAACTCAACTATATTATAATTGCTTTGTTTCAATGCGTAGATGCACAGAATTTAAGAAAAAATAAAGCAGTTTTAGGACGGATACAACACTCAATATGAATTAAAAAGAACTTTAAAAATCCCAATTTTGACACAAGTATGGTTGCCATATTTTATTTTGAAGTGGGTCACGTGATCTCTTCATATAATAGTCACGTGATCTCTCCATATAAAAAATTTAATTATTATTTTAATTTTTATTAAAAACTACTGAATATATTTTACTGATTTTTTTTATATATTTTATGGGATAATTTGAATATTTCATAAAACTGCAATTTGTGAATTTTGAATACGCTTAAAAAATGTTTGAAAAATGAGGTCCCATAGGGTTCATTGTATTTCATTTTTTCAACCCGGGTTCAATCCAAGACTAATTGGGTGATATTATTCATTTATATTCCCATGGGCCCCACAGACTGTCTGAACAACATACTAAAATTTCATTTTGATAAAGTCATTTTCATCGTGCTGACAGACAGACAGACAGATAGACAGACAGAATGAACAAAGTCATAAACACTTTTCAACTTTGTTGTAAAGTGTTAAAAAGCACATTGTTGCGAACGCTCAATGTTCCGTTTGGTGCCTCGTCTTTCGTCTGTCTGGACGGCCAGCGGAAGTGCATCTCTCAGCATGACGTGAGGATGACGTGGCACAGAGTTGCCAGGATTTCCCTGTTAGAAGAAGGGTTTCCAGATTTAGCGATTTATCGCCAATTTGGGGACATATTGTAAATTTATGAATATTCCAGTAAATATTTCTGAACAATTATTCTTTGAAATATAGAGATTTCCAGAAGTTTCTATGGAGAGACTATAAAAAGGACTCACCCATCCGTTGCAGAGGAGTCCTTCCGAAAGGTTGGTGGCAGGGGAAGGAGGGTACGGTCCCTGTGGATGCCTCCCCCACTGAGTTCCTGTTTATATTGAGTGGCACTTCCCGGCCGTCCAAACAGTTACCTTACACCTTTCTGGTAGGTCGGACGGTCTGGGTTTCACCAACAACTCTATTTACTGTGCATCATCTCAAGTCAAAGAAAACCAAAATATGTAAATAGTTATTAAATTAAAAATAACGTCATTTTAATATACCCACATGTGTGGTGACATCTTATTTTTTACGTCACAGAAATAGAGAAAAGTATGTAACATATAACAAATAAACTAAAAGATATTTTTTTAGCAATTGAGAAAATTTGCCTTAAAAAATCATATGATAGATGAGAAGATACTTTAGAAAGGACATTGAAGAAACTATTTTTTTAAATAAGACAAACCGGGGATCGTAAAAGAGAAAAATATCATTAACAGGTTGCCTATCGAATGAAAAGAAAAGCTCTCAGAAGTTTCTTTTAATTTCTCTTCCCAAAGGAAAAGTTTTTCTTGTTTGTGTTTATTTATATTATATTTTTTTAAATAGCACGACAGTGATTGTTTGAACAATTCCATTTCTTATTACGTTTTACTAATGTCTGACGTTATTAGATCTAAAAATTTTTGTAAAATAGTATTTCTGTAAAAAAAAATGGATTCCCCTGGTAGTTTACGACTTTTTATTTTTAAATGAAACATTTTATTGCTTCGTTTCAATTTAGTGACGAAAGTAGAATGAAAATATACGAAGTTTTTGAAACAAGTGCACTTTAATTTTAAATTTAGAAAAATCTGATGTGGGCAGCACATGACTTTCCTTCCAGACTCATATTCACGTTTTCTTTATTTTTTCAATAATTCATTAAATTGAGTCATTCATTGATTATGAATATAGTTTCCAACTGAAATGCAATTTTATTTAAACATCTCTAAAATGCCATACATTCAGCACTAATATTTTATAAATTATCGTAGTACTACAATAGTTTATTATACATGGAAATTTAAAACTTCATCAAAAATGTCAATGCTATAAATCGTCTGCTACTCTATGTAAAATTAATAAATATTTCCACCATATCACTTATATTCCAGAGTCAAGAGCTAAATATTTTTGCGTGAAAGAAATTCAGCAACTCTTATACAACTCATCTGATATGAACGACTATTACGGATACTTTCAGTTATTACAGTATAATAAACTTTTTCATATTGATTCGTCCGGCCTTTACAATTGCTTCCGATATTTACAATTTGGTACACATTCTGACTTTACAACTCCTGATTTACAGGTGTGACCCTGGTGATGATTGGTTTTTAGTACGATTCGGGATAAAAGAACCCGCCTGTTTTTGCGAAATGGCCCGCAAAACTTGCATGCATCCACTCTAGCTGAAAAACTAATGGACCGAATTTCACGAAGTTCGGTAGATAAGTCGATTGTGGGTCACCCTGATGCTGATTAGATTTTGGTACGATTAGGAAAAGATCAACCTGTATTTTTTTACGAAATGGCCTGCAAAAATCTAAAAAACAAAATACTACATATACTCAAATGTATCAATTAAATTCTTCTTTTACACGCAATTTTTGACCAGAAAAAGAATATAACACACTCCATTATACTCCGGCCGCCCTTACTGCTGCTCTATGTCCTCGGATGAGCCGGACGGTCTGAGATTTTGACACTCCATTATACTTTAGGACTAACCATTCTCAAGATATTTGACATTTCTTGCATTTTTGTTACGCCGCTTTCAGAAAAATGTCCAATTATCGAATAAAAACAAAAATTAAATTAAAAATGCAAATTTAGTGTTATTTTGCGCAATTAGACTCAATATAATAAGTTATTAAAGAAATAAAAAAATAAGAATTTGAGTCTGCAGGGAAAGTCATGTGCTGCTCATATTAAATTTTTTTTACTTTCCTTATATACATAATGTATAAGGAAAGTATTGTGACGGTCGAAAATTCAAATTCGAGTTTTCGACGGGAGAGCACATTTCAAGCATCCCTGATCACGAATCAAACATTTTTGAAATGATGTCTGTGTGTGTGTCAGTCAGTCTCTGGAGACGATAACGGACGAACGAATGGATCGATTCGAACGAAATTTGGTACAAAAATAACAATCCATAAACACTGGAAGCCTATTGTTTTTATACGCAATCGAATGTTCAGAACCCCCCTAAATTTTTGAGTGAAATTTTGAAAAAATCTCCAAAAAATCAAAACCGCTAAAAAAGGAGCGTAAATAGACATTTCTTATGTAATTTTTCATTAGAAAACGATTAACATAAATTTTACAACGCTAACATGAACCGTTCTCAAGATACTCCACATTTTTCAAAAAAATTATCAAAAAGTCATATAAAATAAAAAAAAAATATTTCCTATTGAGAAACATGTTCACTTTTCATATGTAATACCATGCGATAAATTGGGTGTCATCATTCTCGTGGAACTAGCTCGTTCCATTCATGAAAAAAGATACTTCGAGTAATGCTTTTGTATTTGAACGCCAATAGTCATTTATATGCTGTAAGAATAACTTATTTTTCCGTCCATAACGCTTGGCGAGATATTGGCGACGAATTTGGCGGAATGTCGTCAACTTGGCGACATTTTTAATTGTTGCCAAATTAACAAAAATCTCGCCAAATAGATGAAAATGACGCTAAATCAATGGAAATGTGCACTAATTGAAGAAAATTCAATATCTTGGAAAGAATATAAGTATCTACTATAAGAATAACATTTTTTTTAACTGTAAAAGTAGTAAATTCATTGCATTATATTAAGAAAAGTCATATGTTGCCCATATCAAATTTTTTCTTGTAAAATTTGAAAAAAAAATGAATTCTGGATGCCCCTGTATATTTTTAATTATCACAAACCTACAATAATTTATTTTACTTGAAAACGTAAAACTTCATCGAAACAAATGAACCGTATTCGTGACTCTCTATGTAAGAGCAGAAAATGTTTCATTCATACACTTTTGTTCCAGGCTCCAGTCAAATAATTTTGCTTGAAAACAAATTCAGCAATTCTTGTACAACTCATCTTGCACTTGCTTGATTACATTCTGCAACCATTAAAATGAGACATCGTTGTAGAAATAATCAAAGCTAGATGATCATTTAAACTCAAAAATATTGTAATTATATCGTTGACTGAAAATATACATGCTACGCAGTATACAGAAGATAGATTTTTTTATATATGTTTTATGGGATAATTTAAATATTTTCTAAAATTTTCGAAGCAATATGTGAATTTTAACTTCGCCTAAAATATGTTTGAAAAATGAGATCGCATAGGGTTCAATGTATTTCGTTTTTTCAACCTGGATTCAATTCAAAACTAATGGGGTGATATTATTCATTGGCATTCCCATATGTCCCAGAGACAGCCTCAACAAAATACTAAAATTTCATTCTGATAAAGTCATTTCTATGGCAGTTATAGTGTGAACGGACGGACAGACAGACAGAATGACCCAAGTCATAAACACTTTTCAACTATGTTGTAAAGTGTTAAAAACATTGGCAGTTAGGGGATGTACTGCTAAAAATAATGTACAGTCAAAGTACAACTCAAAGAAAAGGACAGTCAATGGAAACCAGTTGAAAGAAATGTTGGACACTTAAAGGTACAATAAAATGAATTTAGGCCTTTAGGGGTGCAATGAATTGAATTGGGCAGTTAGGGGTACAATTCAAAGAAATGGAAAATCAAAAGTGCAAATGAGAAAATTGGGCAGTTAAGGAAACGACTGAAAGAAATGAATAGTTAGAGGCACGATAGAAAGAAATGGAAAGGCAAAGAAACAACTGAGAAAAATCTGGTGTGGGCAGCACATGACTTTCCTCATGTAATGCAGTGAATTGACTCATTTTACAGTAAAACAAGAAAGATCAATCATGCTTAAAGCATTGATTATGAAACACTTTCCAACTTCAATGCAATTTTATTTAAAAAAGTCGAAAATGCAATACATTCCTCGGTAATATTTTAAAACTTATCACAATACTACATTAATTTATTATATTTGAAAACTTAAACCTTCATTGAAAAAAATGAACTTCATTCAAATGACGGCATTGAAATATAAATTGCCTGGTTTAAATATCTCTAAAATGCAATACATTCCACGGTAATATTTTTAAATCTATCATAATACTACGATAATTTATTATATTTGAAAACTTCATCGAAAACAACTGAAATTAATTCAAATGACGTCATAGAAAAAATAACACGCCAGAATCTCTCTATAAAAGCAGGATTTCATTCATAACTTTCTCCATTTCATTCATCACAATACTATAATAATTTATTTTATTTAAAAATTAAAACCATGGAGCTACAACTCATAAAGTTTATGCTTAAAACTTCATCGAAAAAAATCGTCATTCTGTTTATAAAATCAATTAATATTTCATTCATATCAGCCATGCAGACTCCATGGACTGAATTATTTTGTGTTAAAGAAATACAGTAATTCTAATACAACTCATTCTACATATTTTGCTGTTTACATTTAACATAGGTGAAAAATAGGCTTAGTTATAGAAATAATCAAATTTGAATGAGAATTTAAACTCAAATATATTGTCATTGTGTTGTTTTACTATGTAGATGCACAGAATTTAAGCAGAAATAAAGTAGTTTTAGGACGGATACAACACTCAATATGAATTAAAAAGAACTTTAAAAAATCACGAATTTGAAACAAGATGGATGCCATATATCATTTTGAAGTGGGTCATGTGATCGTTTCATCATGTGTGATATCATGGTCACGTCATTTCGTCATGTGTGATATCATGGTCACGTGATCGTTTCATATAAGATGTGTAATTATTGTTTTAATTTTTATTTAAAAAACTACTGAATATATTTAGCTGAATTTTTTTTTTATATATTTTATGGAACAATTTGACTATTATCTAAAATTTTCGAAGCAATTTGTGAATTTTAAATCCGCTTAAAAAATGTTAGAAAAATTAGGTCCCATAGGGCTCAATGTATTTCATTTTTTCAACCCGGGTTCAATCCAAAACTAATTGTGTGATATTATTCATTTATATTCCCATAGGTCCTACAGACCGTCTGAACAACATACTAAAATTTCATTTTGATTAAGTCATTTTTACGGCAGTTATCGTGCTAACGGACAGACAGACAGACAGACAGACAGACAGAATGAACAAAGTCATAAACACTTTTCAACTTTGTTGTAAAGTGTTAAAAATAACGTATAAGATCCACATTACTGTGTTTTAATGTTGAATTGTACATTGGGCGATTTTCCGGATGACGACATGTGATACTTTTTCAAAGTACCCAATTAACGTACATTTCACACAACTATAACTTAATAATTATCAGTATTGATAGAATCCTCAATAAGCGATAGAGTCTGTATATTCAAGTATTTTGATAAATAATGCATCAATGAGGCGTTATTTTCATTAACTTGGCCTCATTTTTGCAATTTTGACGATATTTCGATCAATCTGGATCAAAATATAGCCAAACTTGTTAAGTACATCACCAAGTGTTGCAGACAGAGAGAAGATTTTATACTTTTATACTAAAATGCATGCCTGTCATATGACGGAAATCAGAATTTGCAAAACATTACTTCACATTTGCGTTATATTTATGATTTTGACGTCAGTTTTGTCACTTTGGCAACATTTAAAAAAGTCGCCAAGTTGGGGACGTCGCGCTAAATTTCTCGCCAAACGTAACGGAAGGAGGGAGAAATGGGTTTTTCATATGGTCTATTCTTATGTTCTTTTCAAGATATTGAACTTTCATCAATGAGTCGTCATTTCATTGGTTTAGCGTCAGTTTCAACAATTTATCGAAGTTCTATTAATTAGGTAACATTTTTATCCATTTGGCAACATTTAAAAAATCAATAATTTAGAGATATTCCGAAAAATTCCTCACCAAAATTTTATCCAATCGTTACGGACGGAAAAATAGATTATTCTTATAGTAGATTCGTCTATTAATTCCAAGATATTGGATTTCGTCAATGAGTCGTCATTTACATTGATTTAACGAAAATCTGAACATATTATTTTGATGGTCTTGTTTATTGTTTCCTCAAAATGATAATACTTGGCGGCCTTACAATTTAAAATTTTTTTACAATTATTACATTGAAAAAGTGTAGAACATGAAGTTTATTCACAGTGGAATTAAATTTAACATTTCGCGGAATAGGGTCAAATTTTTACTGTCAAATTTTCGAGGTTGTTTGGTGAATTTCGTTATAGTATCCCCCCCCCCACACACACACAAAATCCCTTCCCTAGTTACAATGAATAACACAGCAGCAGTAACATTATTAATTATTATTACTATTGTCGCCAGTAAATCCCTTGAGTATTGTAGTGCGGCTGACAACGTGGGGAGGGGTATATTACGCATTATCGCTTGACTTACATTTCACCCCAGGATTCAGCAGTGACAGTGGCGTTTTAAAGTTGGTTATTTGCATTGTTATTTCCATATTTACAGCATTTTTCATAAAATAAATTTATCAGGGTGATCAGTGTTAAAGTATGCTAAATCAGCTATTTTTTTTCCTTCTTTTAAAATACTTTTACTGGAAAATGAGTTTGTGCCAGTTTGAGTCTCTCATAGATATATCTATTGGCTGAAATACAAGCAAACGTACTGAGAATATTATCAAAATTATACATACACGATTTTATGAAAATAATAGTTTAAAATAACAACACCAGGGCAGATTTGCCTGTGAAGATGGTGATCGTGATTTCTGATCGTGTAATTTTGCGGTAAGTAAAACAGAACCTTAAGCACGATGTCGAATATAATTTCTTTGATGGAAGCAGATGTATGAAAATTGCCTGACTACAATTATTTCAAAAGCGTTATGATCTCATATGTTATTATGAGGTCTAGAAGCAATTTGTATTAATAGCGAACATGCATCAATCACGGGTATATCGATTAATACACACTGCTTCTGGCCTGATGATGGCAGATCATAACGTCATTCAAACTTTATTGTAATCTTGTAACTTTTATATGTTTGGTCAGCTTCTGTCAAGAAAGTTTAAATAATTTGTACTGTCACAAGCAGCAGTTACATTGATTGTAATTAAATGTAGTAAAGTTAATATTTTTTACGTTAAATTCACAGCAGAGTAATTAATTTTTTTATTGAACAGGTTCTCATGTGAAGGTATTTTAGTCGTATAAGAATCATCGTGCTCTATGGGGGAGTCTATCGATTATGGGGGTCTATAGATAATATTAAAGAATCTATAGATTATGGGAGGTGTCTATAGGTTATTTTAGAGGATCTCTAGATCATGGGGGTCTATATATAGATGGGTTTATGTAGGCATTATGGGGATAATAGGAATATGGGGGTCTATAGATTATGGGAGGTCTATATGTGGGACATTTACAGATGTAGGGGATGTAGGGATTTACAGATGTAGGGGATTTATAGATTTATAAATGGGTTATAAAAGAGCAGTCATTTACCCTTTCTTGAAACATTTGAAACCGCTATTTTTTCGTTTGCAATATATTTATAAAAATATCAACGAACAAACATTTCGTTAGCAAACAGCATAAAAATGTTGTAAAGAGTTTCTGCGGCTTCAAAGGCAAATCGGAGCTTTTATTCTGGAATATCTTCTCCTTTTCCAAACATTTTATGTTGTTTACTAACGAAGTATGTATTTACTTTTTAAATTTTGCTTCTTGGCATCCGATAAAAAAATTTGATGTGGACAGCACATGACTTTCCTTGCAGACTAATATTCACGTTCTCTTTATTTCTTCAATAATAATTCATTATATTAGTTGAATGGCACGAAATAACACCCATAATTATTTTAAATGACGCTGAATTGACACTTTTAATTCAATTTCCGTATTCATTTGGTAACTGGACTTATTTTCAAAGGTGGTTAAACAAAACTGCAAAAAAATAAAGTGTCTCAATAACGGCTATTCCTAGAGTAATGGGGTTGATCTTATTATTTTTGTTGTCAAAAATTACGTATAAAAGAAGCATTTAAGTGTTATATCTGAGCATACGTAGTTTTTATTTTAGATTTTGACGATTTGGGGGACCCATTTTGCAAAAAGAGGCAGGGTTTTTTTTTTCAAATCGTACCAATATCTAATCAGCACCAGGGAAGCATACAAGTGACTTACCAAATTTAATGGAATTGGGGCCATTAGTTTTTGAATTAAAGTGGATAAATTCATTACACAGACAGACACACAGACAGACGCACACACAAACGTCATGGTAAAAATAGTTTTTTCGTATTATAAAGGTCCCAAAACGTGTCGATCCGTCGAAAACTCCAGTTGCGATTTTCGGCATGATTCCAATACTTTCCCTATGCATTACCATATATTGCAGAGAAAGTAAAAAAATTGCCCATGTGCAGAATAACATTCCTGCGAAATTTGAGTTTGGGTTGCTAGATACGTCTCTATAGAGATATAAATAAAGACACTTTAATTATCACCGCCTTGTCCATTTACAAATTCGAAAGCTTTAAATGATTAAAGCTTTCACACAGGAGAATATAATGTCAAAAGATCCTTTGCGTTTCCCTAAATGTATTTCAATCTATTTTATATTTCCCATCCCTCTCTCAGAATGTAAGAGTTAAATTAGAATCTGTTCGATGTCTTGACGCATTCCTGAAATCAATGTCCCGGATGGGATTACAGAAATGTTGTCGGAAACATTGTCGTAAAAGAAACCATTAAATGAACGAAAGTTAAGTGCCCCAGAACGTAGAAAAATTCCTTTCTAACAGCGTGCGAAATAGTTTTGGAAAGATATAGTGTATTCGAGATTTTAAGAGTGATTGACGTTATGAAGATTTACTTCGCACGCGTTCTTGCATTTTTTTTTTTAAATTAGAGCATGCATAAAATTTGAAAATAATAAATATTTATTTTTTGTAATTTATAGTTTGAACCAAAGTCGAATACATTGCGCCAAAAAAGTATAAGAAAAAGCGAAAACTCGCCAAATCTAGAAATCTTTTAGACGGCAATGTATGCAAATTTCTTAAGTAAAAATATTGATAAATTAAGTAATTTTTCATGTAAATAAGTTACATTTTCCAAAACTAAATATGTATAAATTTATTTTATACATTTTAAACCCTTATGACCTTGGAAAAAAGTATAAGGACAACTGTTTTTTTATCTAAAATTATAGTAAAATTTGCATATTTGAAGGCAGAAAATAACCATTTCAAATATAAAGACTTGGTTTCTAAGGAAAATTCACACTCGCCTCATTTCTTATATTAAACCACTAGGACTAGAAGGTATGTCCGTCATATGACGGAATTAAAAATTTGCAACGCTTTGTCTCCTATATAGCGTCATGTTTATCAATTTAGTGATATTATTATCAATTTGGGGACATTTTTGTCAATCTGGCAATATTTCAAAAAGTCACTTAGTTTGGGACATCCCGCCAAAATTTTCGCCAAACATTACTTACCGACAGAGAAATAAATTATTCTTGTTATCGTTTACTATGTTCTTTTCAAGATATTGATTTTTAATGAATTAGTCGTCATTTCCATTGATTTATTATCATTTTTATTAATTTGTTGACATTTTTGTCAATTTGGCAACATTTAAAAAGCTCGCCAAGTTGGCGATATGCCGCCAGAGTTTTGCCAAGAAGTTTTTTGTAGAAATAGGTTATTCTTATAGTATATTCTTATATTGAACTTTCATTAATTTGTCGTCACTTTTATTACTTTGGAGTCATTTCTATCAATTTGGCGACATTTTTAGCAATTTTATATTAATTTGGCGACATTTTTATCAATTTTTGTCTAGTCAGACACGCGGGCATTCTGCTCTAAAAGTAATAAACTGAAAACACGCAAGAATCATATATCCTAATTTTGTTGGAAGAAGCTTAAACTATTTTTATTGTTAAACCAAGGCTTAACTGCATTCCGCATTCCATTGATAATCGGACGCGGGATGCAGTTAAGCCTAGGTTAAACATGTTAACGAAATGGGTGTGACACTTTGAGTTACGTGGTATCTCAAATGAAATTATATGAAATGATAAGAAATAAAATGACAACTGGGTCTCACTTTCAGTATCTGAAGTCATACTCTACGTAAATCTTCATGGTTACATCATAATTTCGCTGTGAAAGAAATATAGTCATCGCATTATGTAGGGAACGGACTGCCTATATCATGGCTCACTTTTAGTATCTTGTTAAACAAAGTTTCATGGTTACATCATAATTTCGCTGTGAAAGAAGTATAGTTACTGCATTACGTAAGAACCAGGTCGCCCACATCATGGCCTCACTGTCAGTATATGATATCATACACAAAGTAATGGTCCATGGTTGTATCATAAAAATTGAAATGCTTATCAGTGATTGAAACACGTTTGGCAATATTTTGTAGCAGCGTTACCCAGGATAGACAGATAAATCAAGGTGTTTATATTATTAATTTTACTCTTTCAGAGAAACTACATTTTCCGTAAAACATCTATTTGAGATCTGCTATAAATATAATTTATAGTTTAAGCCCGTGTCATTTTGGATAGTTCACAGCGATTATAAGATTTGATCATGTAGACATGTTTGGAAAAATGCGTGTTTTCAAAAAATGTCTGTTTTACTTGCCGCTACTGCGACTTTTACGATGGATGGGTTACGATGTCCCCTAGGGTGGAGCTTATTTTTTAACTATGAATATATGGTCTTCTCACTATCTGATTTTGTTCCTTTTTCCAAAAGAAAAAAAATTAGGCAAAATATTAGCACAATTGAACAATATTTAGAGGTAGCTAGCTCAATGATGGAAAAGTTCTTAACGTACATGATGAATGTACGCAATGGCATGGAAAATTAAATTAAATACCACCACCTTTAAATATATTTAAAATTCCTTCAGCTTTATATTTTGATATTATTAGCAGATTCAGATTCTGAAGTTGCACCTTTGTCCTCTACTGATGAGTCTGATAACAGTTCAGCAGAAAGAGATGATGAAAAGTTGGAAACTGAGGAAAATACATTTCATGTTGGAGAATTAAAAAAATGAAAACGGGGGCGAAAAACCATAGTTACTCCAGAACTTGCTGCAGCACTAGCTCGCACAAAGAGTCAGACCGAAAGGCTGTTTCTCTGAGGCTGTCAAAAGCTTAGGACAGAACATTAATGAATTTGCTCTAAACAAAGACTCAATCCGTCGACAAAGAATGGCATAGAGAGAAAAAAAATATGAAAAAATAAAGACCAAGTTTCAAGGCAACATTCCTTTTGTCATTCATTGGGATTGAAAATTGATGCATGACCTGACTGGAAAAGAGAAAGTTGATCGCATGCCAGTATTAGTTTCTGGGAAAGGAGTTTCTCAACTACTGGCAGTTGCCAAGATTCCATCTGCTTCAGGAGAGGTCCAGGTTGCAGCTGTCTTTGAAGCCATTGAAGACTGGGGTATGGTAGACAATATTCACGCAATGTGCTTTGACACTACCAGCTCAAACACTGGTCATAATTCTGGTGCCTGTGTCCTAGAGCAAAAGCTTAAGAAAGAGCTCTTATCACTTGCTTGCAAGCATCACATTATCGAGCTCATAATTAGTACAGTGTTTGATGTATGTATGGGAGTCAGATCTTCTCCTGAAGTTGCACTATTTAAACGCTTTCACGAATATTGGTGATTCATTGATACATATAAGTATGAACCAGGAGTTTCATTTGATGTTGTCGCAAATCTAGTAGAAGATATAAAGCAAGAAACTATCGACTATACAAAGAAGTACCTGGAACAAAGAGAAACAAAACTAAGAGAGGATTATAAAGAATTCTTAGAACTCGTAATTATCTTTCATGGTGCTGTCCTAGCAATGGGAGTCCGATTTATGTCACCAGGAGCAATACACCATGCCCGTGGATGTCCAAAGTCATATATTGTCTTAAGATCTGGATGTTCAAAGCTCAATTTAAACTGACTTTAAAAGAAGAAGGAGTGTGTGTTTTCACAGTCCGTGTATACTTGAAAGCATGGATCTCTGCACCAAGCTTCATGTACTCCTTATAATGACCTGTTGTTGCTGAAGTCGCTACTTGAATACTCATCAATACATTCAGCCATTTCCAAGTCAACACCATGTAAATTTGCTAATCTCTTGTGGTATTTGTCACAAGGACTTGTTGGTTTAGCGTTGTTTGATAGTCGTGTCAGTATATCAACCAGAAGGCGGATGGTGAATGCTATGCAGAATGAAGTTCATGCTGAAAAACAAGACCGAAATTACTCTCTAAGTGAATCAGCGTTGCTCTTCATTTGTTCAGGAACAAAAACTTGGAAGATTTTGTCACAGCAAAGTCATTGATATTGTTTCAATCGTTGGAACTTCCAGTTGGATATCTTGTGGTTGCTTCAGACTTGTGGGAGTTGAGAGAGGACTACAAACAGTCTAAAGAGATGATAAAATCTTTACAAGTAGTATATGACAATACGGAATGTGCAGTTGCACTTATTCAGGAATACAGTGGATTGATAACTCATGATGAAATGCAGCTACAATTCCTGCTACAAGTTGTTGATGATTATCGCAAAATGTACCCTGATAGCAGGAAAAAGACTCTGTCTCAGCCTTTGCAAAGTCTAAAATTTTAATGGTAAATATAAAGCTGGTAATATTTACAACAAATTAAATAAATTGTTTAAAATTAATGCATTAAATACAATGTAAATAAATGCATATGTTAAGGTAAAGGTACAGCTAATAATCTTAATTTTTTCTAATTTTTATAAACTTTGAGTCAATTGAGCTACCTCTTAATATTAAAATTCATTGCTCAAACTTTTTATATATTGTTTTTACATCAAAAGGAACAAAGTAAGAGGGTGAGACTTGCAAAAATAAAAAATAATTAACTTGTCCACGCAAAAAGGCAAAAAAAATGGTTGATAATGATTTATGATTGAAATAGTGGACAGACATTGTTCTACTTTATTTAAAACACCAAATACGTGCGTGTACGTCGGGTTATTCATGTTTCAGATCGCCTCAAACAGGGCAACCGTTGCCGAAAGAGCTTAATAATAATAACAAAAATTTAATGCGGTGGCCAGACTTTCCCTGCAGACTCATATTCTCGTTCTCTTTATTTCTTCAATAATTCATTATATTGAGTTTAATGGCACAAAATGCCACCCATAATTATTTGAAATGACACTGAATTGGCACTTTTAATTCAATGCTCGTTCTCAGTTGATAACTGGAATTTTTTTCAAAGGTGGCGCAGCGTAAATGCGAAAAAACTAAAATATTTCCAGATCGGCTATTCCTAGTGTAATGGATTTGATCTTATTCTTTTCATTGTTAAAAATTATTTATAAAACAGGCATTTAATTGATATATTTGAGCATACGTAGTATTTTATTTTAGATTTTGACAATTTTTCCGGGCTATTTTGCAAAAAAAGGCAGGTTACTTTTTCCGAATCATACCAAAATCTAATCAGCACCAGGGTAACCCACAAGTGACTTATCTACCAAATTTTGTGAAATTTGATTAGTTTTCCAGCTAAAGTGAATACAGGCAATTTTTGCGGGTTATTTCGTAAAAAAGGCAGGTTCTTTTATCCCCTAATCGTACCAAAAACTAAGCAGCATCAGAGTTACACACAAGTGACTTATCTACCAAATTTTATCAAATTCGATTCATTAGTTTTTAAGTTAGAATGGATATATACATTGCACAGACAGACGCACAGACATACACACAATCATATAGACAGACGTCACGCTAAAAATAGTGTTTTCGTGTTCTAGAGGTCCCGAAACGTGAAGATCCGTCGAAAATTCAAGTTGCGATTTTCGGCATGATTCCAATACTTTCCCATACATTACCATGTATTGCAGGGAAAGTAAAAGTTGTTTGTAAATGTGTCTTCTATAGCGAGAAATCCAAGCTTCGGATACCGGCGAAATTTATATGCGAATGTATTACTTCAGGTCCTTGGACAATACGGCTCGACGAACTTAAAAAAAATCGAATTAGTTTTAAAATAACTAACATTTAAATTCCAGTGACGGGACAGTCCAGTGGTTAAGACACGGGGATTGCATTAGGATGACCCGATTTCAATTCCCGGCTTCACCCAACCTGCCCCATTGTGTTCACGCAGAGTACGGTCACGTTAAATATGTCTGAAAATCCTTCAGATAGGTTGGTGGTAGGGAAAATAGGATACAGTCCCTGTTGATGTCGGCCTCACTGAGTCCGATCTAAATTAAGTAGCACTGTCGAAACAGATATTTTACACCTTCAGGAGGGAATGGGGGAGGGGTGTAGATAAGACGATCTGGGTCGAAAGAAAGTTAGAACCGAGGAAGTGAAAGTAAGTAGTTAAAACTTCATATTAAGAAAACTCCCATATCGTTTGAGACAATCATTCAGATGGAGTTGGGATAAAATAAGTAGTCCTGCATTGTATGCATTTCTAGGGCAAAAGGCCTAAAACATTTACTTAAACTGTCCATTTTGTAAAAATAAATTATGAGCGCAATGCAAAACAGAACTAAAACAATAAATAATATCCCTACGTATTCAAAATTACTTTACCTTTCAATTTATTTTTATCTACCTTTAATCTTTGCCCTTTCGTACAATTATGAATAGATACTGGTTAATAGTACTCATAGTGAGGGATCCTTTAATTTAAAAATAATCAAAAATATTAATAATAAATATTATGCCTGTCTGCTGTGTCAACTAACAATAGCAGCTACTTCACTAACACTATCGAAACCTAGGTACTATAATTCTCAAAGCGTTATGGCATTTTCAAGCGCTTCATCCATAGGAGTTGTATCTCCTTCTTTCTAACTCTATGGTTAGAACATTTAAATTCCAAAATTCATCAAAGTCCTTTTCATTCCGTTC
Organism: Amaurobius ferox; assembly: GCA_951213105.1. Lineage (NCBI taxonomy): Eukaryota > Metazoa > Arthropoda > Arachnida > Araneae > Amaurobiidae > Amaurobius > Amaurobius ferox. The sequence continues at coordinate 140,222,421 of OX578147.1, forward strand.
AGACGATAAAAGATAAAGAGCGCAACTAGTTCGATTGGCCGAACAAATGGGATATGCTTATTATAAAATTGACTTTTAATTTGGTATATGGGTTAATCATTTGATAAAAAAATACAAAGAGTTTTTCAAATATGTTCATTTAAGGGATCCTCCACAGAAAAACGTTCGAAAGTTGAAATAATAAAACACCTTAAACAATTCACTTGTGAACAATTTGAAAAGAACTACTGCAAAAATCGAATTATTAAAATATTCGCGTTATTCGGGGGGTTGCTTGCTGTGAGACCGTTGATTTTCAATGGGTATTTGGCTAGTATATTGCTAAATCGCTCATCTGCTTCCTTCAGATATTTGTCATTTTTAGAAAAATAAAGATAGTAATTTATAATAAGTACAGTTTCATCCTTCCTGAATATCTCTGCGAACGTCCCTATTTGCTGACTTCATTTCTGATTTATTTTATGTAGTTTTGTGGAAGACAATATAACTCATAGAAATAGCCGTCGTAAAGTTTACTTTACCACGAGTTTATTATTTTCGGGCATAAAAATTTGAAGGCTTTATACTTTTTAACGATCGAAACACGCTGACATCATAAATATAGAAATCGCCTGTTTTGCAGCCAAATAAATGCCACCCATAACTGTCCTATATATATATATATATATATAGTAAAGAGTGCCTCCAAGTGTGTTGAATTTTCACAAATGGCGTTAAATTTTTGTTTTTCTGCTTCAATTATCCGTAAAGTGCATAGTAGATTTTTGAGCCATTAAATTGGACTGCTCTTGCGTGTTGAGCATCCCTGAACAGGAGCGATTTCCAATTACGTCTGTGAATCTGTGGCCATGATATCTCTCAAACAAAATGAACACATCACATAAAATGCAGTACGGTGATTTGGAAATTGAGTGGTGTTAATCTATATATGAATTATTTACGCAGTGAGAGCATAGTTAGGGCCTGGGTAACGTGAAAATTTATTTTTGAATAGTTATAAAAGGATATTAAAAATGGTATTTTTGCAAAACCACTCCAGCTACAATTTTCTTTTAAAATGCTTAAACTTTGGCGATAACATGCAACGTGAAATGTAAAATCTTTGATATCCAGTCCATATTATACATGTTTTTCTTTCTCCAGAAATAAGCATGCCATAAAATTTTAAAGGTGCTTTACAAGAAAACTTGTAGAGTTTCAAGTTTCTTCTCCAATTTTTTTTATGCGTACTCGGAATTGCTTTCTCAATAAAGAACTTCTTGGAGTTCGTTATATTTTTGCAATAAAGTTTCGCTAAGTCAAATAATTTCAAAAATACATAGACAGTAAATGTATATTCCAATTAATTCCCATCTTTGATAATTAAATAATTATGCGCAAGAATCACGGCCCGACGTTTCGTTCTACAATTGTAAAGTTAATGCTGGGCTGCTTTTGCTATTTAATAATTTTAGGAATTTTGTTTATATTAATCTAAACAGGTTCAAACGCTTTATTTACATATCGTTATTTTCTTTTCTTACATTTAGTTATCGGTGTTTCATTTATTTAGGTTTTAATATTCTTCTGTTCCAAATGCATTCCTTTCCATAGGTTTTGTGTTCCAAATGGCGAAAGTTCGTTCTTTTTAGGTTTTAGCAATTAAAATTTATTTAAATTGGCTAATTTAAGGTTGCATTTATTCCTCTTTTTATTCCTTTTGATTTGATTCTAAATTTGTTATTCTCGGTTAAGAATTCGTTGATTTATCACGATTTTTCTTTTTTATTCTATTTTCAGCTTTTTTAAATTTTGCAGAATCTAAAACACTAACTTAAAGGAGTCAACTAATTTAAAAGAGGGGTGGGACAACCCAGTGGTTAGTGAGCGTGGATTGTCATTAAACAACCCGAATTGGATTTTCAGCTCTGTCCAAACTGTCTCTGTATTCACGCTGATTTTGGACGCGTTAAATATGGGGGATCCGTGAGTCCTTCCGAGAGTTTCGTTGTAGGCGCAGGAGGGTACGGTCCCTGTGGATGCCGCCCCTATTAGGTTTCGGACTAAATTGAAAGGCATTGTCCCGGCCATGCAAATAGATTCAATTACACCTTTGGGTAAGTCGGACGGTCTGGGTCAAAGAAGAAGGAGAACCATTATTGAAGGCAATAAGCAACTTTCTTCAGGACAAATAAGAAGAGTAACCGCGTTTATTCAAGCAAGTTCGACATCTGCGGTAGAATAACACACCTGACTAAAAGTGGGAGAACAGCTTCCATCACCACGAGGAGAAATAAAAAGAGGCACATTCATGGAGTTAGAAATATGGAAATAAAATTCCTATGGATGAAACGCTTAAAACTGACATAATGCTTTCAGAATTATATCTAGGTTCACTAGTGTTAGTAAAATGGCAGCTATTGTTAGTTGACACAACAGAAAAACTTAATATTTAGTGTATGTATTTTTCATTATTTTTAAATTAAAAGTTCCCTAATTACGAGTTCAATTATCCAGTATTATTTCATAGTTGCTGGATAAAGTACAGAATATAGAGACATAAAAATAAATTGAAAGATAAAATAAGTTTGAATACGTTGGAATATTCTTCATTGTTTCAATTTAACTTTGAATCGCACTAATAATTCATTTCTACAAAATGGACAGTTTCAATAAATATTTTAAATCTTTCGCCATAGAAAAGAATACAACACAGAGCTACTTATCTTATACCAGCGCTATTAGAATGATTGTCTCAAACGTTATTGGCGTTTTACTAATATGAAGTTTTAACTCCTTGCTTTTACCTCCATGCCCACGTTGATAGAGGCAGGGAAATAAATGACAAAATATTAAGAATGAACAGTAGGAACAACGGAGGAAAGAAAGAACAGCAGAAAATGTAGATGAACGAAAAGAAACCCGAACGGAAAAGGAGTAGAGGAAATGCAGAGAATAACGAGTAAATCTACTAAAACGATAACGCAAACACCTGAGAAGGCTGTTAAAATGCAAACAAGAAAATTAACTGCAGAACAATTGGAGAAAAAGCAGGAATAACACGAAAGATCAATCATGCATAAAGCATTGATTATGAAACATTTCCAACTGAAACGCAATTTTATTTAAATATCTTTAAAATACTATACATTCCTCGGTACTATTTTTATAATTATCACAATACTACATTAATTTATTATATTTGAAAACTTAAAGCTTCATCGAAAAAAATGAACTTCATTCAAATGATGGCATTGAATGAAGTAAGATGTTTAAACCAGGCATAAAATGCCTGGTTTAAACATCTCTAAAATGCGATACATTCCTAGGTAATATTTTTAAAATCATCATAATACTACAATAATTTATTATATTTGAAAGCATCAGCGAATGCAAATGAACTTGATTCAAATGACGTCATCGAAATATAAATCGACTGGCTCTCTCTATATAAAAGCAGCATTTCATTCATAGGCTTTTTTCTATTCCTTTCATTCATCACAATACACCAATAATTTGTTTCGTTAAGAACTTAAAACCATGGATGTACAAGTAATCGAACTATATGCTTAAAACTTCGTCGAAAAAATCGTCGGCTTCTCTATGTAAAATCATTGAATGTTTCATTTATATTAGCTATATTGCAGACTCCATGAGTCAAATAATTTTGCATTCAAGAAATCCAGCAATTCTTATGCAACTCATTCTACATCTTTTGGTGTTTACATTCTCCATAAGAGAAAATTAGGCTTCGTTGTAGAAATAATCAATGTTGGATGATCACTTAAACTCAAATATATTGTAATTGCGTTGTTTCAGAATGTAGATGCATAGAATTTAAGCAAAAATAAAGCGGTTTTAGGACGGATACAACACTAAATGTGATTTTTATTTTTTTTAATTCATGATTTTGACACAAGATGGATGCCATATTTTATTTTGAAGTGGTTCACGTGATCTCTTCATATAATGGTCACGTGATCTCTTCATATAAAGGGTGTAATTATTATTTTAATTTTTATTTAAAAAACTACTGAATATATTGTGCTGAACATTTTTTATTTATTTTATGGGATAATTTGAATATTTTGAAGCAATTTGTGAATTTCAAATCCGCTTAAAAAATGTTTGAAAAACTAGGTCCCATAGGGCTCAATGTATTTCATTTTTTCAGCCCGGGTGGAATCCCAAACTAATTGGGTGGTATTATTCATTTATATTCCCATAGATCCCACAGACCGTCTGGTCTGAACAACATACTAAAATTTCATTTTGATAAAGTCATTTTTACGGCAGTTATCGTGCTAACGGACAGACAGACAGACAGAATGAACAAAGTTATAAACACTTTTCAAGTATGTTGTAAAGTGTTAATAAATAAACGGAAAGGGAGGTTAGACAGATTAGAAAGAGGCAGCCGTAATTATGTTATAACTATGCTTCCATGTTGAGAAAATATAAAATTTCGCTCGAATTTTAAAAAAATCCTATCTTGTTTTAGATTTTTCGATAAAATGGGATATAACATTTCGTAAAAATCCATTAATATGTGTGGTCGCTATCGTGTATACAAGAAATCGACCACAGACATACACGCCAAAAATAGACAAAACGCATTCAGAGGGTCTTAAAACATATTTTGGCATTAAAATATCGAATTCAAACATTTTCCCGAAAATAATATACTATGTTAGTACATAGCATGAGAAAATAACTTACATGTAATTTTATCTTGGGAGTGAATAAATATGTGGAAGCTTTGTCAACAAAAACGCTCAGAATACATTAATCAACATTGCATTAAAGAACCAAATATTCAAATAGCCCATAAATAATTTATCGCTAAACACAGTGAAGATTTCAAATATTTTTAGAATACGTAATAGAAAAAATAAAAATATATATTTGCTCAGTTTTTTCCCGTCTATATCTTGAATTTTATTTTTTCTCTGTGAAAGTTATTAATAAATATTAGCGAGAGAAATTTCCTTACCAGCTAAGAGGATGAAAAAAAATGCAATCCATTGATTTATCCAAGAAATTTCAGCTGGGTATTTTAAAATTGTTAAAATACGTAAAAAGTAAAAAGCATGCATAAAAATTTATAGTCTCACGTTCACAATGTAATTTCAGTAAAATTTCGCCAGAATTGAAGGGAGGGGAGGGGGAAATGAAAAAAAGCCATCTAGTTCTAGATATTTCGTTAACAAAGACGAATAAAACACTTCCTGAAAATATCTGTGGCAGCTATTATGTACACAAGAAATCGACCACATACAGCAGTACTCTAAATATAGTCAAAACATGTTCAAGGGGTCCTAAAACATATATTAGCATCAAATTTTCGAAATCAAGAATTTTCGTAAAAACAATTCTTTGTCTATACTATATTCTTTAGTACGAAACAGTAAAAATCGAATTAGGTTGACATATTTGGCAGTTTTGTTGTTGGGGTGATACAGAACTATTTCGAAATAATTAAATTTACCCATATTTCGTGTATATATATATATATATATATATATATATATATATATACGATTATATATATATATATATATATATATATATATATATATAGATATATATATATCTATTCTATCTATTTCTTATCTATTTTAAAAATAGTAATGATTAAGATTAAAAATAAGGGTGCATATTTTATTAGTAAAAGTATAGAAGCTATTAAAAAAATAAATGTAATTAATGAAAATTTGTATTATAAAAGTTTTGATTTTAATGATTTGTTTTCAAATATAAACATCAAGGACTTATACCTTATTGTCATGGAGATATACGAAAAATACAATCTGCAGTCGATTATTGACAAATATAAATTTAAAACATTGGTGGAAATGGTTTTGTTCGAAACTGTACTGTTTGATGGTACATCTTATTTTAAACAATTACATGGAATACCCATGGGGGGGTGGTTGTTCATCAATACTTGCTGATATATATCTGAATAAATATGAAGATGGAACACATATATTAAACGAAATTCTGTTCATTCGCTACGTTGATGACATTTTGGTAGCATATCCATGTGAAGAATATCAGATGGATTTTACTTTCTATCCACAACATTTAAAACTAACTGAAACTCCATATAATGTCAACAAAAGTCTTAATTTTCTGGATATAACGATATACAAGCAACCAGGAGGTTCTACTGGTTTCTGTTTGTACGATAAACGCAACGACTTCCACTTCAAAATCAATTATATCATAAACTGGAACTCGTGTATGCACAAAAATGTTTTTAGAAATATTATACTGGGACAATTAATACGTAGTCAAAGAATAAACAGTAAAATGGAAGATCGATATTTATGCGATTATCGTTTCCTACAAAACACCATCTCACAGGGTTTTCCCAAGAATTTTTTAAGTGACATTATCTACAAATTTTATAAAATAACTGTAACCGAAAGTTACCGTTTATATTTAAATAAAACTGTTGGCAATATACATACTGGATTGTCACAGGTAAAGCGTGTGATAACTGATATGGGACCTCTTGAATAGGGTATAATGTATAATACGTTATAGCAAATTTGCATGGTCTTGTATGACACAATATGGGATGTACATCTGCATGTAATATGCTATTGTTTGTCATTCAGGTATATGGTTTTAGAAATAGACTTTGTTATTATTGTTCTATTATGTGTCAATATTTAAATTCTTCTTTAAGTGGAAGCTTTGTAATTTTGTTAATTTATACTTGTGAACATGTTTCAAACATTATTCACACACTTTTTAACATATTTCAAACATTTACTGTAGATGAATTTCGATAGGGCTGGATCTCGACAATTATATCTTATATTTGTTTCTGTATGATGTATATTTACATCTTACAATTTGATACATTCGTATTCCTTTTTGCAATGTACCGGCTCTCCGGGAGTGTTGTCGCGACGTAAAGCATGCTTAACCGGGGTGAGGGGGTCACAACTCCCCCCGGCCATCTTTTGGTATATTGTTTCCATCCATACCTCTTTTCTTTTTGTCAATATTTTAATCCTCTTTTTAGTGCAGCTTTGCGCCTTTTAAGTGTGATTTCAGATGATTTTGTAATGCAGTATTTCACGGTGTTTTAATATTATATCATTGATGTTCATGTAATGCAGCAATGCGCTTACGAACTTCAATTCTTCACATATTTTTATGTTTCTTAATTGTTTTATAATAATAATTTTTAATAGTATTTATTTAATATTAAACATCTCACATAGATATTAGGGTGTTTGTGATACCTCGCCACGGTGAGCTCGCATGGTGAAGCGGCGACTTCGGGATAGTTTGGGTCCATTGCTTATGTGATCGTGTGTATTGTTATATTCAGCAACTTGTCATGTACATTATAAAATAAAATAAAAAATAAAAAATAAATAAACTCTTATAATAAAAATCATAATAAAATAATATAAAACAAAAAAATTAATAGATAGTAAAAAACTATTTCTCACTTGGGGGATATGGGTGGATATTAGTAAAGCGATCGACCGATAAGGTGTGTTTGTGTGATGTTGAGATAGTGCTTATACAATACGGGTGTTCAATGTGCTCTTATACAGTATACATGCTTTTGTTATATTCCTTTGGGCTTTTGGAATTAAAATAAAATTCCCATATATTATATATGAAATGTCTAAAAGGAAAAATATAGCGACTGGCAATGTCGGGGCTTGTGCAACGATAGCTCGGTTGACTAGTTGTGGGGGAACTAGCCAATCGTCATACAGTAACCCTGTGGAAAATACAATCGACAGATATTTTAAGCCTTTATCATCTCTGAGTGAGAAATACAAAAAAATCGTAAATTCGTGTGATCAGAATAAAGATTGCAAAATTGCAAAAATACATAATCAATTTGTTTTCAAATATAGAAGATGTAGTTCTTCACTTTGTAAATTATGCCCAATGGCAGACCCCCAAATAATGAGCAATGATCGTAATTATTACGTATTTTGTAAGGTATACAACAGCGTATATTGTATTAAATGTACTAAATGTGGATCTCAGTACATAGGACAGACCAAAAATAGTCTCAATATTAGAGTCAACTTGCATCGCAGTCAAATTTATAAATTTCAAAAAAATCCTTCCAATGAGACATCAATTGAAATAAGGCATTTTGGCGTACATGGTGTTGAAGCCATGCAGGTTACTATTATGGATATAGTAGTAGACTTGAAAGATCGCCTTTGGTGGGAAAATTATTATATACAAAAACATAATACTATTTATCCATACGGATTAAATTCTATGTTATATAACGTGAAATACAACTTTGAATATATACAAAATCCTGTTTCTTCAGTTGTAATAGAGAATTATGACAATACAGTGAGAAATGGTATTTCTAGACGTCATAAAAGGGCTGGAAGAAAGATAAAGCTGAAACTTAATGATGCTATTACTGAACTCGTGTCTTTTGTAAAAAATATTACAGAAATGAACGATGTTCCACATTCATGGATTAAAAACTTCACTTATGGAATTAGAAAACGTTATCTTGTGGATCTGTGGAAATACTGTTCAGAAATTGATTTTAAACATCGTTTCGTGAATGATTCACCACTTCCTGCTATTTTTATTGATCTTATAAAATTACGTGCCAAAAGATTAAATATTTCTTTACAAGATAATAAAACTATTAAAGTAAATCAAGAATATCTAATAATTACATACAAAAATAAAAAATTCGATAATGTAAATTTTTCAAATATTTTAAGTAAAAATCAATTTAAATTACCTGTCAATATTAATATAAAAATTGCATATAAATATGCTAAACCTCTTTGTAGAAGCCTTTTTAATTATAATACTGTATGCAAAGGTATTAAAGATAACGTTATTGAATGTGATTGTCAGCGATATACACCTTATGTTAACGAAAAATTTGGTCACGTAATCACAGGAGACTTGGAAATACTGTCCGGATCAATACTTAAACCTATATTTGAACTAGGTACTAAATACAGAATGCATGACTATCGATCGATAGACAAATCTTTTGAAACTAATATCAATGCATTTGTTTATAAAATGGCAGTGAAATACAGTATCCCTATTGAAACCTTCGAAGAATGGAGGTGTGCTATTCGGAAGGCATTTAAGTTAAAATATCGGAAGTTAAAATTTGACGGAATGTAGCCAACTTGAGGACTTTTTAAAATGTTGCCAAATTAACGAAAATCTTGCCCAATGGATAAAAATGACGCTCAATCAATGAAAATGACGAGTATTTGACGAAAATTGAATATCTTGGAAATAATATAAGTATCTAAGAATAACGTATTTTTTTTACTGTAACAGTACTGAATTCATTGCATTATATAAGGAAAGTCATGTGCAGATTTTATTTTGTTTTGTTTTGTTTTTCAATTTAATATAGAAATCAGAGTTTGCTACTATGGCATTTATCTAGTCATGGCACAGAGTTGCCAAATGTTTGTATAATTATATAAAGCCATACATTCGACCATTATAATGAGTAAATTTCCGATAATCCGATACGTTCGGGACTTGAACGGTGCCGGATTATCAAATTTCTCAGATGGTCGGATGTCAAACTTAAATGGGGTAAAAAACGAGATTTTTTTTTATAAAATAATGAATAATAAATAATATTTCTATTTGCCAAAAACACAGCGCGAATTACGCTGTACAGGATGTTGAAACCATTTAAATTTATTGTTACATGTTGTATTGTTACGAGAGTATGCTTTAGAATCGTGGGTGTATGAACAGGATAACTTACTTTTGCTCACAAGCACAAAGTAAACAGAAACACTATACAATCCAACAGCACTTAAATGTTTCACTTATTACACAATAATAAGCGGTCGTTCAAACAGTTACCTTACATCTTTCTGGTAGGTCGGACTGTCTGGATCTCAACAATAATAAGCGATATTATTCTCAAAATACTGATGAAAATAAATTCACAAAATAACAACTCCTATTCCCAAAACACTGACAAAGTCACAGTTTACTGTAGTTCGTATATCGCCCACTGAACTCCAACGGAGTGGTGAGCCCTTTTTATAGTCTCTCTAGTGAGTCCTTTTTATAGACTTTTGGAAATCTTTCTGAATAAGTTTGCAGAATTATCTAATATATGCTAGAATAATCGTTATTTCGTGATGTTTCTGGAACATTCCGGAAGTCGCCAATTGTCACCAAACTGGCGATAAATCACCAAATCTGGCAACCCTTCTTCTGACTAGAAATTTAAAAAACTATAGAGTGACGCCAGGGAAAAAATGTTCATACCGCTGTCTTCTGGAGAAAGCAAAACGATGGCACCATTTGGTCTGCGATAGAGATGAAAGACAAGACGGGGGACCCCAGTAAGAAATTATTACACGTTCGCAACAGTCTTCCCGGCCGACCAAACAGTTACCTTACAACTTTCTGGTAGGTCGGACGGTCTGGGTCTCAACAACAACAACGTTCGCAACAGTATAAAGGCACATACACAATCATTGATTGTGTTTTATTTGTGCTTTTATACTTACTCAAGTTTTCTTTAAATAAGTAATCTAGTCACTCAAGATAACTGAACTTTCCCGAATCCCGCTCTAGAGGTCGGACTATCGGGTGTGCCGAAGCATTGGAAGACAGATTATCGGAAGTTTACCGTGTAAGGGCACTTACACGATTTTAACGCAATTATAATTGAATGCTTTTGTTTACTTACATGTTCCATTACATGACGACTTTACTGAGAAAGAAACTATTTTTTTAGACTTTACAGATTGTGATGATTGTAATAAATTTCACTGGATTCCCATTCCTTCGTGAAATATCGGGACTGTGGAGGTAAAAGTAAGAAGTTAAAACTTCGTACTAAGAAAGCATCAATCATTCAGGTGGCGCTGGGGTAAGATAAGTAGTCCTGCATTGATTTCCTATGGCTAAAGACTTAAGAGAATAGTTATGTAAACTATCCATATTGTAAAAATAAATTATGAGAGCAATGCAATTTATAATTGAAACGCATTCAAAACGATTTTGTCTTTTAATTTATTCTGACCTACCTATATTCTGTACTCTATTCTACAACTATGAAAACTATCCTATAACTCTATCCTACAACTATGTCCGACTTTTAAAAACGCGTTGAAATCTCGAATTCCAATTTTTGATTTCGTCACAACACTTTCCGTTTTACTATGTTTGTAAGGAAAGTAAATAAATGACACTGTGTATATTGAAAAACTAAAAAATATTCAGAAAATTTTCATTTTCGTTTATATTGATTAAAGTTATTACTTTCCCTGCAATACATGGTAATGTGTAGGGAAAGTATTGGGATCATGTCGAAATTCGCAGCTCGAGTTTTCGACGGATCGACACGTTTTAGGAGATTTAGAACACGAATAATCTATTTTTAGCGTGACGTGTGTGTGTGTGTGTGTCAATCTGTGCAATGTATTTATTCATTCTAACTCAGAAACTAATTGACCCAATTTCACAAAATATAGGTACGTCACTTTATTTATAGGTACGTCACTTCTGCGATACCGTAGTACTGATTACATTTTGGTACGATTCGAGATGAAAGAGCCTGCAAAATTAACCGCAAAAATCGTCAATATCTAATTTAAAAGGCTAAATATGCTCAAATGTATCCATTAAATGCTTCTTTTATACGCAATTTTAACGATCAAAAGAATAAGACCATTTTCTATCACTCTAGGACCAACCGTTCTCAAGATAGTTTAGTTTTTCACATGTTTGCTACTCCCAGTTACCAAATGAAAACGAAGATTCAATTAAAAGTGCAAATTCAGTGTCATTTCAAATAATTAGGCGTGTTATTTTTGTGCCATTAAATTCAATTTAATGAATTATTAAAAAAAAATAAGGAGAAAGAAATTTACATCTGTAGGGAAAGTCATGTGCTGCCCATATCAAATTTTCTGTTATAGAAACAGATTATTTTCCTACGAGAGATGAACTCCAAACATGCTTTGAATATTTGAAAAAAAGAATAAAAAATAATTTTCTTCAAATCGGATCCTAAAACTTAAAACATTCCATACCCATTGTATATTGTATTTTTTTTTTCAAAAAATAAGCAGCCCATAAAATTTTAAAGGGGCTTTTCAAGAATTTTCTGCGGCCGTCAACGTTTATTATTCGGGTTTTTTGCCGTATATATTTCGAAATAAAAAAAGTTGTGAGATACTTTGGAATGCCTTCCTCATTATACAGAGTACAGGATGGTTGAATATTCGTGATAAATAATGTATTAATATTTCTATATATATAACATATAAATAAATATAAATGAAATGTATCTTTAATAATAATTGCTTAAAACATGTCAAAGCTCATGTCTTATATATAACCATGTTTCGATATACAAAAATTAAGTAAAGGCAATAAAATCTATAGTAAATAAAAGACATTTCATGATCGAATTGTTAGCAGACATTTCAAAAAGTTTAAAGTTAATTAACTTATCTGTGGCCTGATTCTTTTGTTTTCTGCATAAAATGTGCACCGGGTCAAATTAATGCATTGTGGAAATTATAATTTCCCTATATTTTCTTTCCATACGTAGTATGATGTACAGGTAAAGTATTGTGACAGAGTTGAAAATTCGGGTTTTTGACGGAAGAGCAAGTTTCAAGCATCCCTGATCACGAATCGAACATTTTTGAGGTAATGTGTGTGTGTGTGTGTGTATGTGTGTGTATGTGTGTGTGTTTGAAACCGTTATCTCACGAAATACGGGAGCGATTCGAATGAAATTTGGTACAAAAATTATAATCCGTGAATTCTGGAAGCTTATTGTTTCTGTACACAATCGAATGTTCAGAACGTCCCTAAATTTTCGAGTGAAATTTTGAAAAAATCATTAAAAAATCAAAACCTTTAATAAAGTTACGCAAATGGACATTTCTTATGTAATTTTTCCTTAGAAAATGATTAACACAAACTTTAGAACGCTGGCATGAACCGTTATATCGAAATATTGCACATTTTTCAAATAAATATATCAAAAAATCCCATAAATTAAAAAAAATATAATAACTGTTAAGAAATATGTCCACTTTTCATATGTAATATCATACGATACATTGAGTGACATCATTCTCGTGGATCTATCTCGTTCCATTCATGAGAAAAAATGCTTTGAGTCATACTTTTGTATTTGAACGCCAATAGTCATTTATCTGCTATAAGAATAACTTATTCCTCCGTCCATAACGCTTGGCTTGATTTTCGCGACAAAGTGGGCAGAATGTCGCCAACTTGTCGATTCTTTTAACTGTTGCCAAATAAACGAAAATCTCGCCCAATGGATAAAAATGACGCTCAATCCATGAAAATGACGACTCATTGACGAAAATTCAATATCTTGGAAATAATATAAGTATCTACTATAAGAATAATCTATTTTTTTTTTACTGTAAAAGTAGTCAATTCATTGCATCATATAAGGAAAGTCTTGTGCTGCCCACATCAGATTTTTTATATAATGTCTGTGTCTATATGTTGGTGTGCATGTTAGTGTATATGTATGATATCACTAAGCACAATACTCGTTGTGCGAAGGATAAGAAGGGCTTAAGCAACGTATGAAAACATAAATAACACAGTAATGCAACATACAGCTGTTTCGAGGATATGTTAATCCCGTTCATCAGTGCAAGAAAACTAATACACACGATGTTCAAAAGAAAGAATCTTTAACTAGCCCTCCCCCCAATTTCATATTTTGACCCCTAATGGAACGATGTCGGTTCTGGAGGTGGCTATAGTCTCTGTATCACCACTACGTGTCATCTTGCCGACTCCACTTCGATGATAAGAGCTTGAAATTTCGTCCCAGTAGCTCAACGGTAGAGCCTCGGCTGAAAAGTTCAGAGATCCAGGGTTCGATCCTCAGTCGGGGCAGCAAGGTTCTTTACAATGGCGCCCGAACAAATGAACCTTGTAGGTTAGTTCAAAGATGAAAGTGAACCATAGTACGACTAGTATGGATTCAATGGACTCTGGAAGAGGGAGCGCCGATTTCAAAATTGAGAGGATAATGGCCACGTAGAATACTAACTTGGGTAAAAATAGTAGTAGCAGGAGGCTAACCGGAGGTAAAAATAGCAGGAGGTCGTCAGTCAGGTTGTCTGCCCGCCAGTCTGACATTAGAGTGTAGAATGCAGAGCCCACTTCGACGATAAGAGCTTGCTATTTTGTCCCAGCGCTCAACGCTACCGTTGAAGCGTCGAATGGCCAATTCGGAGATCCAGGATTCAATTTCCTGTTGGAGCAGCAAGGTTCTTTACAAACTGGTTATACATCTCTTTCGTGTCACCTGTCTAAAACGAACTTAACTGTTTTGGGCGAGTTCCAAATTGATGTTTATGTTCACATTCTAAAATTTGCTTTACACTTAACAGATATTCGGTTATCTGAAAAGTTTGATTATCAACCCGATCGTGTACAAGAAAATGTAAAAATTGTACAAAAATTAAGTGCAAAAAAACAACCATGAGGCAAGCCACCCATATGCACACATGATTTGTATAAATATTGTTTTTAAATTTTCCCCCTTTTCGGAAAATAAAATGTGAAACTTTTCCCATCCACTTCACGGCTTCTACTTTCTTTTTTCAGAAATAAGTAGTCCATGAAATTTTAAAGGCACATTCCAAAAATATCTCGGGATATCTAAATTTGTTTTTAAGGGTTTTTTGCTATATACTTGAAAGAAATTTCGAAATAAGAAATACTGCTCTAGTGCCTTTAGAATCTCCTAAAATACACATGTAGAAGAAAAACACTGTGACGTTGTACGAAATTTGCATCTCAGTGTTTCGAGGAGAAAATATTAGAAAGAACCAGTTGATTTGCTTTGAAAATGCAAATCTGTGCATACAAGATAAATCCGGGTAAAAATTATTCCGGCCTAACTTTTCACTAAGACTCTGTAACTTTTTACTTTTCCTGCAATACATGGTAATGTATAGGGAAAGTGTTAGAATCATGTGGAAGATCGCAACTCGAGTTTCGATGGATCTACACGGTTTGGGACCACGAAAACACTATTTCTAGCCTGACGTCTGTATGTGTGTGTTTGTGTATCTGTCTGTGCAATGTATGTATCCATTCTAACTAAAAACTAATGGACTGAATTTCATAAAATTTGGTAGGTAAGTCCCTTGTGTGAGACCCTGGTGCTAATTAGTTTTGGGTACGATTCGGAAAATAACAACCCGCCGTTTTTTAAGAAATGACCGGCAAAAATTGCCTGTATTCACTCTAGCTGAAAACCTAATAGATTAAATTTTACGAGATTTGGTAGATGAATCACTTGCTGGATACCCTGGTGCTGATTAGGTTTTGGTACTACTATTCGGAAAAAGAAAATAACCTGCCTTTATTTGCGAAATGGACCGAAAAAATCGTCAAAATCTAAAATAAAAAACTACGTATGCTCAAATATATCCATTAAATGCTCGTTTTATGCGTTATTTTTAACGATGAAAAGACTAAGACCAACCCCATTACACTATGTATAGCCGTTCTCGAGATATTTTAGTTTTTTCGCTACTCCACCGTTGAAAAAGTCCAGTTACCGACTGAGAACGAAAATTGAATTAAAACTGCAAATTCAGTGTCATTTTAAATAATTATGGACGTCATTGTGTGCCATTAAACTCACTATAATGAATTATTGAAAAAATAAAGAGAACGCGAATATGGGGCTGCAGGGAAAGTCATGTGCTACCCACATCAGATGTTGCTTTAACACTAAACGTACTGACCTTCACTATATACCTATCAGTACTAATAACCGATCAAATGACCGGTTTTTAGGTAAAAACATTATTTTTTCTGATTAAATGCAGGTAATATTGATTTTAGTAAGGAAAGTAACTTTAAGGTAATAGACTCCATTTGGTTCCTAAAACTCAATTTGCTTCTTCTATTGTGCATGCTCTTATATGTTTCATAATACGGTGCTCAATTATCAACGAAAATGCAGTTTTCACTTTACCTTTTATAATATTGCGTTTTGCATATTCCTTTGTACCTGATTCTTCCCTGAAAATGTTATCAAGTGTTGCTCACCCAGATGTAGCACCTATTTGTATTTCTTCCCAAACAGTACCATCAAGCGAGATATACTGCTCATTTTTTCATTCTCATTTTTAGAACTTGAGAGCAATCTCATTCTTTTGCATCCTCTACGTATTATATTCACAATATTCTCCTCTTCATCGTCATTATCTGTAGGATTGCACTCAATGTCTAATAGATCATTATCATTTTCAAATAATATATATATCTTCACTTTCAGAAAGTTCACCTTCATCCATTTCTTAAAACTCTTCGCCTATGTTATTTATTTCTGGGTGTGTCTTGAATGCTTCGACAATTTTTCAGGGTGAAGATTAGGAATGGAGTAACGCTGTAAAACCAAAATATAAACGAACTAATTATACTTTTTAGTTTTTGTCACCTTTTCTTGCAACTTGAAATTTTACGCACTTTATTGAACTTTAATACACAATTATTTTAAATTGAACTGACTACGCAACAGTCCTTGCAGAAATGTGCAGAGAACTGGTGAAAATATGTGGTAGGTGCATTTACATCCCATTTTCTAACCCGACAACCTTATAAGGCAATAAAGTTTTCTCCCGGTCAAATGGCCGGTCGTGGTAGATAACAATAGACTATGTATCTTTATCATATAAATACAAGAAGAAGCAAAATAAATATTGAAAAATTGATAGTATACTTTGATAGTAAAAATTGATAGTAATTTTGAACGGATTCATCTCCAAATACGTTGCGCCATCTAGTGATAGCAAATCAAAGCTTGAAACACTGAGGATTCCTCTTAATAGAGAAGTAATGACATCAAGTGAGAAAAAGGGATAACATTAAATGCGAATTTTCTAATCAAATGTTTACAACCGGCCATGGAAAGTTTTTGCTGGTCGGTATCTTGTCCTTTTGAGTCAGGTTTTAAATAAATCCGTCAGCAGATATGACAGTTTCTGCAATTCGAATGATTAATTCTGAGAACTTGCATGATAAAAGGACTCGATAAAAACTTTGCTGGTGGCGCCATTTATAGTGTTATTTGAAGATGAGAACGTCGTGGTTCGAAATTTCAAATTGCAACGGCGTTAAATTTAAAATATTTGGATAAATGTTTACGGTTCCAAGAATTTATTGATATTCCGATATTCTATTGAAATTCGGTTTTTGCGATCGAATTTAAATCTTAATTAGTTTATTTTACATGTTTCATCAAATCTTTATCATCAGAAAGCACAGTATTTTTCTGTCTTTTTTTCAATGTTTTTCTAACCCGCTTAGAAAATAAGGGTTTTTTCCGTCATCTTTAAATTTAGATTTTCTGATGTAAACGGGAACTTATATTTTTTTGTTCATTGACATTTTGTTGGATATTTTGTTTAAGAGGGCAGGTAACTAAATAAAACAAAAGTTGCTAAACTTAAAAACCAAGAAGAGGTTTTTCAGGTTTTTACGTTTAAGCGCACAGTGCGGATTCAGTTTTCCATTATCAGCCTTGTCGTCTTCTGAAAATTTTAATGAATGAATTCATTAAATTCCAGCATAATTTAAAAGCAAACATGCATAAAATTATTTTCCGACATACAAAACAAATCAATATCATAAAACTTAAATTATGTGAAGTGTAAAATATGTAAAATCAGAAAAGTGTTTCAAGACATAGCGATTTTTAGGACGCAATACAATTGACAGGACATACATCTTAAAAGGTCTGACGTGGGCAGCACATGACTTTTCTAACAGACTCAAATTAATTTTCTCTTTATTTCTTCAATAACTCGCCAAATGGAGTTTAATTGCGCAAAATAACACGCATCATCATTTGTAATGAAACTGAATTTGTACTTTTAATTCAATTTTTAATAACATTTGGTAACTGGTCACATTTTCAAAGACGGCTTAGTAAAAATGCAGATAAAGTTAAATATCTCGGAAACGGCTAGTCCTAGCGTAATGAGGTTGATTTTATTATTATAGTCTAAAATTACGTATAAAACAAGTATTTTTTTACACGCTTCACCATACGTAGCTTTTATTTCAGATTTTGTAGATTTTTGTTGATTGGTTCTTTTTTCTCTAATCATACCAAAATCTAATTAGCAAGTAGGTAACCCACAAGTGACCTATCTAACAATTTTTTAAAAATTGGGTCAGTTAGTTTTTTTCAGGTAGAGTGGATACATTCAATTTTTGGAGGCCATTTCGCAAAGAGGCAGGTTCTTTTATACCGAATTGTACCAAAATCTGATCAGCACCAGGGTAACCGACAAGTGAAATTTTTTTTATGAAATTTGGTCAATTAGTTTTTGAGTTACAGTGGATACATACATTGCACAGACACACACACATACACAGAGAGAGAGAGAGAAATATATATATGTTAACGCTAAAGTTCGAAAGCCGTTAATGTGCACATTACCTAGCTAATCTCCAGATTGACTGCTTTGCTCCGTTAACGTGCGAAATCAAGGGTTTTCCGTATTTTACCTAGATAATGTGCACATTAACGGCTTCCGTATCGTTAAAGTTCAAAAGTTTGTTTCTCTCATTCCCTTTCTCCCTCCACTTTTAGCGAAAGAAGATGCCCATTTTTAACGAAAGAAGATGTTTTTAATGAAAAAGATCCATTTTTAATGAACGAAGATGCCCATTTTTAACGAAAGAAGATGTTTTTAATGAAGAAGATCCATTTTTAATGAACGAAGATGCCCATTTTTAACGAAAAAAGATGTTTTTAATGAAAAAGGTCAATTTTTAATGAACGAAGATGCCCATTTTTAACGAAAGATGTTTTTAATGAAAAAGATCCATTTTTAATGAACGCAGATGCCCATTTTTAACGAAAGAAGATGTTTTTAATGAAAAAGGCCCATTTTTAATGAACGAAGATGCCCATTTTTAACGAAAGAAGATGTTTTTAATGAAAAAGGTCCATTTTTAATGAACGAAGATGCCCATTTTTAACGAAAGAAGATGTTTTTAATGAAAAAGGTCCATTTTTAATGAACGCAGATGTCCATTTTTAACGAATGAAGATGTTTTTAATGAAAAAGATCCATTTTTAATGAACGCAGATGCCCATTTTTAACGAAAGAAGATGTTTTTAATGAAAAAGATCCATTTTTAATGAACGAAAATGCCCATTTTTAACGAAAGAAGATGTTTTTAATGAAAAAGATCCATTTTTAATGAACGAAGATGCCCATTTTTAACGAAAGAAGATGTTTTTAATGAAAAAGATCCATTTTTAATGAACGCAGATGCCCATTTTTAACGAAAAAAGATGTTTTTAATGAAAAAGATCTATTTTTAATGAACGCAGACGCTCATTTTTAACGAAAGAAGATGTTTTTAATGAAAAAGATCCATTTTTAATGAACGAATATGCCCATTTTTAACGAAAGAAGATGATTTTAATGAAAAAGATCTGCTGTAGAATTATCTTTACGTCAAACAGCAATGAAACAATCCCTTGGTGCTGGGTGGTGTTTCAGGAAATGTGACTGCAAATCTAAATGTACCACAAATAGGTATGCTTGTCGCAAAAACCAATTGCTATGCAATTCAAAGTGTCACCAATTTTCAGATTGGACTAATAAGCAACCATAATTTTATCTTATGTTTTGCAAATGCATTTCCTTAATTGTAATAATATTTTAAATCGCTTGATTCTTTGTATTATAGTTTTTTAATTGATTAGTGAGTGATTCTATCAACTAATTTGTTGATTGTTTGATTGTATTAACTCGATTCTTTAGAAACGTTGCTGTTGTTCCAGCAAAGATTTTATTTTCACTTTAACGAGTGCCTAGTAGGTAATCTGCAGATTATCTAGGTAATTTGCAGATTACCTAGGTAATTTGAAAAATGAAACAATTTTCGGCACTTTAACGGAACACCCTAGTTAATCTTCACATCACCTCGATAATCTGTAGAATAACTGATTTCTGCACTTTAGCGGTAACATATATACAGACACACACGCACATATGTCACGCTGAAAACAGGTTTTTCGTGTTCTAGATGTTCCAGAACGTGTAGATCCGTCAAAAATTGAAGTTGCGATTTTCGACACGATTCCAGAATTTTCCCTATACGTTACTATGCATTGAAGTAAAAGTGAAAATTATGACAAAGAATATTTGTAATTCATTTCAAATAACTAAAACAAAATACAAAATTAATGAAGGCAATATAAATAAACTGTTCCAATTAGAATTGAATCTATCAAACTTATGTGCCCACAATTTAATTATGTTCTCATGTTTTATTTAAGCTTGCACAACAAAATTTCATCGAAATGTTAATTGAAAATTAAACATTAATCTCGATAAAAAATAAAGTAATCATTTAAGCTTTATAGAATATAATTATGCTATTTATCAAATTTTTAAATTGGAATAATTTTAATTGAGGATCGCACCATTTGCAACAGTAATTATATTCTGACTTTATTAAACCACAGTATGATAAATTGATAAATTCTGAATAAAAATCTTTTAAAAGTTGCATTTGTAACTAAAATGTACTAAAAAGTACAAAATAATAATTTCAGCTGTTTATAAATTTTAAGCCTTATAAGACTAAAAAAAAGAAGCATAGTCCGCTGATAGCAAAGATATACTTCCTCTCTCTCTCTCTCTGTGTGTATATATATATATATAAAATATATATAAAATAATATATATATATATATATAAATATAAAATAAATATATATATATATATAAAATATATATATAAAATAAATATATATATATATATATATATATATATATAAAATAAATTGAATGAAATTTGGTACGATGAGATAACAACAATCCACGAGAAGCTCAATTTTAAAAACTTTTTTCTTGTTTTTTTCGAAAATAAAGTAAAAATATTTTAAATATATAATTATATTAATTTATTACAAAAATTACCATTATATATATATTGTTTAAAGTGACATGACTTCACTACAACCTCGAGCAGATCGAGGGAGTAGCATTTAGTCTTCGCCATTGGGATTTGTCCGCAATCTCCAGTTCATAATTCCAGGTCTTGAGGTCACTTTCGACCTTGTCGGGCCCTTTATCCGGACGTCGACATCTCTTTCTAACATCTTCTCATCTAGCGAAAGTGAGCTTTGCAACAGAGATTGTATCTTCCGTTCTAAAGATGTGTCCCACCAAATTCGGTTTGCTTTGATGACTTTTACAACATCACATGGTCTATATTGGTTGCTGATTTCGTATTGACTTAACTTACAGAACCCTAATAGGAGATATTGTCCGTTTTCAATGTAAAAAAGTCTGATGTGGGCAGCACATAATTTTCCTTATATAATGCAATGAATTTAGTACTTTTACAGTAAAATAAAAATAAGTCATTTTTATAGCAGATATATTATTTTCAAGATATTGGATTTTCGTCAGTGAGTAGTCATTTTCATTGATTTAGCATCATTTGTACCTATTTGGTGAGATTTTCATTAATTTGGCAACATTTAAAAAAGTCGCCAAGTTAGCGACATTTCGCCAAATTCGTCGCTGAAATCTCGCTTAGCGTTATGAACGGAGAAATAAGTTATTCTTATAGCAGATAAATGACTATTGGCGTTCAAATACAAAAATATGACTCAAAGTACCGTTTCTCATGAATGGAAGGAGCTAGATCCACGAGAATGATGTCACTCAATTTACATCATGATATTACATATGAAAAGTGGACATATTTCAACAGTCAATATATTTTTTTTAATTTATGGGATTTTTTGTTACATTTATTTGAAAAATGTGCAATATTTCGAGAACGGTTCATGTTAGCGTTCTAAAGTTTATGTCAATCGTTTTCTAAGATAAAATGACATAAGAAATGTCTATTTGCGTAACCTTATTAAAGGTTTTGATTTTTTAATGATTTTTTCAAAATTTCACTTGAATACTTAGGGGGGGGGGGGGCTCTGAACAATCGATTTTATTAAAAACAATCGGCTTCCAGTATTCACGAATTGTAATTTTTGTACCAAATGTCATTCGAATCGCTCCATTCGTTCATGAGATATCGTCTCCACAAATTCACTGACACACACAGACATCACCTCAAAGAAGTTCGATTCGTGATCAGGGATGTTTGAAACGTGTTGTCCCGTCGAAAACTCGAATTCGGATGTTCGACTCCGTCACAATACGTTCCTCATACATTATACTATGTTTATAAAGCAAATAATTAATAATTCTTTACAAAATTACACATTTTCACTTACCAAATGTCTGCATGCATCATAAGTACTTTTAAGTAACAAAGAAATGGCATATTTGTTGTTGTTGAAACCCAGACCGTCCGACCTACCAGAAAGGTGTAAGGTAACTGTTTGGACGGTCGGGAAGTATGGTATATTTGTGTAATAGTTAAACAGGCATTCTTGAGATGATAAAATATTTACTTTTACACAAATAGTGTCATTTCTCATAAGGTAATTAAGCGAATTATTTGATATTTGTTTTTTTTTAATTAGTGACAACTTGCCTATTGATCAGAAAATAAGAATCTCTAATGTGTGTTATTATTTTCCCACAACGTTGAAACGAATTAATCTGTAGTGAAAGTCATGCTTTGGGCACATCAGCTTTCTTTATAAATAATAATTACAAGAAAGTCATTTTCTGTTCGGAAATTCAAAAGCTGTAAAAATAATAATGAGATATAAAAAAAAACCCAGCTAATTATCACAAATACATTTTCTCTTAATAACAGGGGTATAAATACAAAACAAGGAGAAACATTGTACAATTTAGAAAAATTTTTTCACCTTTCCTTGCAGCTATTTTTTCATTAAAACATTCATTTTTTTCCCCTCCTACGCAAAGAAATCCGAAATCCACCGGAGGCAGAATGAAAAATTGATGTTTCTCCCACGAAAAACAATAAATAAAATCTGGAGTTAAACACGGAGGTATTTAATAAATAGAATTTTTCAGAACCATGTGTTTTTTGGTATGGGAAGGGGTGATTTTCTTAATCCCTCTAAAGGTTTAATTTTTTTACTAAAATATCGCTGGATTGAAGTTTGTGCATTATTTGATAAATTGCCTATTAAAATAGAAATATAACTCTTATAAGGACTTTTTATGTAACCGTCTTCTAGGAAATGAATGGTTTTTTCATGTGGTTTCGAAACTTCACGTTCCTAACTACTTTTGCTTTCTTATGATATAACTGGGAAAGATTTATTTTAACTATTTTCAAACTACTGCAAACCAGCTAGAATGTAAAATCTTCGTTCAAACGCATCATAAAACTATTTTGAAATGGTGTTTACCAGTTTGGGAGGATAACATGTAGCCTTTCTGAGGACATAAATACACATTAACCACAGAATGAAGGTAAGCAACAGTTTATCCTGTTTCGTTTTGCTGCGCCTCCGACGCATTCTGTGATCTGTGACGCTTTTATAGACGCCTCATTACCTTTATTGGCACGGTTGTTCTGTCTTGATGTCCTGAGGAAGGATTTTTTTTGTTGATCTCTTGAAACCGTTAATACCGTTACTAAGTTGTTTCATGTTAAGTTTTGACAAGTATTTTATTTTTTGAATTAAAAAAATATTGTTACACCTTAAGATCTGATATATATATATACATATATATATATATATATATAAACTGGCTGAAAATAAAATCCCAACACCAAGAAGAAATTAGTTTAGAGAAATGAAATTTAGGCAAAGCAATTGTGTAGGTAACATATTTATTTGATTAAAGTTTCAAGGTCACAGGTTAAAATATTCACGAAAAGATACATTTCAAATGTGAAATGGTGGTACATTAATAACCGCTGTAGTTGCCACGATTTTTAATGCAAACATGCAAACATACATTCATTGTGTCGTACAGGTGCAGTATGTCATTTTGTGGGATGGAATTCTATGCCTGTTGCACTTGATCAGACAAATCAGCAACGGTTAATGTTGGTTGTGGATAACGCTGAATTTGTCTTCCAATAATGTCCCATACGTGCTCGATGGGAAAAAGATCTGGTGATCTCGCAGGCCAAGGCAACATGTCGACACTCTGTACAGCACGTTGGGTGACAGCAGCGGTATGAGGACGAGCTTTATCCTGTTGGAAAGCACCCTCTTGAATACTGCTCATGAATAGCAGTACAACCGGTTCAATCACTGTTCTTATGTACAATTTTGCTGTCAAGGTGCTTGGGATAACTACGAGAGGGCTGCTGCTGTCATAGGAAATGGCTCCCCAAACCATAACTCCTGGTGTAGGTCCAGTGTGTCTACGCTGCAGACAACTTGGTTCCAAGCGCTCACCTGGCCTCCTTCTTACCAACATACGACCGTCACTGGCACCAAGACAGAAACGGCTCTCATCTGAGAATCTAACAGATCTCCACTCCGCCACCAATGAGCTCTAGCTTGACACCACTGACGTCGCAGATGGCAGTGATTCGGAGTTAGTGGTATGAACGCTACAAAATGTCTGGCTCGGAGCTGTCCCTCAAGTAAACAATTTCATACAGTTTGCTGTATCACTCTGGGGCCAACAGAAGCTCTAATGGCTGCTGCAGATGTAGTACGATCCGCCACAGCCATGCGGCGAATACGACGGGGCGGTCTTCCCTCACAGTAGTGGCCCGTGTAAGGTCGGACCCTGGTCTTCTTGAGACAGTGCTTTCCCGTGACCACTGCTGCCAACAATCATGCACAGTAGATACATCCCTGCCAAGTATTTCTGCAATATCTCGGAAAGAAAATCCACCTTCTTGTAGCCCTAATATAAGGCCTTGTTCAAGCTCACTAAGCTGCTGATACTGCCTTTTTCGTCTCCTTAAAGGCATTCTTGACTCAAACCTAGCTCACAACGTCCAATCCGGATGATAAATAACGCTCACGTAGTTTACATCGCGTATTTAAAGCAAACGTGATTTGCATGATCATAGCGGCGCTACTAGCGCCACTCTTATTCATCTAGCACGAAATTTGAACAGGCTTCATCTTTCATATGTCCAAAAACGCGCCTCCTAAATTTCGTTTATCTAGCACAACTCCCTCTTGGCGTTGGGATTTTATTTTCCGCCAGTATATATATATATATATATATATATATATATACTTATGTATAATATAATAAATCGAATAAAATTTGGTACGATAAGCTAATGACAGTTCAGGAGAAGCTATATTTTTTGAATAAAACTAAAAATTTTAAATACATAATTATATTAACTTGTTGCAAAAATTGCCATTTTATATATATTCTTCAATTCATAATGATTTAGAGATTTAATGAGACACAACTTTTTTTCTTGGACGCTACAGCAAAGTGTTTTGTTTCTTGGACACTACACCAGTTTTTTTCTTGGACACTACAGCCAAGTGTGTGTACCCAAGTGTTTTCTTGGACACTAGAGCATTCCAAGTGTTTTCCAATCAGTCATCGCCATCGGATTCGATCCGTCGACACACAACTCCAGTTCGTAATTCCAATAGTCTTGAGGTTACTCTCAACATTGTCGAGCCACCTAGTTGGAGATGACCTCTATTACTAACATCTCTTGATTTGGCAAATCAACCATGACAATGAAGGTAAGCAACTGTTTATCCTGTTTTCTTTTGTTGAGTATGCATCGCCTGATGTGACACCTGCTTCCTTTTATTGATACGGTTGTTCTATTCCGTCTTGATGTCCTGAAGAAGCAGACTGTTTTTTTTTTGTACAGTGAAACCGTTGATACCATTACTAGGTTGTTTTATGTTATGTTTTGACGAGTATTCTGTATTTTTAATTACAAAATATTATTACACCTTAAGATTTGAATGGTCGAAGTTTAGAGGGATCGAATGAGACCCAAACCAAGATTCTAGATGCGGTGAAAGGAAAGAAACATCGCGCTTAAAATTAGGAAATTACTGCAAAAACCCACCATGTATTCTTGGTACGATTTCCTAAAATATAATTGTTAATTAACATACTACACATTGAATTCCACAATTTTAACTTTTAAAATAAACATCATGCATTAACACATTATTGTTACGGTTAAACTTACATTAATCATATATGCATCATTAAGGAGAAACTGCACGTGTGAGAATATATGCGCAAAATCTGACCTAATATATATGCGGATTTGCACATACCTCTGTCTGCCATCTTGGGCATTCTGGACTCCAATTTACTTAAAGCACACTCTTGGACATTATGGACTGAAATGCTGTTGAATACAGCACTTGGGCATGCCTAGCCTCCAACTGACTTTGAAAGCGCACTATTGGAAGTACATCGCCTTCAATTGTACTTAATACAGACTTAGACGGTCTTAGACGGTCACTGCCTCTTAATTCTATTTTGCAACACCTTCTAGGACATTCCAAGCCTCCAACTGACTGACTATATCTTGAATTCTCTCCTTGTTGCCACATCATTTCACCTGAAGTCCAAATACGCCCTCCGTATCTCTATTGGTTGTTCCTCAGGGCGATGTAGCAACCTTTCGTCATTGGCCACCTTACCATCCAATGCTGTTGATTTAAGCCTTGGCCCCAAGGATATTTCTGACACAACCACACCTGCAATTTATGTGCACTGAATTTATTGGTAATTGCACTGAATTTATCGGGCCAAGACTGTCGTAAAATGGCGCCTACGAATCTGCACTTTGTTTTGCTGTACATATAGTATAAATCTCAAAACTGCATAAATGTGTCCTGGTCTCACAGTAGCCATAGTGAAAGTGCTCAATAATTTTGATACATCGCCCACTCAGCCTTTGGTTATATCTTCGCACTCTCGCCCCGAATTCGAATTTTTGAAAATTTAAATTTTGCTTGACCTGGAAGCTGAGATAGATCGAATGAGACCAAAATTAAGATTCTAGCCATAGGGGAAATGTTCGATAGTTTTGAAAAATCACTCTCTCACTCTAAGATTGTCTTTTCGCACTGACACCGCTCATTTAAATTTTCAAAAATTTTGATTTTTTCGATGATCTGGAAGCTGAGACAGATCGAATGAGACGGGCTCCAGTGGAAGTTCTCGATAATTCTGCAAAATGATATTAAGTTTCTTAATTGTTCCTCTGCACCGTCACTCCTACTTCGAATTTTTGAAATTTTCTATTGTTTCCTAATGACACCAAATCCTAGATATTGGCTTTAGTAGAAGGGCTCTATTATTTGATTCTATCTGTCCTATTACCCCATATGTCAGTCAGTTCAGTACATATTACACAGAAAAGACGAAAATCGATCATTTGATCAATTAAAGATATTAATGATGTCAAAATAATTTTTATTAACATCGATAAGGCAAATGCATGGAGATAGAAAGAAGGAGATAAAACTTCCATAGATGAAACGCCTGAAAATGCCATAATGCTTTAAGAATTATATCTGGGTGTCGATAGCGTTAGTAAAGTAGTTGCTATTGTTAATTGAAGCAACAAAAAGGACGTGGTATTTAGTATATACAGTATACAGGGTGATCCAAAAGTCCTTGACATATTTTAAAATTGAATATAAACTCAAGTAATTGCCGTACGATAGTGAGGTTTGGATTAAAATGCTTTCCACGTTGAAAAGTTTTGGTTAAGCAAATAAAAAAATTTAGTTCCAAACTTTGCCCATAGATGGCACTGTACCTTAAAAATACAACAAAAAAAAGTATAAAAACTGAAGACGAGTAGTTACAGAGCATTTTTTTTATCCGCTACGATATTTCAGTATGTGCACCCCTTGTAGTTCGAACCACATCCAAACGGTACTCCATTTCCAAGGCAGATATAAACATTTGAACAAAGCGCCATCTATGGGCAAAGTTTAGAACTAAATTTTTTATTTGCTTAACCAAAACTTTTCAACGTGAAAATCATTTTAGTCCAAAACTCACTATCGTACGGCAATTACTTGAGTTTATTCAAGTTTAAAATGTGTCAAGGACTTTTGGATCACCCTGTATATTTTTGATTATTTTCAAATAACTAGTTTGATTAACTAGTATTTTTTCATAGTTGTAGGATAGAGTGCAGAATATAGGGAGATAAAAATAAATTGAAAGGTAAAATATTTTTAAATACATAGGAATGTTCTTTATTGTTTCAGTTCTACTTTATATTGCTCTAATAATTTATGGTCACAAAATTGATAATTTAAATAAATATTTTAGGCCTTTCGCCATAGAAATGCATACAATGCAGTGCTACTTAACTTATCCCAACGCCACCTAAATGATTGTCTCAAACGATATGGGCGTTTTCTTAATATGAAGAATTTCTTAATATGGACTCCTTATTTTTACCTCCATGGACAAATGCATTCATCGTCGTCACTAAGTTGTTGCCAGTGTGCAAAAGTAAACATTTAATTGATTTCGGTTAAACATTTTAAATGACTCATTTGAGTAATAGTCCAGTCAGTAGATACATTGTACCTTGCAAAAGGTGGAGTAGAAGATTTTTTTTTTGCATTTGTATATACTGATGCCAACATGAAAAAACCAAGTTATCCAACATGGCCGACCCCGGGAGAACTTTTGACGGCCGAAAAACCACGAAATTTTATGACTTTTTTTGGTTTTTTCAAAATATCTCAGAAACGATCGACTTTTGAGATTCTTTCTCAATATAAAATTTAAAGATAATTAAATTTCCTACAATTTTTACTATTACAACTATTTTATAGCACAAATAGTAAGCGCACTACAGCTTCTTAAAATCTGACATTTTTTCTCTACTTAGTAAAAAAACGCATTAACACCCCTTGCCCACCTGACCCCGCAGTCACAATTCTCCCCCTCACATTTCGCAGACGACTCGATCAGATCCCAATAACAGCACATGTTCATATTGTACAACTGCAATATATATTATACTTCACACTACATTTTATTCTGATGTTCTACCTACACAGAAGCGATATTTGAATGTGAATGAATAAATATGGGGATGATAATAAGCGAAATAATAATAAAGCATTAATAAGCAAAAATTCATGACGTGTGTGTTGTAATTCAATTAATTTTCTAGGTATAATACATTAACATAATGAATAATAATACCAATGCACCAAATTAAATTTAAATAATCTCCACAAATGGCCAAACTTGTTTAAAGTACAAAAACAAATAATTATCTTCAAAAACAGAAATTGCAGAAATTTAACATTTATATACAAATTACAAGAAGATTCATACAGGTTTGAAACAATTAAAGAAAGGAAATTAATAAGTAAAACTGAAAACATACATATTTATCTTCTTCGAAGACGTTTTGAGGATGTGTGTTCTTCTTCGGGTTCAGCAACCGCCGGAGGTGGAAGGAAGTTGTCATCCTCAAGTTGTTCATCCACGTGTTGCAGTGGTTCCAAGAGCTGGTGGAGTAAGTCATCTTCCTCTTCAGTATCATCCAAAGATGAAATTGGTACGACATTGTCACACCCCATGTCACTGCCAACGGCCGTACCGTGCTGAAAACACCGGTTCTCGTTAGATCACCGAAGTCAAGCAGCATCGGGCGCGGTTAGTACTTGGTGGGTGACCACCTCGGAACGCCGCGTGCTGTTGGCCATCTCGGGTGCGGTATCCTCGTGGTTTGCGCGCTAGATTTGCACGCTGCCACATATGCCGCCGTGTTCATGCGGAGTACGATCACGTTAAACATGTGGGTCCGTAAGTCCTTCCGAGAGGTTGGTGGTAGGGGAAGGAGGGTACGGTCCCTGTGGATGCCTCCCCCACTGGGTTCCGGTCTAAATTGGGTGGCACTTCCCGGCCGTCCATACAGTTACCTTACACCTTTCTGGTAGGTCGGACGGTCTGGGTCATCAACATCAACACCCCATGTCACTGCAGTGCTTGCACTTGCTGGAGCATTTCAAACCTGCCTTGCGACAAGAGCAGGGTCCACTACACCCTTTCTTGCAAGCGTAAGACACACTCTTCAGAAGATTCTCAGATGCTGAATTTCTTTTTGTGTCAACAGGCAATAGACCTCCTATGCTGCACGCCTAACCCCATTCCTCTGGGTTGGTGCCATTGCCTAACCAGCTTTGAACTTGATAGTAGCACCTCTAGGAATGGTAGCGTGCAGCATCGCACGTAGGTGGTAATCGTGCGAGATTTATTTTTCTGTTGGAGACTGATTTTGCAAACAGATTAAATCGCAAAGTGTTCAAGGATTGGTCGGAATGGATGTCGCCTGTGTATAATGTTTTCAGAATTTCTTCTCCAACTGCAGCTATGTCATCGTGACTGCTGAGTGGATCCATGAATGTTTTAGTGACTTTCTTCACTTCAGGCGATTTGTTGACAATCTTGCACAATTTAATTTTGCCTTGACTAAAGATGGCTGATGTGGAATCACATCCACTAAATGCATGTATGAACAGGATATTGCCTGGGTCGAACTTAAATGATATAGTTGAAAATAACACATTGCCAGCATTCCCTCTCCTAGGCTTAAGAAAGAATAAGTTGCTGAATGACTGGTCTAACCCTGTCATCAGAACTAGCAGATCGATATCCTTCCCAACTACGATCACATTTTCAAGTTCTTTTGCCTTCGAAATGGCAGTGTTTACGATCAGTAAGTGAGCGTACTCTTGAGCATGCTTGATTTCAATATCACACTCTTCAAAATTGGCTTTCAAAAGTTCGATCAGACGACTCTTGTTTTGATTATTTGCCAAAAAAGTTTCTTGGGCGACTTGGTTGATCGTATTCACTTCAAAGATTACTTCAGGGGAATGGTGCATCCTCATACGCCGCAATCGCTCAGATCTTTTGGTGCCAGTACGTGCAGGATACCCATCGAATACAACCACAACTCGCGATCCATAATGTCTCTTAAGAAATGAAGAATAATGTTTAGTTATGGTAGCAAAGGAAGCATTTTGAGGCTAAGTAACTTTGTGTAGGAGGTAGCCTCCATCTATAACAGCAAACTGTTTTTTTCCTGCAATTTCTTTGCAATCGACTGGGGTGAAAGCCATGTATAATGAAGACTTTGTACCTTTCCGTATGCCTTCTTCGGAGAAAAGTGATATCGGGTAGGGTGCAAGTTCATAAGTAAAAAACATTTTTAAGTCTTCATCAGACTGTTTCGAAAGACACAATCTTTGGAAAAGTGTCAGCGGATCAATAGCAATTACTTTGAGGGTTCCTGCTTTAATACTACTGACAACCGATGCAAGGGTTACAACCTTACTTTCCTCTTGAAAGTCACATTTTTAAAATTTCCCATGAGCAACCATTGTCATGACCCTTTCCATGCCAACCTCTTGAGCCAAATGACAGTTTACATCTGCTCCTCCAACAATACCACTGCTTAATGACATTATGGCATCAATGTCTGAAAAGGGGGGATGTTGAGAAAGCAACTCTCGCAGTCTAATTGAGTCACTTCTGTCTCTGTCGATACGAGAAATTCGCATGTCCACATGCTGCTCTGATGTTTCATAATGTACATCCCAGAATTGTTCAATTTCATCACAAACATTTTGCATGAATATCATTGCCAAAGTCCATTTTGCCAAAACACCGTCTGAAAATCCTCTCCCACGTGTGACCCCTCCACAGGCTTTCATACTCCTCATAAGTGTCTGTTCAATGGTCTGGTCAGACGAAATTCCACACCAGCATTTATTGGAGCGTCTTATGGTGAACTTCCCTTTAGTGGAGAAGTCGTGAAATTCAGTTGGGTCCATTAATTGTTCTAGTTTCAACATGTCTTGAAGGTAGAGATGCGCACTTTTGGCGTATAAGAAATGGCCAGCTGCATGGAAAAATGGTAGTGCTTTTTGAATGGAGTCAAGATGAAGCTTCCAGTTGCCTATACGCTCAGCCTCGGTGAACTGTTTGAGGAGTGTTGTTATACGAAAATATTGAACCCATAATTTTGCTGTGGGTGCCTTACATTCGAGCACACACAAGGCTTGTCTAAATTTTGCTATAATACCCATTAGACAGGCATTATTGGTGCAGGTTGTGAGTAATATGGCTTATCTCGCTTTCAGCTGTGAAGCAGCCGCCATTCCTCAAGGTCACCCCCAACTGGCTACGTTTCCCATCTCCCTCCCCATCCTCCGACACCTTTTCATGCATCCAATATTTTACGCATCAACAATATAAGCAAAAGAAGTGTTGTGCATTTGGAGGAGAAGTAAATAGAAATTAAGAGTAAAATAAAACCGATTTTTATTTTGAGTTTTATCAAATTGAGAAAAAAATTTTAACTTTCAAAAATCTGTAGCACACTTACTATTCGTGTTATAAAAAAGTTGTAATTATGAAAATAGTAGGAAATTTAATTATCTTTAAATTTTATATTGAGAAAGAATCGCAAAAGTCGATCGTTTCTGAGATATTTCGAAAAAATCAAAAAAAGTCGTAAAATTTCATAGTTTTTTGGCTGCCAAAATTTTTCCCGAGGTCGGCCATGTTGGATAACTTGGTTTTTTCATGTTGGCAGCAATACATACAAATACAAAAAATAAAATCTTCTACTCCACCTTTTGCACGGCAAGCCCCTTTTTCCATACCTACGGACTGTACTATAAGAGATTTGATTTTTTTTTCTGGAAAGTACATTAATCAATTTTGTAGGGATACATTAATTAAATATTTTAATAGACTATTTTGGAAAGCAAAATGATTTGGGATGCTTTTAAAACATCCTACATGTTTTAAATAATATGTAACATCCAAATTATCGGGATAGTTAATACATAAATATAAATGCATTCATCGTTACTACCAATGTTGAAGAATATTTAGAATCAGCAGAAAATATTCACTCTTGAGAAACATTTTTAAAATAACCAAAGCAAACATGACTTCAGATTTCATAAAAACATCCAGATTTTTTTTTTATTTTAGAAAAGTTAGTTCCAACACTTTAAAGACTACTTCCCTCTTTAAATCCCGGATGTCTTTTTTTTGTTTAATTACTTCACTTCAGAAGTGCTTTAGGTACTTTCTGAAACGCTCTAAGTTGAATGAAAAAGTGAACTTTAGCGCTAAAAATAAGAAAAAAAAAGTTTAACAGGATATAAAACATTTAATAAATACTTATCGTTGCTTAAAACGTCGATCCGAAAAGATATAGTTCATTTTTAATTATCAGCACATTTAAAAGTAAGTGGTAGATATTTGTTGAAATAGAACAAAATTATTTTCTTCAAGTAGTAGTATCTAATATTTATTCCTTACATTACGTATTTAAAGAGTATAGTTTCAAGAGTATATTATGATATCGTCATATACGTATATAACTTTGAACACAATATAAATAATATAAATATTGTGATTGTGTCATATACGTATATCACAATATTTAAATATACTACGTCATAACGTAGTATATTTAAATCTTATGATAACGTCAAAAATCTTATTCTTGTATTACAATTAATACACACGTTTTAAGCATTTCTGAATACGAAAAAATAAACCATTTTCTTTTTGTGATAAACCTGTTTGAGAGTCAGTCTGTATGAATGATATCTCCCGAACAAATTGAGCAAATACAATGAAATTTGGTTCAGTGACTCCAATCGATGAACGTCAGAGGCCAATTTTGTTTTCCTGGATAAACGAACCAAGGGAAGGCCCTCAATTTTATCTTCGAAAATCGAAAGAAAAATTAAAATTTATATTTAAAAATCTTACAAAACTACATATTTTATACGTAATTTTGTATTTAAAAGCTACTGGCATCGTTTATAGGAATTCAGTCCAAACCTCACGGCAACCTATTGGTTTATGCCAATGAGGAAAATCTGATGTGAGCAGCACGTGACTTTGCCTGCAGACTCAAATTCATTGTCTCTTTATTTCATTAATAATTATTTACATTGAGTTTAATTGCACTAAATTACACGCATAAATAATGGACTTAAAATCGGCATAGCAAAAATGCAAAAAAAAAAATATCTCGAGAACGGCTAGCCCTAGTGTAATGGGGTTGGTCTTATTCTATTCATTGTGAAACATTATGTATAAAACAAGTATTTAATGGATGTATTTGAGCATACGTGGTATTTTATTTTAGATTTTGACGATTTTTGCAGGCCATTTCGCAAAAAAAAAAAAGACATGTTACTTTTTTTCCGAATTGTACCAAAATCTAATCAGCACCAGGGTAACCCACAAGTGACTTATCTACCAAATGTTGAGAAATGTGATCTATTAGTTCTTTAGCTGGAAAGTATACAGGCAATATTTGGGGGTCATTTCGCAAGAAAAGGCGGGTTGTTTTTTCCCAAATCGTACTAAAAACTAATAAGCACCAGGGTCACGCACAACTGACTTACCTACTAAATTTTATAAAATTTGGTCCATTAATTTTTAAGTTAGAGTGGAAACATAATTGCACAGGCAGACACAGAGACACAGACAGACAGACACACAAACAGGCACACACACAGACAGGCACACAGACAGACGGACACACAGACGTTACGCTAAAAATAGTGTTTTCATGTTCTAGAGGTCCCGAAACGTGTCGATCCGTCGAAAACTAGAGTTGCAATTTTCGGCATGATCCCAATACTTTATCTATACATTACCATTTATTGCAGGGAATGTAAAAAGGAGGAAAAATGGTTTTATCGCTCTCAGCTAAACCACAAACAGAGGAACGAGGTCGGCCGAGGTCTGGAAGGCTAATCCGCCGAGTCTTGACCCCAGTCACCGACGGGTTTCGAAACTGGCCACAAAGACACATTTCCTCTCCACCATCCGGAAGAGTCGATGGATGAACTTCCGGATATTACACCCAGAGGACAATTCCACAATTTGTACATCCCGTGAGAGGAGCGTGCTCATAGATCCAATGCCCATACGTCGAGCATTAATGTATATTTTATATGTATTGGTCATTAATACATATTTTATTTGTAAAAGTGACTTTAAATGGAAAATAGAACAATTTTAACGGTATTCCTTAAGTGTCAAAATACTTCCCTTAACTTTGACTTTTCCTTTCAGAATTTGTCTTGACTGCTGGTGTAAAATATAAGAAAATCCTTCTTACCACAATGGATTTCTTATTACATTGTTTTCATACTTAATAAAGATGTGGAAATCTATAGAGATAGACATGTGTTGGGCCCAACAGATTTAGGCTTTTTCGAACGACTTGAGGTCTTGTTTGCTTATAGCTTATAGTGATCCTAATTAAAATACCCATAGGTGCCCGTAGGGGAGGCTGCGAGGGACTACCTGCCCCATTCTGGACGTTCAAGGTTTCAAAAGAGCATCAAGCTAGTCGGTGTTGTACATCTTACCCTTGAGTTTGCCCCATCGACATCAGTGGTTTGCTCTCCCCTGGAAAAAGTTCTATGGACGTCCATGAAAGTTACCCATGAAAGTAATCCATGTAAGTATTCGATCGCCCATGAAAATAAATAAATTAGCAGTTCAGGGACTTTCTGCAAGCTAATATTGTAGCTCAAACTAAATCGAACTCGGTTATAATGTTACACAATAAATGAAATTGTTTAAGTTTCTATGTTTCTCTCTCTGTGCCATCGTCGTCGTTTGTAGCACATACTCGAAGTGTTGGGCAGCGATAAGATTTGCTACAGTGCTTATGTCCCAGTAATGCAAACTGTTTTCGAGATGCTTTAAAAAATCGAATCACTTTAAAAGTTAGAAAGAAACTTTCAGTTGAAAAGCACTTCTGTATTGCAAATTTGTCAAATTAATTTATTTCTTTGCCGCCGCATTTAAGAAAACGTGAAGAAACGTTTTGTTGTGTATCTGATACAGAGCACAGGGCCACTCATAGGAATGGTGGGCCCTAGCAAACATTTATCACGAGCCCCCTCCTGCATATTTGATTTTCTCATTTTTTTTATGTAAATTTTGCATGTTTTCTCCAGTCCCCCAAAGAAAATACTGTCGGTCAGTCCAGATCTACTATAGTAGTGGCCCGCCCCTTCCTCCTTATTTGCGGCGCTGTAGACTACACTTCACCAATGAGATTGGGCGGCTCGCGTTCAAATCCAATGCTTGTAAGATGCCTAGATGTGAAGTGAATGGCCCCTTTGTAACTTATCGTAGACCACTGTTAGCAGTTTGGAGAAATAAATTATTACTTTCCTTATGTACATAGTATAATGCATAAGAAAAGTAGTGTGACGGCAGTAGTCGAAAATTCGAATTCGAGTTTTCGACGGGAGAGCACGTCTCAAGCAACCTTGATCGCGAATCGAACATTTTTGATGTGATGTCTATGTGTGTGTGGCAGTGAACCTGTGGAGATGATATCTCACGAACGAATGGAGCGATTCGTAGGAAATTGGGTACAAAAATTACATTCCGTGAATACTGGAAGCCTATTGTTTTTAAACACAATCGAATGTTAAGAACCTCCTTAAATTTTTGAGCGAAATTTTGAAAAAAAATCATCAAAAAATCAAAACCTTTAATAAAGTTACGCAAACAGGCGTTTCTTATGTAATGCTTCCTTAGAAAACGATTGGTATAAATTTTAGAACGCTAGCATAAACCGTTCTCAGGATAGTGCACATTTGTCAAATAAAGGTATCAAACAGTGCCATTAATTAAAAAAATATTAATTGTTGAGAAATATGCTCACTTTTCATATTTAATATCATGCGATAAATTCGGTGACATTCTCGTGGATCTAGCTCGTTCCATTCATGAAAAAATATACTTTGAGTCGTACATTTGTATTTGAATGCCAATAGCCATTTACTGACATAAGAATAAGTTATTTCTCCAGCCATAACGCTGGCGAGATTTTGGCGAGGAATTTGGTGGAATATCGCCAACTTGGTGACTTTACTAAATGTTGCCAAATTAACGAAAATTTCGCCAAATGGATAAAAATGACGCTCACTCCATGAAAATGACGACTCATTGACCAAAATTCAATATCTTGGAAAGAATAAGAGTATCTACTATAAGAATAACCTTTTTTTTGTTTACTGTAAAAATAGTAAATTCATTGCATTATATAAGGAAAGTCATGTGCTGCCCAAATCAGATTTTTTTTTTATGTAGACTGTTTCATTTACTGGAACCCGTGAGACAAGACGTATTCTAAGTTGCGGACGTGTCTCCAGTACAGGCCCTCGAGTTTTTGTTAATAACAAGTATATTATTAAGTTACAGTTTCATTTTTAACATTTTGCAACATAGTTGAAAAGTGTTTATGACTTTGTTCATTCTGTCTGTCTGTCTGTCTGTCCGTTAGCACGATAACTGCCGTAAAAATGACCTTATCAAAATGAAATTTTAGTATGTTGTTCAGACGGTCTGTAGGACCTATGGGAATATAAATGAATAATATCACCCAATTAGTTTTGGATTAATCCCGGGTTGAAAAAATGATATACATTGAACCCTATGGAACCTAATTTTTCAAACATTTTTTAAGCGGATTTAAAATTCACTAATTGCTTCGAAAGTTTTAGGAAATATTCAAATTGCCCCTTAAAATATATAAAAAAAAATCAGCAAAATATATTCAGTAGTTTTTTAAATAAAAATTAAAATAATATTTACATCTTTTATATGAAGAGTTCACGTGACCATTATATGAAGAGTTCACGTGACCCACTTCAAAATAAAATGTGGCATCCATCTTTTTTCAAACCCGTGATTTTTAAAGTTCATATAAATTTAACTAAATATGAATTAAAAAGGAGTGTTGTATCCGTCCTAAAACCGCTTTATTTTTGCTTAAATTTTGTGCATCTACATACTGAAACAACGCAATTACAATATATTTGAGTTTAAATGATCATCCAAATTTGATTATTTCTACAACAAAACCTAATTTTCACTTATGGAGAATGTAAATACCAAAATATGTAGAAGGAGTTGTATAAGAATTGCTGCATTTCTTTAACGCAAAATTATTTAGCTCATGGAGTCTATGCTGCTTTTACAGAGAGAGCCAGGCGTGTTATATTTCGATGACGCCATTTGAATAAATTTCATTTGTTTTCGATGAAGTTTTCAAATATACAAAAAAAATGTAGTATTGTGCTAATTTTAAAAATATTACCGAGGAATGTATCGCATTTTAGAGATGTTTAAATAAATTTGCATTGAAATTGGAAAGTGTTTCATAATCAATGCTTTATGCGTTATTAAATTTTCCAACATAGTTTAAAAGTGTTTATGATTCGTGTCATTCTGTGTGTCTGCCTGTCTGAGTGCCTGTTAGCAAAATAACTGCCGTGAAAATGACTTTATCAAAATGAAATTTTATAATGTTGTTGAGACGGGCTGTGGGACATAGGGGAATATAAATGAATAATATCCCACAATTAGTTTTGGATTGAATCCGGGTTGAAAAAATAAAATACATTGAAAGTTAACACAAAGTTAAAATTCACAAATTGTTTTAAAAATTTTAGGAAATATTCAAATTATTCCATAAAATATATATAAAAAATTGAGCAAAATGTGTTTGGTAGTTTTTAAAATAAAAATTAAAATAATATTGCACCTATATTATATGAAGAGATCAGGTGTCCCACTTCGAAATAAAATACTGTATCCATATTTTTTTTCCAGTGTCAAAATCCTGATTTTAAAGTTCTTTTAAATTTATATGGAGTGTTGCGTCCGTCCTAAAACCGCTTTATTTGTACATCTATATTTTGCGCCAACGCAATGACACTATTTTTAAGTTTAAATGATCATTCAACTTTGATTATTTCTACAACGAAGCCTAATTTTAACGCATGAAGAATGTAAACCAATCAAACTGTAAGATGAGTTTTATAGAAATTGCTGAATTTTTTAACGCAAAATTATTTATCTCTGAAAGCTGGAATATAAGTGATATAAATGAAATTTTCATTGATGTTTCTTAGAGAAGTAGACGATTTTATAGAATTTCCTTTTCCGATGAAATTTTAAGCATGGAGTTAGCAAGTACTTTTATCTCCATGGTTTTAAGTTTTTAAGTAAAATAAATTATTGTATTATTGTGATCATTTAAAAAATATCACCGCTGAATGTATCGCATTTTAGAGATGTTTCAATAAAATTGCATTTCAGTTGGAAAGTGTTTCATAATCAATGTTTTATGCATAATCGATCTTTCTTGTTAAAAATTTTCTGTATGTTCCAGTATAAATTTAATCAGGAGTTTGCTTTAAATTACGTTCATTGGCGGGAATGTGTGCTAGTCATTTAATATAATGCAAAAACCTAATCGTGATGATCTCTTCACATTTTAACCACATACTTAGGTACCCAACTTTGTGGTAGAAAATTCCAAAGAAAATATTCCAGTTCGGAACAATGTATTTTCTCTGCGTTTATTCCACCCTATCCTCCCGGTGCTGTAATAAGCTATTAAATAGCGAATCTGTGCATATTGCATCTCCTACGCAGAGATAATAGAACACAACACAAATAATTCCGAACATACTTTCTCACTGGAACATAAAGTTGTGAGTTTATGGACGTGTGTTGCGTTCAGTGAAACTTGAAGCTAAATTGAGTCTTAAAAATGGAGATTAATTTTGAAAAATTCAAAATTGTTGTGTATTTAGAGCATAATACCCATTCGTATTAGGGCGTAGCAATCGATGTGCGCAATGTTGGGCCTGAGGCGTATTATGTGATCCCGTAGCGGGATAATGCATGTATAATTGCTTATTTAATGCGTATTACACCTGCTGAACAGTCGGACGTACGTTCGCATATCGGGAGATTACATCTTTTGAAAATCTGAATGAATGAATTCAATTAACTCCGAGGTTAAATCTCGAGCCACGGCAGGTACATATTTTAAAATGTTCGCAGTAATAAATTCATATTCCTGGTCAAACACACTAAATAATTATTGAAAAACTTTGAATCTTGTCTTGGAGCATCTTGATGTACAATTATTTGTACTGTATTTCCTTGTATAGTTGTGTAATATATAGAGTTAACAGCTAGTTGAGAGCTGCTTTAACACACAAAAAAAAAATAAAACAATTCTATGAATAATCCGATTTTTCGTTAAAGTTTTAATCAACGATTGACACGTATACGAAATTGCAAGTATCTGCCTCACGTAAAAGAGGGCATTTATCATTTGTACGACAAATAACAAATTATGGAAAGCTGAAATTATGCAAAATTGAAAAAACTTTGTAAAAGCAATATATGATAAAAATGACAAGGGTCGACCGGTTTCGAGGGAAAAAACAGCTTTCTTCCTCGGAAACACACTAAAAGCGCAACTCGTCAGAGAAAGATTGGATTATCTTGACAGATGCAAGATAAGCAAATGTGGCAGAAGTAGGAGCAGGGTGTTGTGGCGATAGGACGCATTTTTTCCCTTTAAAACTATTGTAGGAATTGATATTATTGGGTCCCAAGCCAGTCTCGAACTCGGGACTCTAGCTTACAAGACCGACATTATAAGGTTAGACCAAAAGCTAGCTTCGGATCCGAACATATAATTCGGGTACTGATTCCTAGCATCTTCGATCGATGTTTTTGGCAGAAACAGAGTCGGCTACTGCACACACTCCACCCCCTAACGAGAAACTTGGTCTAATTTCTGTGAGGAGGCGGCCACCCAGAAAACCCCCGCCTCGTCCCTAGCCCGAAACTCCGTCGGGAACTGAATAGCCCAGTGTCATGCCTCATCGTGAGGCTATAGAGCTCCTCTACTACAGGCTAATTTATCAAGCATATTGAAACCCATAGGGTACTACATACTACAGTTACAGAAATTATAAAATAAGGGTTTAAAATAAATGCTTTATATAAAAAAAGATGTTTCAATTAGAATATTGTAGAACTTAGCTCTCACAAGTATGCTCCAGTTCCGGGTATCCAATTATTTATTAGCATTGTTGTCTTCTTTTTTCGTTTCTAGGCAAGCGAAATAGCCTAAAACCCTTTTTGGAATGATTAGAGCAGTTCGGTGCAGGACAATCATCTATAATTATTTCAGTTATACTTCCTAAAGTGAAAATACGAATAGAGCTAATGCTAATGGATTGCGCTTTTAGCTATGGTGGGCTTCAATATGCTTGATGAGTCAGCTCGTATATAGAGGAGCCTTAGTGCTACTACGTGACGTCAGTCGTAGTCATCCTGGAGAGAGGCGTGGTCAGCACCTCTGTCTCGGTGGAGTGCTGCCATCTCGTGTTGGTTACGTGCATTAATTGTCCAGTTCCCCATTATAGGGGAACGCTGTCGATGGGCCCAAGCCAAGCTCGAACTCGGGATCTAGAACTTACAAGACCGACACTGTAAGGTTAGACCAAAAGCTAGCTTCAAATCCGAATATAATAATACTTAGACAATTATATAATAATATTTACATAATAATACCCAACTTATAATTCGGGTTCTGATTCCTAGCATCTTCGGTCGATGGTTTCGTCTGAAGCAGAGTCTGCTGCTGCCACACTATCTACTCTTACATCAAATTTTAAATCTCCTTCTGACCACGAAGTATGTTTGTCTGTTATTTTATCTTTTGACGTTTTGCTAATGAGAACCATTCCCTCTAATGAACATAAAAAAATCCTATTTGTGCCAGGGCTTTTATCGAATAATTGAATCTTATACTAAACTGCAAATTGCTATCTCACTTCAAAGAAGGCGTTTCGATTTTTTCCGGCAAATCGAACTCTTGGATGTATGGCACCCCTGAAATATACAATATTGGAAAACTGAAATTGTACTACTTTCAAATCTTAAACCGAATTAAAAGTCCCTATTTCATCGCAAAGTATGTATTTCTATTATTTCGCATTCTGAACATCTCGGTGTTGAAGAATTGCTGAATTTTTTTCACTCAAAATTATTTAATTATTTAGCTTTTGAGTCTGGAATAAAAGTGATATGAATGAAATATTGATTGCTTTCACACAGAGAGCCAGGCGATTTATATTTCGATGACGTCATTTGACTTGAATTCATTTGTTTCGATGAAGTTTTAAGTTTTCAAATATAATAAATGATTGTAGTATTGGGATCATTTAAAATATATCAGCACTGAATGCAACCTATTTTAGAGATGTATAAATAAAACTGTATTTCAGTTGGAAAGTGTTTCATAATCAATGCTTTATGCATGATTGATCTTTCTTGTTGCATTTTAATGATATTTTCAGGCCCAACTAAAACGCCCACAATTCCCTACCCCACTGTTATACATTCATTTATAACATGAAATTATACTTATTGTGTTGTAGATAAATAAATAAACTCTATTTTGCATGGTTTTGCAACACTTCATGACACATTTGCCAGCCTTTTGCAAATATCAGCAACCCCAACATGTCGGCAGAAAATTGAAGGAAACATCCCATAGTGATTATTCCCTTTCCCACTTTTATTACGCCAATTTACCACTCCGTTCTTGTTTGGCTTTGGTAGCCATAACCATATATAAATACCTTATTTGTGATCAAGTTGTTTTATAGCATAGATAACGGAACTCCGGGGATTTTTGCGATACTCTCTGCCATTAGAGCGTGAAGTCATTTATCTCAATGTCTCGTGCTGTTTGTTCTTCCAGGCAATTGGGTGCAAATTGCTTTCCTTACATACTGAGTATAAAATGATTAAGAAAAGTATTATGACAGGATTGAAAATTAAAATTTGAGTTTTCGACGGATTTACGAGTTTAAAGCATCCGTGACATCTAATGGAATATTTTTGAGGGGATGTCTGTTGTGTATGTGTGTATTTATAATGTGTGAATGAGTATATGTGTGTGTATGTATGTATATCATTGAGACTATGGACTCACTATCTTTAGTGACCGATTTACGATTTTGCCGCCTGTACTCTGATATATTCTGCAGCCTAGTGTTACTAAACATAACATCTTAAATGGATTATGAAAGGTAAGTAAATAGAAAACAGATTAAAAAGGCCTTTAAAATATAAAAGGAACAGTGTAATTCTTAAAAATAAATTAATACATATTATTCGTTCAATTTGCCAAAATTTATCCGCGTCGGAGCGTCGTTACAAATTTGTTGTTGTCGAAAATTTATCGATTATAAAAATTTGTCAAAAATTTGACACCGTAGGCTTCGGCCTATTGGTAAATCCGCCATTGGATATCTCACGAACGAATGTAGAGTTTCGAATGAACTTCGTATCATTATCACAATTTCTGAATATTGAAATTCTGTACATTTCAAACGTTGTCAAATGCTCGCAAAGTTCCTAAATTTTTAAAAGATTGTTGGAAAAATATCATAAGACCTTTTCGGCATTATGCCATGTTAAATACATGATAATTTTATACGTAATGCGTGATACATTTATTTTATAATAAGCAAGAAGTTGCTTTATCTTGTTATCATAAAAGTAGGTTTTTCAGCTTGATCATTTTTAACCCATTATTTAAGTTGTTAGTAATAAAAAATGTATTTCAAATTTATATTGTGTTTCTGTGATCATTCAACTAGCTCAGCAACAGACTGAATTGTCATTGATTTTATGATACAGCTCCACAGACAAAACACATTTAACAATGGATTTTTACTTCCTCATACGTCGTATTCCGAATATATTGTTTACACGAAAATTTTCGATTTTGAGATACCAATATATGTTTTAAGATCTATTGAACGCGTCTTGACAATTTTTAGAATCATGTCCGTCTGTCTGGTGTCGATTTTTTTTGGACACATATATTAATATATTTGCACGAAACTTTATTCGGATTTTTTAACAAAACATCTAGAACTAAATATATGTATATTTTTTAATTCAAGCGAAAAGTTTGAAATAGATTCTGAAATTCTATATTTTCTTAACATTTTTTAACAGGATAGGACATAATCTGGCGTCATCATGCATGAAAGAGATTATAGATGGTTCAATGGAAATTGCACTTAATAGTTTCAATAGTTATATTAAAATGGAGTTGCTATAAAATGTGTGTGTTTGTGACCTTAAAATCGTTTCGTAAAGAGCCTTGCTGACCCAACCGGGGTCGAACCCTGGATCTTCGATCTGGTCAGCCGACGCTCTACCGTTGAGTTATTGGGACGACATTGAAAGCTCTTATTCTCGAAGTGGACTCTGGTTTTACTTTGAACTTCAAATGCAGTTTCTCAGCCTCAGTTAAGAATACTATTAGAACTTTGTGGCATTTATATTAAAAGAGTTTCAAATGCAACTGCAAATATTGCATCACGAAAGTTATATTTAAAACTCTTCTAATAGTACCAACATTTTTGACTACTTTATATATGAATACTATAAATAGCTCTAATACCCGAACTCTTATTGAAAGTCCTCAGACATTTAAAAGAAATCTATAACTCAAATGTCTTACTCTTGCGAAAATAAATAGCAGTTTGAAGCCCCCTTAAGACTCGTCCGTTTTCGCAATTTTATCTGGAACATAAACCGTATCA
This sequence comes from Amaurobius ferox, assembly GCA_951213105.1. Lineage (NCBI taxonomy): Eukaryota > Metazoa > Arthropoda > Arachnida > Araneae > Amaurobiidae > Amaurobius > Amaurobius ferox. The sequence goes on from OX578147.1 coordinate 140,266,851, forward strand.
CAAAAGTTCATGAAGACTTTGTCCACATTATTAACTAAATTTAGCCACCCAACACCGCTGCGGGAAATTCCGATAAACATTCCAGTTGCGAAGTAATCGCTTTCCGCCATTTTCCCCCAGCGCTGTCATTCAACTTCGGTAACCATTTTTAGATGGCGAATCTGTGCGTCAAGTTCTTTTATGTCTGAGATAACGGAGCGCGGAGGATTTCTAGGGTGCTCTCGGTCATTATAAGGGAGGAGGAGTTTAGCTTAATGCCTCCCTGCAACTTGTTGCCGATTTTAGACTTTGAAATAATGTTGCGTTTCAAACAAGTAACAGCCGATGAAGTCTGTTATCTTTCATGTATCAAACTAAGTGAGCTGCATTGAGGAATTATGCAGATTTCCTTCTTCTCCTTTGATACAGACCGTCCGACCTACCCCACGGTGTAAGTTATCGGTTTGGACGGTCGGGAAGGGCCATCCAATTTAGACCAGAAACCAGTGGGGGCTGTAAAGTTATTGGGGAAAAGTTATTAAGGACTTGCCCAGTTCTATACCGTCTTGTTTATCAAATCTGCGATGAGTGGGTATATACAGGGCGATTGTAAACTCTTTCAACAAAAACAGATGAGTGATAGTGCACACCAAGACGAACATCATTTGCAATGGAAGCTAGGACCGCATTCCACTCATAGTGCCAAAAAAAGCAAATTTACATATCCGCGTTGATCCTTCAAACGGTGGATTGGAAGATGTGGACCTGTGGCTTTGCCTCCACGCTCCCCGGACCTTAATCCACTGAACGTCTTCTTCTGGTGGCGCATGGAAACATGGGTATACGAGACACATTGACTCCCTGGAATCGAAGCTGCGGTAAAATTTGGTATGAGGGTACTTTGAGACCTTGTCGATATTTTTCTATTAAATTCAGATTAGTTTAAAAATTAGGAACGTTTTAAGTCCAAATTCCACCGATTTTTCACCCTTTTAAAATCAATTGATTGCAGAGGATTTTCCGAACGCAAGCATGACGAAAGAGGGGATTCCGAGCATGAACCCAGACAGTATAAGAAGTTTGTGCTTATTTCGAATCAGGTGTTTCGATTTTCCCGTAGGAATAACATGGGAAATAAAGCCATCATGCGAATACCTCCCTAAATACGATAGTCGCGTACATTGCAATAAGAAAAACTGCGCTTTGTAAGACAATAACTTACAAAAATTTCTTAAAGAAAGCAGGTATGTGTCATTTAGGTGACTACAACTGTCTCGAAGGCTTTATAAGCGCCCTTCATCACGCCAAAAGAAAACAGTATATGCTCTTAACAACCGCTGAGAACAGATTGCCTATAGCCAGTCTGTTCTTAGCGATTTTTAAGGGCGCATATTGTTTTTCCTTAGCCCTGAAAAAGGATCTTATAACGTCTTCAAAACAGTTGTCATCACCTAATTGACACATGCCTGCTTTTTTCAATGGAGTTTGCATAAAACCTAGATGCCCCAAACGGGAATCAAACCACTGATCTTCGTACTATCCAGCCAACGTTCTACCTTTGAGCTACTGAGACAGAATTGCAAACTCTTATTGTTGAAGTGGACTCTGAAATCACCACCCTCTAATGTCAGATTAGCGTGCAACTGACAATCTGACTGACCACCTCCTGCTATTTTTACCTCAGGTTAGTCTCCTGCTGTTATTTTTAACTTTCAGGTTAGCTTCCTACGTGGTCGTTGACATCCCGATTTGAAATCGACGCTTAATATGCCAGACTCCACTGAATCCGTTCTAGTTGTACTAGGGTCACTTCCAGACCTCCGACATATTTGCACTAACCTTCAGGGTTGATTTGTTCAGGCGCTACTGCAGGGAACCTTTCTGTCCCAACCAGGGATTAAACCACGAATCGTCGTATTGTTTAGGGACTCTCTACTATTGAAATACTGGGACAAAATTACAAACTCTTATCCACTCTGCACGTATTTTATCCTATACATTATTTATCTTACGACTTTGAATCTAGTGATACATAAAACATACATGTGATGAAATAGTATGTTCCTAAAGCTGTGTTACATATACGATCTCCGATACAGATACGCGCAATTTTCTCTTTGGCGCCTCCTCTTTTCTCTGCCTCGAAAGCCAGGTAAAGAAAGCACAGTTCATGAAGTTAGCACAGAGTTGCCAGGATTTTCCAGTTAGAAGGAGGGTTGCCAGATTTAGCTATTTATCGTCAATTTGGCGAATTCCGGAATGTTCCAGAAACTTCTCGTTAGAACGATCATTCTCTGAGATATAGAGATTTCAGGAAATTTATATGGAGGGACTATAAATAGGGGTCAGCACTGAATCGGAGAGTTCACTTGACGAGTTGACAAAATACAACCAAGCAGAACTTAAATTGGACGACATTTGGCGACTTCCCTGAACTTCGAGAAACATCGCCCAATAACAATTATTCCACGAGATATTAGATAATTCTGGAAATTTCTACAGAGAGATTTCCAGAAGCTTTTTTAGAGAGACTATAAAAAGGACTCTTCACTGAGATGGAGTTCAGTTGATGAGTTAACACTATACGAGCTACTGTAAACCCTGACTTTTATCAATGCTTTGAGAATAGTAGCTGTTGTTTTGTGAAATTATTTTCACCAGTATTTTGAGAATATTATCGCTTATTTTGTTTATATTGGAGCATTTAAGTGCTGTTTGATTGTATAGTGTTCCTGTTTACCTTGTGCTTGTGAATAAACGTAGGTTTTCTAGAAACTTAGGCTCGTTTTTGTATCCTGCGTATAAACCCACGATTCTGGAGGATACGTTTCGTAACAATGCATAACATTTTACAACGTATTAAAAGATACATGGGAAAATCTTATCTTGGAATCTTCAGAAAATATGAACGCATTGCTGGTTTCTTTAATTCACAGCATAATCCAAATTCCCCATCTTACCTGAAAAGAAAAGATGGATGAAAATGACAATATAGAATAAATACGAATTAAGAGAACATGCATACGATCTCTACTTATAAAACAGAGTGTGTGTTTGACGGGGAACACTTCCGGGGCGATCCACTCGGGAGCGTTTCCGAGACAATCGAATCCTCAAACTTGGATGTGAATTTATGAGAGAATCAAAACAGAAACGTTTTACATTTGCCGCCATCTATCGACCGAAAATATAACTAAAGTTCTCACAAGTTGAATCGAATAGAACAAAAAAGCTTATTTTGATTCATGATGCTCTTTGAAGCAATTGAAGTAGATTTAATAGTAGTCCATCCTCATAGATAATTGCCCTACCAGAGCGGACAGAGATTGTAAGTAAACCCTGGATGTGATTATTTTGCCGTGATTCATTCACCGTGTTAATTGGAGATTCTTTACAGTAACGTTTTTTGATATTCTTATATATTAAGATAAAGACAGACAGAATTGACTTAATTATAATGTTTATTTATTTTCGTATATTTAAATATAATTTATTTTCGAATATTTAAATATTTTCGTCAAAAATAAAATACACAAAACTCAAAGCGATATAAGTTTAGGAAATGTTTGATTTTGCTGTTGGCAACTATAGTTTGTATTTTCGTTTTTAAACAGATTTTCTTTTTTTCATTATTTTTTCGGTAACGTTTCTTTAACAGTAACGATTTTTCTTACAGTATCGATTCTTTACAGCAAAGTTTTTTGATATTCTTATATATTAAGAAAGAAAAACAGAATTAATTTAATTACGCTGCGTGTTCACGGGTTGGAAGTAAGGGTAATCTTCATATCTACGCTCAAAATAGTAGAACATATAATATTGTGTATCCAGAAGCTCTTCAGTATTAATATTAATAACGGGGTATTAAATGATAACATAAATGATACTTAACATAAATGAGTTTTAACATAATTTATTTGATATTTTACTTAAGTTACTCTTCTCTTACTGTACATATATTTTTTACATGCTTTCAAACTTTAATTCAGCCATTTCCACAAATATTATGTCGAAAAGGCCCATATTATACATGATATAATTTATAAATTTTGGCTGGAAAGAACTATGTAATATTTCGGGGGGGGGGGGGAATCCGCTGAATGAGGGAGTATGCCTATAATGGAACCCGCCTCATTTAGCGGTGTGTAACAAAAGGGGTAACGCATCCATGTACTCTACCTCAAAAAAGGTGGATGTGGAAATGAGTACAAAGGAGTAGCATTTTCATTATTTTTACACTTCAAAACATGGGATCACAATTACAAGATTTAAACACATGATATAAATGTTTAATTGCATTTTTCTTTCTCATATTTTATTTCTTGCCCAATTATATTCTTATGTTCATCAAAGATTTTTGATGTTATTTATATTTGACTGCGAACATTTCGTCTAACTACGCCGACCCACCATCGTCTGGTACAGTTATCGATTCTCACCCTAACAGCCACCTGGTTGACCTGTAGGGCCTAGCCACTTCCATTATCATGCTGAGATATTTTTAAACGAGCAACATCTCGTTAGTCAACCAGGGCCTGCCCACAACTTTGGTAAAAAATCGATATTTGCACATTTTCTGGTAGCTGTACCAGACGAAGGCTGGTCGCCGTAGGCGACTAGTACAAAATAAAATATCTGAAATGTTCGACTCCATTCGACTTTCTCGTACACTCATACTTCAGGGTTTAATGTCATAGCAATCAGTATGAGAATTAAATAAAATATATTAAAATATCATTTAGGTTACATGGTTTTAGAAAAGTGCACTAAAAAGTTAAGCATAATTTTTAGCTATCGCAACATTCTTGATCATGTGTGACTCCAAATAAAACCGCGGGGAGCCCATAAAAGAATTGTGCATGAACATAGAATTTTATGGAATTTTTTTTGGCAATTTTGATTTATAATCGGTCATTTTTTTAACACTTTGCAACATAGGTGAAAAGTGTTCATGACTTTGTTCATTCTGTCTATGCGTTCGCACGATAACGGCCGTAAAAAGTGACTTTATTAAAATGAAATGTTAGTGTGTTCTTGAGACGGTCTGTGGGACGTATGGGAATGTAAACGAATAATATCACCCGATTAGTTTTGGATGGAACCCGGATTGAAAAAATGAAATACATCGGACCCTATATAGGACTCCATTTTTTAAGCATGTTCTAAGGGATGTTAAAATTCACAAAATGCTTCGAAAATTTTAGAAAATATTCTAATTATCCCATAAAATATATGTAAAAAATTCAGCAAAATATTTTTGGTATTTTTTTAAATAAAAATTAAAATAATAATGACACCCATATAATATGAAGAGATCCGTCACCCACTTCAAAATAAAATAGGGCATCCATCTTCTTTTCCTAGTGTAAAAATTGTGATTTTTAAAGTACTTTTAAATTTATATTTAATGTTGTATCCGTCTTAAAACCGCTTTATTTGCGCGTATTTTCTGTGCCAACACGATTACAATATTTTTGAGTTTAAATGTCATCAACGAAGCTTAATTTTAATGGATGCAGAATGTAAGCAAATAATTGTAAGATGAGTTGTATAAGAATTGCTGATTTTCTTGCACTCGAAATGATTTTGCTCTGGAGTCAGGAATAAAGTGGATGAATGAAATATTCATTGCTTTTACATAGAGAGCCACACGATTTATATTTCGATGACGTCATATGAATAAAGATTTTTTTTCCGATGAAATTTTATGTTTTGAAATATAATAAATTGCAGTACTATTGTAATAATTTAAAACAATATCACTGCTGAATGTATCGCATTTTAGAGATGCTTAAATAACATTACATTTCAGTTGGAAAGTGTTTCATAATCAATGCTTCATACATGATTGATTTTTTTTGTTGCATATGTCATTTTTATATTATCTATTCTTTGCTACTTAAAATTGTGTTATGTCCAAATACAATTATTTTGGGTGCGCTCCACGGTTTTATTTTGAGTCGCATATGACCAAGAATGGTGTGCAGCTAAATATTATTTTTTTGCTGTTTAGTGCATCTTACTAAAACAGTATAGCTTTAAAATATTTTTTTTTATATAATATTTTATTCATTTTTAGCTACCTCATACTCTGGAGCAATGGGTGGCAACCCATTTTGGGCTTACTAATATAATTATCTACAACATGTTTTACAGCTTTGAATAATGCATACATTTCATCATTTTCAGTGGTAATTCAGTTGTATTTACGTTTATCAATGATTAAATTATTCATGCAAACAACATACGCTGTTGTTTATTTTGATACGAATATATGAGATGGTCATGTAGATACTCACAATCCAAATATATTTCATTTAGTGTCTTACCAACTTATATCTAGATTCTTTAATACAGAGCGATTTATATGTTATTTATATGTGTTATTATCCAAATACATTACTTTAAATGGAAGAATATATAGTTGTTGTTGTTGTTGTTGAGACCCAGACCGTCCGACCTACCAGAAAGGTGTAAGGTAACTGTTTGGACGGCCGGGAAGTGCCACCCAATTTAGACCGGAACCCAGTGGGGGAGGCATCCACAGGGACAAGTACCCTCCTTCCCCTACCACCAACCTCTCGGAAGGACTTACGGACCCACATGTTTAACGTGATCGTACTTCGCATGAACACGGCGGTAGTTGTGGCAGCGTGCAAATCCAGCGCGCAAACCACCGGGCTACCGCGGCTGAAATGTACCAACAGCACGCGGTGTTCCCAGGTGGTCACCCACCCAAGTACTAACCGCGCCCGATGCTGCCTGACTTCGGTGATCTAACGAGAACCGGTGTTTTCAGCACGGTACGGCCGTTGGCACTAGAATGGGAGAATAAGAAGTTGGAAGAATATATAGTTGTTGTTGTTGAAACCCAGACCGTCCGACCTACCAGAAAGGTGTAAGGTAACTCTTTGGACGGTCGGGAAGTGCCACCCAATTTAGACCGGAACCCAGTGGGGGAGGCATCCACAGGGACCGTACCCTCCCTCCCCTACCACCAACCTCTCGGAAGGACTTACGGACCCACATGTTTAACGTGATCGTACTCCGCATGAACACGGCGGCAGTTGGGACAGCATGCAAATCCAGCGCGCAAACCACCGGGCTACCGCGCCCGAAATGAAGAATATATAGTGTAATTATACAGACGATTTAAGAACAATTTAATCTATTCCACTTCTAAGGATCGTGGAACACAATATATTTCATCCAATCAAAGGGATAGCATTTGCATTAACAATTGGCAAAACAATTTTATGCGAATAAAAATGTATCTAAAGGGCACCATAATATTTTTTGCATGAACAATTGACTTTTTCATCCAATGAGCGTCGTGGGTATCATTCTTCGTTTGCACGAAGAAATACGTCATAAATTTCGAAAGATTGCATTATTGCGATAGTGTGCCACCCCGTGGTTAGTTGCATGAAGCAAAAAGACTTCTGTTGCAAAATTATTTCTCCCAAGTGTGTCAAAATGGCGGCGAAAATATCCTAGAATGCCATTAAGTTAAGTTCGTGAAGTTATGTGAAAATCTTTTATAATAATGGTTCCTGCTTCATTTATTGGAAGAAAAGATTGCCCTAAAATGATAGCAGCGAAGAATTGAATCGTGCGCTTATCGCAGTCATCTGCGGGCGAAATTTTGTCGTACGAGATCGCTACTGAAATTGATTTAAAAATATATTTCGCGCTTTGAATCTTGTTTCATAGAAAAAGGTTCATTTTGATTTGGGGAGAAAGTAAAAACAAACGCTCGAGTTGTATTACGACCGATCTCGGAAAAATTCTATAGGTTTGTTTTAGTTGCCGATTTAAAAATGTAATGTGGCCAACACATGGCTATCGCTAGATAATGTAATGATGTTACATTTTTCATTGCGAAATAATGATATGCCGCGTGTTCAACTAATCTAGAACTGAATTTTGCTGCTGTCCAAAGGTTAGATTATCCGCTACAGATGACACACCATATATAATATCACACCACACATCATACCACACACACACTACACCACATACACATCACATACACCACATACACCACATACACCACACACACACCACACACACACACTTACACACCACATACACACACACCACACACGTACACACCACATACACACACACGCAATCACACATACTTTCACACACACACAGACATCACCTCAAAAATGTTCGATTCGTGATCAAGGATGCTTGAAACGTGCTCTCCTATCGAAAACTCGAATTCGAATTTTTGACCCCGTCACAATACTTTCTTTATACATTATGTATATAAGGAAAGTAAAAACATAAAATAATAACCGTTTAAAAATACTTTGTGAAAACCTGAAGAAACTCGTTGATGCATAACTTATTTTTAACATTTTATTACAAACAATAGATTTCAAGGCCAGCACTTGCTGAAACGAATTTAAAGTCAGCAAAGTAAAAAAAATCTGATATGGGCAGCAGATGACCTTCCCTACAAATATCCAATTAATTTTCTCTTTAATTCTTTAATAATTCATTAAATTGAGATTAATTGCATAAAGTAACAGGCATCATTATTTGAAATGACACTGAATTGGCACTTTTAATTCAATTTTTGTTTTCATTTGGTAACTGGACATATTTTGAAACGTCGTGCAGTAAAAATGCAAAAAAAAAAAATTAAATATCTCGAGAACGGCTAGTCCTATAGTAATGGGGTTGGTCTTATTCTTTTCATAGTCAAAAATTACACATAAAATAGAAAACGCATTTAATGGAAAGGTTTGAACATATAGTCTTCGTTTTTTCTTTGACGATTTTTACGGGCCAGTTCGTAAAAGAAGGCAGATTCTTTTCTTTTCCGAATCGTACCAAAATCTAGTCAACACTAGGGTGACACATAACTGACGTATCTTCTAAATTTTATGAAATTTGATTAATTAGATTTTTAACTAGAGTGGCTACATACGATAGAATTTTGCGGACAATTTCGCCAAAAAAGGCAGGGTTTTTTTTACCGGAATTTTACAAAATCTAATCAGCACCAGGGTAATCTAAATGTTACCTGTCTATAACATTTTATGAAATTGGGTTTAGTTAGAGTGGATACATACATTGACAGATACGCACATACAGACGTCACGTTAAAAACTTTTTTTACTTTCCCTGCAATATATGGTAATGTATGGGGAAAGTATTGGAATCATGTCGAAAATCGCAACTCGAGTTTTCGACGGATCTACACGTTTTGGAACCTCTAGAACACAAACTATTTTTAGCGTGACGTCTGTGTGTGTATGTGTCTGTCTGTGTGTCTGTCTGTCTGTCTCTGTGTCTGTGTGGCTGTCTGTGCAATGTATGTATCTACTCTAACTCAAAAACCATTGCACCGAATTTCATAAAACTTGGTAAGTTACTTGTGTATGACCTAGGTATTGATTAGTTTTTGGTACGATTCGGGATAAAAAAAACCTGCCTTTTTTTTTTGTCAAATGGCCAGCAAAATTTGCCTGTATTCACTCTAGTTGAAAAACTAATGGACCGAGTTTCAGAAAATTTGGTAGATAAGTCGCTTGTGGGTTACCCTCGCTTGTGGGTGATTAGATTTTTGGTACGATTCAGAGAGAAATAACCTGCTTTTTTAGCGAAATAGCCCACAAAAATCGTCAATTCTGACGATTTCTGACGAAATCTGACGAATACATATGCTCAAATATATCAATTAAATGCTTGTTTTCCATGCAACTTTTGACGATGAAAAAAGTAAGACCAACTCCATTACCCTGGGGCTAACAGCTATCGAGATATTTGAGATTTCTTGTATTTTTGTTACCCCGTCTTTGGAAAATAAAAAAATTGAATGAAAAACAAATAAAAAAATATGAATTAAAAAGACATATTTAGTGTTATTTTGTGCAATTAATCTCAATTTAATGAATTATTAAAGAAATAAAGAAAACATGAATTTGAGTCTGCAGAGAAAGTCATCAGATTTTTCGTGTTCTAGAGGTCTCAAAACATGTAGATCCTTCAAAAACTCGAGTTGTGATTCTCGACACGATTCCAATACTTTCCCTATACATTACTTTTTTACTTTCTCTGCAATATATTCCCATGTCTTGAATGGGTTATGCATATACACAAATGTATTTTGTAAAATTTATCCTGCAGTTAAATTCATAAAATTGCATAGATGCATGGAGAATGTTTCATGGATGAAGCTACAGATTTTAAAAATATACATTATTACTTTCCCCGCATTGCGTGGTAATGTATAAGGAACGTATTGGAATCCCGTCTTAATTTGTAACTCGAGTTTTCGGCAGATCTACACGTTTTGGAAGCTCTAGAACACGAAAAAACTATTTGTAGCGTGGCGTATGTGTGTGTATCTGTCTGTGAAATGTATGTATCCACTCTTAATTCAGAATCTAACTGGCCAAATTTCATAAAAATTAGTAGGTAAGTCTGTAGATGACCCTGGTGCTGATTAAATTTTGGTACTGTTCAGAAAAAAGTAACCTGCTTTTTTATGAAATGGCCCGTAAAAACTTTAATATCTAAAATAAAAGATTACATATGCTCAAATATATCAATTAAATACTTGTTTTATACGCAATTCTTGACGATAGAGAACCAGTCGTTCTCGAGATATTTTAAGTTTTTCGCATTTTCGTCAGACCATCTTTAAAAATAAGTCCAGTTACCAAATGAAAATGGAATTAAAAGTGCAAATTTAGTGTCATTTCAATTAATTATGCTTGTTGTTTAGCGCAATTAAACTCAATTTAAATCATTAATGAAATAAAGAAATGGATTTAAGTCTGCAGGGAAAATCATGTGCTGCTCACATCAGATTTTCTTTAACTACTTAAAATCTAGCTGCATCCACACATCTGCTCTGTTTCTTTTAATGCTCAATATCTGTTAGTAATTTACAGTGGCGGTTATTCAGGGGCGCCGCGGGGCCGCGCGGACCCCCTTGATCAAGCACTTTAAATTCCTTTAGTTATATAGGTTAATTACAATTTTTAAGGAAATTATCTGAAATTTCTTTCAACTAAAAGTCGAATTATTGGAAATAAATGATAAAATTTGTCACTAGATGGCAGCACTAAAGCTTTGACTTTCAAAAAAATCTCTCATCCCCTCTTCATACTATATTAAATTTATAGGGGAAAATACTGCATTATAGGGAAAGACGAGGGATTTTAATAAGAGCCGCGTCCCGTTAGCGACTCTCTGATAATAGAAAGAATGGTATGTGAATACAACGGCAATAGAAATTTCAGCTAAAAAACAGACATTGCAATATTCCAATCTGATCTGAGCCGCGGCTTATATCGCGGCTCTCTTCTAAAGAAGCCAAGAAGACTCGAATACCGTGAACGACTGACTCGAATTGGCTGAGTTTCGCTAATTTGGCCTCGAATTTTTCTTGATAAATGAGTGTTCTCGCTCTCGCTTCTTTTTAAAATAATAAATTTGGATGTTTAAATATTTGAAAATAAATTACTGTATTTATCTAATTCTGATTTATTTTATTAATCCTATTGACCCCTAGCTTTTTCAGTTTTGGTTCATGAAGAAATAGTTTAGTAGTATTAGATATAGAAAATAGAAATTCAAAAAAGTTTCGATATATATTTTGTGCTTTTTACTTCATTGAATAAGTGATGATGAATTAATAAGTGATGATCATTGAATAAGTATTGATGGTATTTTGGGGGTTCCGTTCTTCGTTTTTGGTAGAAAAATGCATTGTTTGGAGCACTCAGTTTAATTTCGCTGCGTAAGCGCCCGGACGGGGGGGGGGGGGGGCATTTCTGATGTAAGGTGGTTCTGTCTGTCCTTCGGAAAGGGGATTATTTCTGATTTGGGGTAGTTCCATGCTTTGTTTGTGATGAATTTCAATGCGTTTGACTTCTTAATTGCTTAAAAGTCACGAGAATTGTATTTGTGGCATGCCCGTGGATATTTTTAGTGACACTTTCAGACCACGTCCACAAGACCCCCCAGGTCCCATGGCGAAGGGGAGAAGATTTGCAGCTTCACTTTTATAGAGGCTCCCTGAAAGACGGAAGTCTGACTTGGCCTGAACATGAGAACATCCATGTCCGCTGGCGGGATTCGAACCCGCAACCCGGCAATCCAGCGATCAGACGGAAACGCATGCCCCTGACCGCTCGACCACCGGATTGGTATGGATTTTGTAGTATCCGTATAAGGTGTAATGTATTCCGGCTCCCGTGGTGCGCCGAGACAACATCATGCGACGGCTGGCTAATTATTATAATTGGATACTGCATGTAAATGCCACGTAAATTGAATTAATAAAAAAATAAATATGACTGAAATCCGCGGTAAAACTACTGTGTAAAATAAATGCCTTCTGTAGCAGTTCTATGGTCGACAATGCTCAGCAACTTTGCAATTGGCTTTCTTTAATCCGGCTCGTTTTTGGATGAATTTGTTATCCTAACTTTTATATTATCAGCTGAAGGCACTGCAACAACCTTCACTTATTCGGGCATGGTCAATCTGCTAAAGATAGACTTACCATGTATACTCAGGGACATTTCCTTATAAAGTTATTGGGGTAAATAAGGACTTTCCTGGGAACCGTGTAAATTACTTATTTTGTAGGGATAATTATGTGTTGAATATTTTTAATGGCAGGCACTTGATTAACTAATCATTCGCGCATACAGAGGCCGGAACTTGATGCATTTTGCCCACACATGACGTTGTCTCAACGCACCAGGGGGGATGGAACACATTACACCCTTTACGGATACTGCAATTACCCTGCCCGCAGGTGAGATTCAAACCCACGACCCCAGCAATTCATAGAACACGTACACATGCCTGCCTCAGACCTCTCGGCTAACGGCAAGACTGTATTAAACATCTATATCTTACTATACATTGTAAAATATTTGCAAACATGTTACGTAAAGTTTTAGGGGAATTAACTGTCCCTCATGGGTAGTAAGGTGCCTGATAGTTATGATAATATATATATATATATATATATATATATATATATATATACAAAACTAACAATTCGGTAGAAGATAATGAACTGAATCTTTCAGAAATGAAGCTAGAATTTTCATGAACACCTATAATTGTTGCTTTTCTTATCAGTTTGCCGAAATTATCTACAAAAGCAGCTGAAAAAAAAAAGTGAGCAAAAGTTGCAGAATGTTTCACAGTCTAAAAATCTATATAAAACGCATTGTCATAAATTCTGATACATTCACAGATTCAATTTCAGTTATGAATCTTTGAAATGCTTTAACGAAAAATTCATACATGCAAAAATCCGATAAAACAGATTTTTTTCATTTTTAGATAAAGAATGAAAAACTTTTGACGAAAAATACGGCACTTTATGAAAACGGCCAGATATAAACCGATAAGGAGAATCGATTTTGAGCAGTTCCAGATTCTTTAAATAGTGGATTCTTTAAGTGAAAATCTGTGGTTTTAGATCGGGTGTGATATTTTCTTCTCCTTTTTAGATACATTTAAGTCGCATTTCTTTAAAAGGATTCTCCGCTTAGTAAAAAGGAATATGCGAAAATATATTTATTTCCGAAATGAAAAGTTTTGAAAAGTTTTTAAGGGATACGGACATATATTGCTTCACCTAAAGTTCTGGAATAGGTTGAGGACAACAGATTTTACGACACTTGTCATTACCAATGTTCAAATATTAATACCATATTAGTCAAACTTTAGTCAAACTTTAGTCAAACTTTAGTAATTCTGAGGAAAGTGCCACATAACTGTAGAATCGAACTCGGTTATAACGACATTCAAGTCACCGTCGAAATTTCAACGCTATAACCGAATGACGCTATAAACTATAAATATTTTTTAAATGTTGGTATAGTAAATTACTATATTAATAAGTGGGTGCATAGTAAAATGTTGATGCAGAGTTGGTTTAGTAAATTTAATTATTAGTGCATACTTTTGTTTTAGCATCGTCTGTGTTTTGTGAAAAAAATACAGACTAACATAAAACAAGAAATCAGATGTTTAAATATGACACCAACATTTCTTAGGCACCCAATTTTATGAAACAAAAATCAGTCTTTTTCTTTAGAGTTTATATAAGGTTTTTTAATGTCATCTTGCAACGTTCGCAAGCACATCTGGATCTCCACCTTTTGCTTTATAAAATGTTTCTATTACAAAAGTGGCTTCCAAGGCATCTGTTGTGTTCGGTACTCATTCTACTCGATCATTTCCCGTAATCTTCCTCTCCCTACTCTATCACCATCTGTAATAAGGCTCCTAAATATACAAGCTAACGCAACCGCCATTTTGAGCTTTATTGACAAAAAGTTTCAACATATTTTTTTTTAAATGACATTGCAGTTTTCAGCCTTTTCCAACAAATCCACGAAGTAAGCTCTGACTCTTAGACATTTTCATTCATCAATCAATTTTTATGCACGACGCTCGGTGTCCGTTTTCCCTTAGACATTTTCTTCCATCAATCAATTTTTATGCACAACGCTCGGTGTCCATTCTCTCTCAGGCATTTTTTCTCGCCAATCAATTTTTTATGCACAACACCCTGCAGAGACCACTTCGACGATAAGAGCTTGCTATTTCGTCCCAGTAGCTCAACGGTAGAGCGTCGGCTGGCCAGTTCGAAAAACCAGGGTTCGATTCCCGATTGGGGCAGCAAGGCTCTTTACAACTCAGTGTCTGTTTTATCTTTGAAAATTGTTGCAACTGGGAGTCATTAATTCATCCAAAGACATTTTTATGTATAACACTCAGTGTCCGTTTTCCCTTCAGCATTGTTTTAAATATTCAAAAAACGCAGCACGTGACGTGTTTAAACACAAACTATTGTAAATATTAACTAATTTTGTGATTGATTTCTTTCGTTAAAATTTAAATTATGAAAATTGCCTAGAACACGCTGGGATGGATTCAATAATGGGTTATATTTCAAACCAGCCATTTTTACCCACAAGGCTGATGGTCACTAAATGTGACTCATGCATTTAATAGAAGTCCTGGATATAAAAAACCGTTTCAAATTTCTGAATAAAAAGTTCTATTAACGTGGAAATTGTGGTATGAAAAACAATATTTCATCTACCATCACTGTATGTTGCCTTATTTTGAACTTTTTCAGAAATTTCAATCTAAAATTTAATTGCTAAGAGAAAAGTATTTTTAATTGTTTTAATTGCTAATAGAAAACATAATTGCATTCTAGAAATAGGTATACAAAATGTGGTTCATATTTTAATGGAATTTAAATTATTGGCAACTTCCTTATCTTAACCATGATGCCAACACGCTAAATGAGTTCGGTTAAGCCCTATATAATTCGGAATTATTAATATAATTAATATAATTGGGGATAATTAATCCCTAAAATGAATGTATCCACTGGGAAAACCTAGTCTGACGACATACGATTTTTTTAGGAATTAGTCGTTAATTTTTTGAGGTTTCCATTTGGGGCCCCCTGGGGTAGGAGTATCGCATGCCGTGCTTTAGTCAGGCCCTGCTTCATATGCCGACATATACACCCGTTTGTAGTCCGCCTCTTGTTTGCTCGCCCCCCCCCCCCCCCCCACCGAGCCCTCTTCACGAGCTCGTTCAACTTTCCTAACCCAACTATTAATTATTTGAGTTAGAAAAGTTTGGTTTATTAATTGTCAGATTGATTGGTTTAAACTTAATAATTGTTTGGTTTTATTATTATTGGTTAAAAATCAATATATTATTTTAGTTCAATTATATTTTGAAAATATGTTTCGAAGTAGTTTATTGTAATAATTTTGGTCCATTAATTTTGTTGCTGTTTAAAATTGATACGTGTGATGATTGTTTTATTTCAAGTTTTTTTTTTACTGATATATATAATATCAATTGTTCCCGCTGATGGGACGGCGAAATGTAACCCCCGACTGTATTATGATTTAAAAATAAATTTTCTGGAATGCTACTCAGATTCTACTCAGTCGGTGGTGCGGTTTCCTGGCTGGTTTCCTTGTGGGCGGGTCCTTGGTCTGTTGAGTGGGGGTTTCGTTCGTCTCAGTTGGCGTTCCTCGCTGGGACTGAGAGCTTCGCTCGCCCGAGCGATGATTTGTTGTCCCTCTGGGTGTCCTGTTTGGTACAAGCTCTGTGTGACGGAGTTGGCGGCTTTCTTTCATTAGTCAGGCTATGTTACATTTGTGACGGAGTTGGCGGCTTTCTTTCATTAGTCAGGCTATGTTACATTTGTGACGGAGTTGGCGGCTTTCTTTCATTAGTCAGGCTATGTTACATTTGTGACGGAGTTGGCGGCTTTCTTTCATTAGTCAGCCTATGTTACATTTGTGACGGAGTTGGCGGCTTTCTTTCATTAGTCAGCCTATGTTACATTTGTGACGGAGTTGGCGGCTTTCTTTCATTAGTCAGGCTATGTTACATTTGTGACGGAGTTGGCGGCTTTCTTTGTCCGGCGTGGTCGGGTGGATCGTTCATCTAGTTCCATGCTGGGGTCATAAACCGTTTTTCGGTCGAAGATTTTGATACTCAAAGGAAGGTCTCTTGACCGACCCCCACCGATTTTAATGAAAAAATTACTGTGAATAAATAGTATTGGTGAATAGCTCTGTCAGAACACATTGTGCAAGTACCAGCGGCCCTATAGCAGTAGAAACGACACAATAAATTATTGAAAATTGGTTCTGGGTTACCAGAATCTATACGTTATCCCGATTTGGCGATTATTCCTTATGATTACTGTTTTGACAATCGTGAAAGCTGAAAACCTCTGAAGATGTAATACTATAAAAATTCGGTTAATGGCTAGATCCTGGGCATACGAGCGTCGCATTTGTAAGTAAGACACCACTGGAAGATATTGAGTTCTCGCGTTCGATTGATCAGACAGCACAGAGTTTTGAGGGATGTTCTCCACATATAACGTTAACACGAAGCAAGATCTTTAGAAAGTCCCGCTTTACACCATCTTGGGCACTTCTCCCAGCAGGAGGAAAGCTCTTGTGCAGTTTTTAACAAAATCAATAGTAATACTAAACAGTGAACACTAACAAGACAGTACCTACTAATACAACTCATTAGCTTTTGCAGTCTCACTTTTTATAAACTTGTCATAAATTAATCTGTAGGACAAATTCAATTTGGTGTCACTACGACCTAAATTAATGTAACGTTAACAGGCTTATTATTTTATGGAATAAATGTATTGCAGAGGTGAGGAATAGTAAAGAAATGTTCGAAACAGAAATATGTGCAGCACCAACTACATTTTGCAAACAATTTGGAAAAAAAATTGACCAAAGAGCAATGAAAAGAATCTGACGTATGAAAAACAAAATCAACCGGAGTTTGGAAACGTCCTGGGTGTGAATCTGTGTATCCACAGGAATACCAGGAATATTTCCACATATCAATAAAACGTGAAGAAAATTGATTGTGCGTAATCGCTTGTAATTTAAAAATACTGTCTCTTTTGTATAAATGAATGTTGATTTGCTTAATCATAACCACATCTGAAAATTTTCTCACGAAGTTCTTCCATAATCAAAACCCGTACTTATCTAGGAGTTGAATAAGAGCTGTAGTTTTAAGAGGAATGTTACGTAAATACATATCTTTATCAGATGGAATATAATTATAAATTAAATCTTGGTTTCTAAATGCAGACCAAGAATTTACCAAAAATACTGTTTCCTGTGGAGTGATTTTGAAAAATATTTTCGTCAACCACGTATGGAACTCTTGCGATCCCATTTTACCTGATTTGGTTGCAATTGTATAAATATTGCTTGCTTGAAACATGTTCCTTTCCACATTGATACCAAACTTTCCCGTTGGTTCAGGGTATACAATGAGTAGTGGAGATAACAGATTGCACTTTTACTAATTATGGACATTATTGTGTATGAATGGGTTGTGGAATGTATAGATTGGACAACATTTTTAATTTGTTTTTCTCCTGAAAACACGAGTGTTCTTCAGAATATATTTTCCTCATTAAAGCCCGATTGATCGGCGTTGGAAACCTGATCATCGCTAAAATGTAAATGTTTGACAAAAGTAGTAACATCGTTTACGAAAGCTTGTACAGAGTTTTTTATATCCATCTGTTCGACTGTTTCCCTAGGCGACATGGTTTTTGTTATTTTCCTGCTGACAATACTGTACTTTTTCTTAAATGTGGTTAGCCATTTTCGCGATGCCGTGAATTTCATTCCTAAATCAATGGCTTTAGAACAGACCCAACGCTTTAAATCACAATCATGTACAACGATGCATTTTTGTCTTGTTTCCTGGAATTGTTCGTATACAAAATCTTGAATGGCTTTTAATTTGTGTCCGCGATCACCCAAATTTCCAATTTGTTTTTCCTAATTTTTTAACTGCCGCAGGTTTTTTACTAATTTAAAGCGATGTTGTACAGATCGTAGAGTACGACATGATCGTTTACTTGTATTTCTCCAATATTTCACTGCAGTTTCCTTATATTCAAAACTTATCTTCGGTATCTGTACGTCACCTTCATCAGAACCCAAATTAGCATCAGCACTAATATATTCAGGATCGCTTTCGTCGTGAAGCTCGTAATCAGAGGATTCTTCCTGAATCCCCGCATTTTGCATCGAAGTAACATATGCATGTGTGACTTCATTGATTCTGCTTTTCAGATCTCTTTCTTTTTGGGTGAAAGGAGTTATTTAAAAATCATTTTGAGTATATTCCTGACAAGGCATCCATATTGCGTTACATACGTTGATGCTAGTCATTTCGAATTAACGGAGTTCAAAATTACGAAAAAAAAAATAAACAACAATGCGAAATTGCAAATGTAAAAAATATTCAAATAGTTTAAATACACTGTTCTATCAGCCTTTGATAGTGTAAAAAAAAATCATGCAACAAGCTTGCATTCAAACAAACAGCAAAAAGAAATAAACTATAAAAAATGTCGCTGGAAATACGGAATGTGCAGTACTACCGAACAGTAAGCGAATCGAAGAGCAAAGCAAACGAGCCGACGCACTGTTTCCGTACTTATACTCGGGGAATGTGAAGTATACTGTACGCCAACGTTGGCGCCTACTTCTACAGTAGGGTTACATTTGGCGATGAAAACTTTTTTTTTTCAATATTGTATTATGTCGTTTCTATTGCTATAGGGCCGCTGGTACTTACATAAGGTGGTTTGATAGACCAATACTATTTACAGTAATTTTTTCATTAAAATCGGTAGGGGTCGGTCAAGAGATCTTCCTTGTCAGCATTTTTGACGAGTCCTCCGGCCACGGCCGCCGTACTCCGCAGGCCCCGAGTTTGTTTACCGCTTTCTCACAAGCTGTCGCCGTGCCGTGTTCATGCAGAGTAAGCTGTCGCCGTGTTCATGCAGAGTAAGCTGTCGCCGTGTTCATGCAGAGTACGATCACGTTAAACATGTGGTCTTTCCGAGAGGTTGGTGGTAGTGGAAGAAGGTTAAGGTAGGTCCCCGTGGATGCCTCACCTACTGCGTTCCGGTCTAAATTGGGTGGCACTTCCTGGCCGTCCAAACAGATACTTTACACCTTCGAGTAGGTTGGACAGTCTGGGTCAAAGACGAAGAACCCGGACGGCGCGCACAACCATAAATCCATTAAACCAATTCCCTCTCTTTTATTTCCTTTGACCTTTTTATGACTAAGAGGTTAAAGTATATCAATATCATGCGCTAGGTACTTCTTCAACCATGTAATCCTTGGTCTTGGTCTGGCCGGCGCCCACAGTCAGCCTTGTATTCCTAATCGGCTCTACTAAATCTTTGTATCTATCCTCTATTAAATCATTTCCCGTAGTGAAGAAACATTTTCACTTTAGAAGTGCATAAAAGTAAATAAATTTAAAAATTAAATCAACATTTTAGAAAAACGCTCCATCCGTTTTACAAAATTACATCTGTATAGGTACATGCCCGCAAACATTCGCGGTCTTGTTTGTTCAGGTCAAGTTCGTTCAGGACAGGAATTCGCAGCTCAAATGTTTCGCCTTTGACTTGGACATGAAACATTTCTTAAACTAAAGTTTATATTAAACAAGAAAGGTCAAACGTGCATAAAGCACTGATTATGAAACACTTTCCATCTGAAATTCAATTTTATTTAAACATCTATAAAGTGCGATACATTCAGCTATGATATATTTTTAATTATCACAGTACTACATTCATTTATTATATTTGAACTTCATTGAAAAAAATGAACTTTATTCACAAGACGTCATCGAAATATAAATCGTCTGGCTCTCTGTGTTAAAATCAATGAATATTTCATTCATATCACTTTTATTCCAGACTCCATTTTGCGTGAAAAACATTCAGCAATTCTTATACAACTTATCTTATAATCGCTTGTTTACATTCTGCATGCATTAAAATGAGGCTTCGTTGTAGAAATAATCAAAGTTGGTTGATCATTTAAAGTTAAAAATAGTGTCATTGCGTTGGCACAGATTATAGTTGCACAGAAAATACGCAAAAATAAAGCAGTTTTAGGATTAGCAGTAACACTCAATATAAATTTAAATTTAAAGCAGTAACACTCAATATAAATTTAAAAGAACTTTAAAAATCACGATGTTGACACTGGGAAAACAAGATGGATGCCATATTTTATTTTGAAGTGAGTCACGTGATCTCTTCATATAAAATGGGTGTTATTTATATTTTTATTT
Organism: Amaurobius ferox; assembly: GCA_951213105.1. Taxonomy (NCBI): domain Eukaryota; kingdom Metazoa; phylum Arthropoda; class Arachnida; order Araneae; family Amaurobiidae; genus Amaurobius; species Amaurobius ferox. The sequence goes on from OX578147.1 coordinate 140,287,536, forward strand.
TAAAAATTACCGAACATATTTTGCTGAAAATTTTTTTTTACATATTTTATGGGATCATTTGAATATGTTCTAAAATTTTCGAAGCAATTTACGAATTTTAAATTCCCTTAAAAAATGTTTGAAAAATGAGGTCCCCATAAGGTTTAATGTATTCCACTTTTTCAACTCGGGTTCAATCCAAAACTAATTGTGTGATATTATTCATTGGCATTCCCATATGTCTCACAGACAGTCTTAACAACATACTGAAATTTCATTGTGATACAGTTATTTTTACGGCAGTTATCGTGCGAACGAACAGACAGATAGACAGAATGACAGACAGAATGCCCAAAGTCGTAAACACTTTTAAGTGTTAAAAACATAATTACGCACAAATTAATGTGTGCCTAATAATTCTGTTTTTTTTCCTTATAAGTATGGCTCTTTATGGCGCTAAAAACTCATTTATATACAACTCCGAAGTCATTCTTTACGAAATCGAATACATGAATCACTAAAACTATTTCTTTACAAACTATATTTGGGAGACTTTTTCGGGCATGTTTTAACTCATATTGTTGAGAAACCGGATATTTCCGAATACGAAATCATGTAGCATTTCAAAACGTTTGCCCAACATGATAGCTAATGCGTTTTTAAATTTTTCTTTATTTGGCGTTTTCTGAGCATGTTTTTGAAATGGAAAAAACATATTTTAGAATTCGGTCTTGGATTTAAATAGAAATGGAAGCGAAATTTTGATTTTTTAAATTCTGCATAGATTGTACAACTCCTCATATATAACTCCGCGTGAATGTTGTTACACAAGAAAAGAAATATATCTGAAAGTAACTAGAAAGAAAATTCGTATGTGTCCAATTCATTGTTTTTTACAAGCTAGAAAATTTTTATATTTTAGGAAAACATAAACACAAATGGCATTTTTTTTACTACTGGATCACGCTAAAAATCGCTAATCATTTTTACTTTCCTTATATACATAATGTATAAGGAAAGTATTGTGACGGGGTCGAAAATTCGAATTCGAGTTTTCGACGGGAGAGCACGTTTCAAGCATCCCCGATCACGAATTAAACATTTTTGAAGTGATGTCTGTGTGTGTGTGTCAGTGAGTCTGTGGAGACGATATCTCACGAACGAATGAAGCGATTCGTTCGAATCTCGAGATATGCTTTAAAGATGTGCAGCTCTGTGCAATATCCCATTGAAATTCCAGGCCACACCATAACGCTGCCACCTCTGAATGCGTGATGTTCGATGATGTTCTTGGCATGATTGCGTATGCCTCATTCTCTCCAGATCCTCATATGTTTATCATCTGATTCCAGGGCAAATCTGGACTCGTCCGTGAACAGGACGTTCTACCCATCTGAGACCGTCCAATTGACATGTTGACGACACCACTTTAATCTAGCCCCTCTGACGACATCACTTTAATCTTCACCTGGAGCCTTCGGCGCACAGTACTGACAGATATTGTCTTACCAATTGCCGCTGCAACCATGGATGTAACAGTTATGGAGGTCGCTCGTCGATTCCGTTTAGCTACTATGGCAATATAGCGATCATCAGAGGGGGTGGTAACCCTCGACCGGGCACAGGTCTCCAGACAACTTTTGACTTGTTTGAAATTGTTTCCATATTCGAGAAATTACCGAACGATCAACGCTAAAGAAAATAGCGACATCTTCGATTGACTGTCCTGCTTCAATGCGTCTTATAGCACGCCAGCGCTCACCATCTGTGATTCGTCTTCTTTCATCCATAGAAACACGAATATCATAAAAAATAATCCTTCAAATGTTATAAACACTTCGTATCAGCATTTAAATGCACCTCCTCAAACCCTTCAGAATGATGGCGTCTTCAACGACTGCCTAATTAGCATATATCCGGACAGTCAATCGTGATTGGCTGTAACATACGATATTTGCATATTGCCATCTACATCGCAGTGATTTTCAGCCGCTCAAATTCAAATACGCTTTCGAAAAATGAAAATTTGCATTGGGTGCTTAACTTTTGGAAGTGTGTGTACTTGCAAATTCTTCACTTAATTTAGAGAATATATATTCAATCTTTTGTGTTTATATTTTCCGTTCTGAATCAAAAACGCAAAATATTTTGAGCATGGCACAGTCTTGTTAATTGTGTTATTCGTTTTTAAATACAAAATCTCCAGATTAGTAAGAGGCATTTTGTTTTTAAAACGATATTTGAAAAGAAAATTCTAAATATTGAGGACTCTGTTTTGGTCCGCTCATGCCGAAAACCAATAGACCTCGGATATATTTTTGAATGAAGTATTCGTACTAAATTTTATCATATTTGGTTAATGTTTTAGAGAAATATTGAACACACATACACAAACAGACAGACACACACATACAGACACACAACCTTACATTCAGATAGACATACATGTGCATAGATAAACAGACACACAGACAAACATATAGATACACAGATAGACATACATATGCACAGATAGACAGACAAACAGACACACACAGTGAGGCAGGTGCAGGCATCATAGGAAATGTGGTTGATTCGTATACAGGGGTGGTCAAACCCGGTAT
>OX578147.1:140295117-140418694 GCA_951213105.1 Amaurobius ferox
ATTCCCGTATGTCCCACTGACCGTCTCAACAACATACTAAAATTTCATTTTGATAAAGTAATTTTTACGACAGTTATCGAGCGAAGGGACAGACAGGCAGACAGAATGAATAAAGTCATAAACACTTTTCAACTATGTTGTAAAGATTTAGAAACGAACTTCCCACAGAGATAGCATCATGCAAACAATATTTTTCAGCAAATTTATTTGAATAAATATAACATCATGTTCCTAAACAATGGAATTAAATCCAATTTATTTATACAGCAGACGATTTAATTAACTATTTTCTGATAAAACAAGAAAGATCAATCATGCTTAAAGCATTGATTATGAAACACTTTCCAACTTCAATGCAATTTTATTTAAACATGTCTAAAATGCAATACATTCTTGGGTAATATTTTAAAACTTCTCACAATACTACATTGATTTATTATATTTGAAAACTTAAACCTTCATCGAAGAAAATGAACTTCATTCAAATGACGGCATTGAAATATAAATTGTCTGGCTTATACATCATTAAATGTGATATATTACTCGGTAATAATTTTAGAATTATCATAATACCACGATAATTTATTATATTTAAGAACTTCATCGAAAACAACTGAAATTCATTCAAATGACGCCATAGAAAAAACAAGAAAGATCAATCATGCTTAAAGCATTGATTATGAAACACTTTCCAACTTCAATGCAATTTTATTTAAAATAGTCGAAAATGCAATACATTCCTCGGTAATATTTTAAAACTTATCACGATACTACATTGATTTATTATATTTGAAAACTTAAACCTTCATTGAAAAAAATGAACTTCATTCAAAAGACGGCATTGAAATATAAATTGCGTGGTTTAAATATCTCTAAAATGCAATACATTCCACTGTAATATTTTTAAATCTATCATAATACTACGATAATTTATTATATTTGAAAACTTCATCGAAAACAACTGAAATTAATTCAAATGACGTCATAGAAAAAATAACACGCCTGGATCTCTCTATAAAAGCAGGATTTCATTCATAACTTTCTCCATTTCATTCATCACAATACTATAATAATTTATTTTATTTAAAAATTAAGACCATGGAGCTACAATTCATAAACTTTATGCTTAAAACTTCATCGAAAAATATCGTCCTTCTGTTTATAAAATCAATTAATATTTCATTCATATCAGCCATGCAGACTCCATGGACTGAATTATTTTGTGTTAAAGAAATACAGTAATTCTAATACAACTCATTCTACATATTTTGCTGTTTACATTTTACATAGGTGAAAAATAGGCTTAATTGTAGAAATAATCAAATTTGAATGAGAATTTAAACTCAAATATATTGTCATTGTGTTGTTTTAGTATGTAGATGCACAGAATTTAAGCAGAAATAAAGTAGTTTTAGGATGGATACAACACTCAATATGAATTAAAAAGAACTTTAAAAAATCACGAATTTGAAACAAGATGGATGCCATATCTCATTTTGAAGTGGGTCATGTGATCGTTTCATATCATGGTCACGTGATCGTTTCATATAAGATGTGTAATAATTATTTTAATTTTTATTTAAAAAACTACTGAATATATTTAGCTGAATTTTTTTTTATATATTTTATGGAGCAATTTGACTATTACCTAAAATTTTCGAAGCAATTTGAGAATTTTAAATCCGCTTAAAAAATGTTAGAAAAATTAGGTCCCATAGGGCTCAATGTATTTCATTTTTTCAACCCGGGTTCAATCCAAAACTAATTGTGTGATATTATTCATTTATATTCCCATAGGTCCTACAGACCGTCTGAACAACATACTAAAATTTCATTTTGATTAAGTCATTTTTACGGCAGTTATCGTGCTAACGGACAGACAGACAGACAGACAGAATGAACAAAGTCATAAACACTTTTCAACTTTGTTGTAAAGTGTTAAAAATGCATGAAAATATAAGTTTTATCGCAATTGCATTTTTGACTAGATTATATCTATTAAAGGTTTTGGGTTTAAAGATTTCATGAAAATTATTGGTATTTTCAATTTCAAAGTCATTATTTTGATTTTGGCAAGGACCTTTCAAACTCGTATATCGTGTTTAGCTCATATATTATGAAATAGAATAAAATTAGTGCTGGTATATCTTCTAATACAATTTTAGCGTCTTTATTTTGGAATATATCGATCTAATTTCATATATATATTTTTTCTAATTTGTTTACGAGCAGGACCAGAATGTTTTACTCTTCTGATTTGAAGGTTATTTCGCATAGCGAGAACAGATATTCTTATACTTTTCAGCAGAATTAAATTAAGTATTTTTTAGAATGTTTTGAATAACAATACTATTTAGAGTACTATAAGAATGTGCACGAAATTGTGAATTTTCCTTTATTTATTTTTTATATTATATATTCCGCGCTATACTTCTGGTTAAAAATGATTTTCATTTTCCTTATAATACCTATTATGTATAGCTGTGGCGTAGCGTCCATAGAGGCTATAAAGCTCAATCTCCCCAGTTTAGCCTCCCCTGTTAAATCTAGTTTAAAGAATTGTTTAAGTATTTTTATTTATTTTATTTTTTAAATAACTTTCCGAATGTATATGTATATATTAGAAAATTGTTACACTGTATTTGCTTAAAGTAACACGTTTCAATGTATTTTTTTCTCATTATAACGCATCTTTTGAAGTACCGTAGACTCAAATATTCAAGCCTACGAAGTGAATAACGATTAGCGTGATATTGAAACATCCGGACTCTTCCGTGGCTGGTCATCGCGTGTAACGAGCGTGTGGAAGCTAGCCTTGGAAAAAAGGGTATGGCTATTGACTTTCCCTTTGCAAACGAGAATGATTGGATGTGAGACATGACGTTTCTCAATGACGTGTACAGACATGAATAGATTTAATAAAAGAAGAATTAGAATTTAATAAAACTGAAATATTATTAGATTGCTGCTTCGAAAACATTTACCAGTCTGTCTCTGGACAACTTATGCCCACTGAAATGCTAAAACAAAAAAAAAATCTGATGTGGGCAACACATGACTTTCCTTCTATAATGCAATGAATTTACTAATTTTACAGTAAAAAAAATAGGTTTTTCTTATAGTAGATACTTATATACTTTCTAAGATATTGAATTTTCGTCAATGAGTCGTCATTTTCATTGATTTAGCGTCATTTTTTTCCATTTGGCGAGATTTTCATTAATTTGGCAACATTAAAAAAGTCGCCAAGTTGGCGCCATTTCGTCAAATTCGTCGCCAAAATCTCGTCAAGCGTTATGGACGGAGAAATAAGTTACTCTTATAGCAGATAAATGAATATTAGCGTTCAAATACAAAAGTATCACTCAAAGTATATTTTCTCATGAATGGAACGAGCTAGATCTACGAGAGTGAGATCCCCAAATTTAGCGCATGATATTACATATAAAAAGTGAACTTGTTTATCAACAGTTAATACATTTTTTTTAATTTATGGAAATTTTTGATATATTTATTTGAAAAATGTGCAATATCTCGAGAACGGTTCATGCTAGCATTCTAAAGTTTATGTCAATCGTTTTCCAAGGAAAAATGACACAATAAATGTCTCCGGTCGTCCAACCAGCTACTCAAATCCTCGGATGAGTCGGACGGCCTGGGTCTTCCACAATAATTGTCTATTTGCGTAACTTTATTAAAGGTATTGATTTTTTGATGATTTTTTCAAAATTTCATTTGAAAATTTAGGGGAGTTCTGAACATTCGATTACGTTTAAAAATAATAGGCTTCCAGTATTCGCAGATTGTGATTTTTGTACCAAATTTCATTTGTCATTTTTGTACCAAATTCTATTCTTTCGTGAGATATCATCTCCACAGACCCACTGACACACACATACACACACACACACACACACACACACAGACATCACCTCAAAAATGTCTGATTCGTGATCAGGGATGCTTGAAACGTGCACTCCCGTTGAAAACTCGAATTCGAATTTTCGACCCCGTAACAATACTTTCTTTATACATTATGTATATAAGGAAAGTAATAGTATCTTAATATGCTGTTTAAAAATTCAATAAACATACCTTATCAAATACATTTGCTTTCGATTTTTAAAATTTTTTTTTAATTTCTTTTTTTGCACTGCATTTTACGTTGTTATATAATTTTTATGGACAGTGTGCAAAATAACGTTTTTTATTTAGTGAAGAGATAAAAATTCATCTGGTCCAAAACAAACTTGTGTTCAGTTTTGCAAAGATTTTCAGATTTTTAGTCATTATTGAGAGGAAGAACGAATGCCAAGTTTATCAAACTTTATGAGTGAAAACTATAGAGACGAAAAGTTATTGGATGCATTTCGTAATGAACTATAGACAACATTAATTAATAAAGATATATAGAGATTTAATATGCACCTTTCAAGTTTTAGCATCCTAACTCTTTCCAGTTTATTTAATTCCATTAATTCCTAACTCTTTTCAGTTTATTTATTTCCATTACTGTTATAAACTACTTTGGATCAAAGAAGTAAATTTTTTAATATTAATATTTTGTATCATAATTTTCATGCTATCGGCTGATCTTGTAAAATATCCCGCAAAAATTACAAAGAAATTTAAAAGAGAAACACTTCAACCTTATAATTAAATTATTTGTTTCTAAATGCAATAGAAATGAGCGAATCCACTATATTACAAACGTTAAAATCAATCGTTATCAAGATATTTTTGTTTTTGACGCGAATAACGGTTAAATGTGTAGCGGGTGAGAAGTGGGGGCGGGGGGGAGTATCAGGCTGAAATCGGAACGTTACGAAACACAGACGCTAATTTCTTCGAACCAAATAGATAAAAATGCAAACGAGTTGTACCTGTTTTATCGGATGTAGGGTACAATTTATTAACATGCAAAAATAATTTTAATATCATAAACTATATTTTCCGTAAAAGATAACCTTTTTTTCCCGTGAAAAAGTAGATATAAACAGTACGACAATAGGTATAAACAGAATAAAATTTAGATCCTGGATTAATAATTTGTTTTTACAAAACTCGATAGTTTTTAACATTTTACAACATAGTTAAAAAGTGTTTATGACTTTATTCATTCATTCTGTCTGTTCTTTCGCACGATAACTGCCATAAAAATGACTTTATTAAAATGAAATTTTAGTATGTTGTTGAGACGGTCTGTGTGACTGTAAATGAATAATGTCACCCAATGAGTTTCAGATTGAACTAGGGTTGAAAACATAAAATACATTAAATCATATGGGACCTCATTTTTCAAGCATTTTTTAAGCGAAGTTAAAATTCACGGATTTCTTCAAAAATTTTAGAAAATATTTAAATTATCCCATAAAATATGTAAAAAAAAAATCAGCAAAATGGGTTCTGTGGTTTCTTAAATAAAAATTAAAATAATACTGACACCCATATAATATGAAGAGATTACGTGACTCATTTCAAAATGAAATAGGGCATTATCTTTTTTCACAGAGTAAAAATCGTGATTTTTAAAGTTCTTTTACATTTATATTGAGTGCTGAATACGTTCTAAAACCGCTTTTTTTTTGCTTATTTTCTGTGCATCTATATTCTTCACCAACGCAATGTCACTATTGAGTTTAAATGATCATTCAACTTTGATTATTTCTACAACGAAGCCTCATTTTTTAATGGATTCAGAATTTAAACAAGCGATTGTAAGATGAGTTGCATAAGAATTGCTACATTTTTTTTTTTCACGCGAAATTATTTAACTCTGGAATCTGGAATGCAAGTGTATGAATGAAATATTCACTGCTTTTACATAGAGAACCAATCGATTTATATTTCGAAGACGTCTGTTGAATAAAGTTTTATGTTTTGAAATATAATAAATTATACTACTACTATGACAATTTAAAAAATATCGCCACTGAATGTATCGCATTTTAGCGATGGTTAAATAACATTTCAGTTAGAAAGTGTTTTAAATACCCCTTTAAATGTGGCAAGTCAGAAAATTAAAAATCAGATGTGGGCAGCACATGCCTTTACTTACAGACGCAAATTCAATTTCTCTTTATTTCTAATTTATTAAATGGAGTTTAATTGTACGAAATAGCACACAAAATTATTCAAAATGACATTGAATTTGCAACTTTAATTCAATTTTCATTTTCAATGGATAATTGGATATAATTTCAAAGACGGCGTGGCAAAAATGCGAATAAACTATGATATATCGAGAACGACTAGGGGGGGGGGGACGACTCTCGAGAACGACGTAATGGGGTTGATCTTGGTCTTATCATTTTCAAAAATTAAGTCCAAAGTAAGCATTAATATGAGCTCCCATATTATTTTATTTCATGCTTTAACGATTTTTGCGGGGCTTTTGACAAAAAGCGCAGTGTTTTTTTTCCGAATCGTACCAAAATCTTATCAGCACCAGAGTTACCCACAAGTGACTTACCTACAGAATTTTATGAAATTGGGTCAATTCGTTTTTGAATTAGAGTGGATACACGCGCACACAAACACACGCACATACACACACACACCAAAAATAGATTTTTCGTATTCTAGAGGTCCCAAAACGTGTAGATCCGTCGAAAACTAGTTGCGATTTTAGATACGATTTGTATACTTTCCCTATACATTCATATGTATTGCAGGGAAAGTAAAAATAAAATAATTATCTAATTTTTTATTTGTTGCATTAGTTTCTCCGCACAAAATAATAAATGAATCATGACGATGAAAATGAATGATGGAAGGGACTAATATAATTTTGAGTGTGTATGAAAATTAACAGAATAATTTTTACTTTCTTAGTACTTTTTCTATAATTATATAATATATTATAGAAAAAGTACTCTGTTCATGAAAAATTTCGAATTCGAGATTTTGATTCCAATGTGTTTTATTACTTCCTGAACACGTTTTGACTATTTTTGGAGTCATGTCCATCTATGGTCCATTTCACGGTATTCAATCCCTCCAATACGAATGGACTTTAACGAAATTTTATATCCGGCTTTCTTAACGAAAACTCTGTATCTAGATACGCATTTTTGAAATTCGAGCGAAATCTTCGAAATGTATTCAACATTTTATATATATTTTTCTTAATGAGAACAAAATTGGACATAATCTTGCAAAAAAAATCTTTTTTATAGCTCATTGATCACGAAACTTCATAGTTTCAATCACGGATGTGAGAAATATACGTAATTTGTCCCCTGGAAGGACGTAGTAGCATTTAATATGGGTCATATGCACCAATATTGTATATCTTGGCATTACATTGGAAATATTTGCAATGTAATCTGAATATTGGGAAAATATTGAGGTTATATTGGCTTCCAATATTGGCTAAATATTTTCATTATTACGGGAATATGGGTGCTGCATTGGAAATATTTTCAATGAAACGCCAATATGGATGCAACATTGTCCCAATATCGTGCCAATATTGGCTAATTCCGTTAAAATGTCCACTTTTTACTTTCCTTATATACATAATGTATAAGAAAAGTATTGTGACGGGGTCGAAAATTCGAATTCGAGTTTTCGACGGGAGAGCATATTTCAAGCATCCCTGATCACGAATCAAACATTTTTGAGGTGATGTGTGTGTGTGTGAAAGTATGTGTGTGTGTGTGTGTGTATGAAAGTATGTGTGTGTGTGTGTGTGTGTGTGTCAGTGAGTCTGTGGAGACGATATCTCACGAACAAATAGAGCGATTCGAATGAAATTTGATACAAAAATCACAATCCGTGAACTCTGGAAGCCTATTGTTTTTAAACGCAATCGAATGTTCAGAACCCCCCTAAATTTTCGAGTGAAATTTTGAAAACATTAAAAGCGCTAATAAAGTTACGCAAATAGGCATTTCTCGAGATATTGCAGATTTTTCAAAAAAATTATATAAAAAAAAAAAAATATTTTCTATTGAGAAACATGTTTACTTTTCATATGTAATATCCTGCGATAAATTGGGTGACGTCATTCTCGCGGATCCTAGCTCGTTCCATTCTTGAAAAAATATGCTATGAGTAATACTTTTGTATTTGAACGCCAATAGTCATTTATCTGCTATAAGAATAACTTATTTCTCCGTCCATAACGCTTGGCGAGAATTTGGCGACGAATTTGGCGGAATGTCGCCAACTTGGCGATTTTTTTTTTAAATGTTACCAAATCAAAGAAAATCTCGCGAAATGGATAAAAATGAAGTTAAATTAATGAAAATAACGACTATTTCACGAAAATTCAATATCTTGGAAAAAATATACGTATCTACTATAAGAATAACCTATTTTGTTTTTACTGTAAAAGTAGTAAATACATTGCATTATATAAGGAAAGTCATGTGCTGCCCACATCAGATTTTTCCTATTGGTCGAATATTTCTTGCCAATATTGGGCCAATATGTGATTGCTACTAGAATAATTATCCCCCTGGCGGTATATTGTCAAGTATGGCATCAACCGAAAGATTAGGTCAATTTAAAGTGAAGGGTAACACGCTATAATTGAAATAACTGTGAACAGATAATACCGATTTTTTAAGACAATTCTTGTAAAATGTGAAAAAATACCTGCAGGCTACTTAAAAGTGATTCCGGTATGAGAAAGTCGAATGGGGCCAGTTAATTGTACATACAATTGAAAGAAACATTATTGAAAACGTATGATGTCATATTGGGAATATCACTGGAAACATTTTCGACGGCGCTTTCTATACTATAAATAGCATCGATTTCTGATTTAGACACAGAAGGAAAACCTTAAGAAGATGCACTGCAAAACGGTATATATCAGATAAATCCGACAACAAAATTCAATATTTTAAAATAGCACGTATCTTAAATCCAGTATTTCATGCGTAAAAAGGGAAAGCCTATAGATTCCTGGAAATAGTTTGGAGCATACTTTATATATTTAATATTTTAATACATTTCTCGCAAATTATAATTCATTTGTAGATGCACTATTTTAAAATAGACAAGAACTTTATGAAAGAGCTTTCATGTGGTGGCAAATAGGGTGCACTTCATTTTTGACGGAATAATTGAAGCATTTTTATTTTCCTTATTAACTTCGTACAGGTACACTCTAAAACATTCTGCAATCTTTGCTCATTTCTTTCAGCTACTTTGTGGATCAGTAAACTGATACGAAAAGCCACAGTTGCAGGCCTTCATGAAAGTTTCAGCTTCATTTCTGAAATATTCAGCTAATGATAGTCTGCCGAAGCATTATTTTTATATATATACGCTATATATATATATATATATATATATATATATATATATATATATATATACACTATATGATCAAAAGTTTCGGGACACTTTGGATATTATTAGAATATTTTTCGAATTTCTAAACAAATACTTGGCGAAATATTCTGTAACTTTGGCGATGTGAAGAACATGTTTGAACGCATACTTTCCAGTAAAGTTTCGGTGACTTGGGCATTTAGGGGACCACTAAGATATTGAAAAGGGGGGAAATATATTTGATCACCCTGTATCATAAAAAGTTGAAAATCTGGAAATGATTTGTAACTTTCATAAAATCATTAACTAGCTTTGTTCAATGCATTTTCGTAAAACCAAAACGTATGTTTATGAAGGTATAAACGTTTCTTTAAAAAAAAAATTGTTTAATGTTTCTTGCTTACAATATCCATAGGTTTCAATCAAATTTCACGAAACTTACAAATAATTTGTCAACGTCCAAGAACAACATTATACTTCACTTGAAAATTAAAGCATTGAATATACGAAAAGATATAAGCATGTGAAGAAACTAAGATTTTACTGCGCAGCTGAAAGTATCTGGATGATAAGAGGGTTTCTACACATTGACATTTTAAATCATAAATCATAGGATAGTTAAACTGGAGTAAATACAATTAACTAATATGCTACATACATATACACGATCTGATCAAAACTATCCGGACACCTGTATGTTTTACTTCTCCTTCAGAAAAGTTTCAAATTAGTATGAAGTGGGGCCACCTTTTGCTGCAATAACGGCTGCCACTCTATCGGGGAGGCTATCTACTAGTTTCTGAAATGTTGCAGCAGAAATTGCACACCATTCTTTTAATAGCCAATGGCCCTACCGTGCTGAAAACGTCTTAATTTTAAATCTTAATTTTAAAATACCCAGCAAAAATTTTTTGGTTAAATCAATGGATTGCATTTCTTTTCTTCGTCCACCTTGCTGGTAAGAAAAATTCTTTCGCTTATATTTATTAACGTTGAAAGACAAAATTCAAGGTGTAGAAGAAACTGAGCTAATATATCTTTTTATTTTCTCCGTTATGTCTAAAAATATTTGAAATCTTCACTGTGTTTTACCGATACATTATTTATGGGCTATTTGTATTTTTGTTCTTTAATGCAATGTTGAGGAATGTATTCTGGGGTTTATGTTGACAAAGCTTTCATATATTCATGCATTCCAAGATAAGATTATATAAAAGCAAATATGAAATGGCTATTTAAATGCGTCATGATTAATATTTTTACATGCTCATGCTATGTAATATAGAGAAAGTATTATTTTCGAGAAAATTTTCGAATTCGACATTTTGATGCCAAAATATGTTTTAAGATCTTCTGAATACTTTTTGACTATTTTTGGAGGGATGTCAGTCTGTCTGTATATCTGTGGTCGTTTTCTTGTGTAAACTATAGCGGCCACACATATTAATGGATTTTCACCAAACTTTATACCCCATTTTCTCAAACAATCTAGAGCTAGATAGAATTTTTTTAAATTCGAGCGAAAACTTTGAACTGTATTCGAAATTTCATATTTTCTTAACATGACAGCATAAGACAACATTTTTGTCATAATCATGCATAAAAGGGTTTAATTATGGCTCAATGAACGTGAGATTGAATGATTTCAATCATTGTTGAGAAATACAGTTCTTTTTAAAGTTTTCCAACATAGTTGAAAAGTGTTTCTGACTTCTGTCCGTCTGTATGTCTCCAGTCATTCTGTCCGTCTGTATGTACATTTTTAAGCGAAGTCAAAATTCACAAATTGCTTCGAAAATTTTAGGAAATGTTCAAATTATTCTATAAAATATATAAAAGAAATTTGAACAAAATAGGTTCAGTAGTTTTTTAAATAAAAATTAAAATAATAATGACTCCTATATTATATGAAAAGATCACCTGATCCATTTCAAAATAAAATAGGGCAACCATCTTTCTTCCCAGTGTCAAAATCGTGATGTTAAAAGTTCTTTTAAATATATATTGAATGCTGCAATCGTCCTAAAACCGCTTTTTTTTTAATTTCTGAGCATCTATATTCTACTGCAACGCAATTACAATAATTTTGAGTTTAAATGATCCTCAAACTGTGATTATTTCTACAACGAAGCCTCATTTTAACGTATGCAGAATGTAAACAAATGAAGCTGTAAGATGAGTTGTATAGGAATTGCGGAATTTTTTTAAAGAAAAAGTATTTAGTCTACTGATGTCTCGAATGTAGGTGATGTGAATGAATTATTCATTGATTTTACATAGAGAAGTAGACGATTTTATAGCATTGTCTTTTTCGGTGAAGTTTTCAGCATGGAGTTAAAAAGTACGTTAACCTCCATGGTTTTAAGCTTATACGTAAAATAAATTATTGTAGTACTGCAATAATTTTGAAAATATCAAAGCTGAATGTATCACATTTTAGAGATGTTTAAATAAAATTGCATTTCAGTTGGAAAGTGTTTCATTATCAATGTTTTATGCACGATTGATTTTTCATGTTTTGTTCATGACGTTATTAGACCCTTTGGTGGCACATTACCCCTCCCCGGGAATACATTGTCAAGTATGATATCAATCAAAAGATTTTTTCAAGCCCTTTTAAATGAAGGATAACACGCTATAATTGCAATTATTTGGACCGATGACAGCGATTTTTCCAAAAAGAATTCTTGTAAAATTTAAAAACAACAAACTAAAACTACTAAAAATGGATTTTAATATGAGAAAGTCGCATTGAGCCAACCTTTAAGATTATAAACTTAGATTATAAACTTTAAAATAAAATAAATAATTACTTCTTGCTGATATAAAATGAATTGATAAACAACGTATAACATGCTACGGACATGTAAAACTCTTTCACGGCATTTTGAGTATTCACAGGGAAAAACCACTTTTACAGGCAGCCATTCTTATTACTTGAAATTAGGGTTTCAAGATATGGCGACTTTCTGGATGGGATACAAGATTTTGCGACTTTTGGGGAGTTTTCCGAAAGGCGAGAACTTTCTCGAAATATCGACTGGCTTTGGAATTACGAGCATTTTCTTGAAATTTCAGGAAGAAATGAATCTCTCGTTCTCTCTCTCAGTGTGTGTGTGTTAAAACACTCATCATTATTTTATGTTGTATCTTTAATGAATGCTTGCTAATAGTAATTGTTTAATTTTTATTTTATATATATTTTAATTTTCATTTTTATTCTGTTATCTTGGTGCGTCCTGCTCGGATTTTTCATTTCTGTAATTAATGTTTAATAATATATTTACATAGTCTTATATAGTCTAATCTTATATAGTGTAACACATTCTTAAATGTTTAATGTTTAGTCTTCTATAAGTGTTACACAATATTTCTTTTATTTCTTTGTATTATCGTTACATATATATATAATATTTCGTAATTACTTTAAATTAGTTATTATTATACTTTTCTAATATATATATATATATATATAATACAGAAATTTTAAGCCTTTCCCAATAAAGCGCCCTTTTCTTTCATAATTCTTATTCCAAATTCCTATTTCATGTTCAACACGTATTGCAACTATATTAAATTCCATCCCACGCCACTAATATTAACAAAGTCGGCCGGCACTTCCTCTTTTTCCCGACCATACCATATAGGGTCACTCATCTCAACCTCTACTTAAACGTTCTCATATGAAACTGCTTCCCAATCACATTTTAAAATCCTAAAGAACGCGAAGGCAGCATCTTTCCCATACCGCCATACCCCTCCCCCCTCTGCTGTAACTGTACATTGTGTAATACGACGCAGACTGCATTGAGATTTTGTGAGAGCAGGTCGACGATTGGAAGCTCGACCAGCCTATATAACTACCTCTGTTTCAAGGGTCATGTAATAAAGTACTTTGGTACGTGAAATGTCTCTTCTCTGGATTATTGTAGCCTATATTGCAAAAAAAAATTAGTACTGTTTTTACTGACAAATAATTATAATTTTAAAAAAATTATTTGGTGCAGTTTGATACAATTAAGAATTTGATAAATATTTAAGAATATTCGAATTCTGCAAATTATGAAACATGTCCTTGTATGAAATTACATTTTGTATGAGACTGTTCTGCTTAGCTGTATGATTACGGAACACGCAACATATTGATCATTCACAAAATGGACAGGCATTTCTATAGGATGACAAAAAATATAATCGAAATGTATTTAATTAAAATAATTCCCATTTTATCTTTCTATTAATTGATTAACTCTTTCTGTTGGGAAAATATAGTGTAAAACCTAACAGATTTTCGTGTCTAATAGATATTCCAAAAATAGCTATATTGACGATATTATCAAATGTCATTTTCAAAGGAATTGGTAAATTTTTTATATAAAATTTAAATATATTTTATTGTAAATATTTTGGTCAATGGCGAATTTTCAGTTATTCGAAGTTGCCCATATATATTTTTAAAACTCACATTTATCTTCATAAATTCATTAAGTTGACATCGTGTCCACACTTGAGCTATCGTGTCCACACACATAGAAGAACACAATTTGCTAAATATCGGTTCCAGTGATCTTAAATTCAAGATAACAAAATCTATATTGTCAGATTATTCAAATCAGTTAGATGACATCTAATAGTGTTATAGTTGTTGTTATTAATTCCACACTTGTCTGGTTGTAGAGTGAAACGAGTCATATTTCGGATATTTGTGCGGAATCCTATAGAAAACTCGGTTACATTCAGAGAATGACTCAGGATTTTACTAAGGAGTTCTCTTTGATGCCTTGGTCGGGTTTGAGCTTGTGTATCCGTTTGTGGTGTGGAGACCTTTTCTTGCTGTTCATCGAGATTATTCGAAATAAATTCTTGAGATATCTATATTATAAAAAATCTCGTATTTTTTGTTATACCTTATCTGTTACTTTTCTACGTAATATATTTAATGTTAAAAGCTTACAGAACAGAAGGGATTATGTTTTATTTTCATTCTTCAGGAATCTGTTCAATAACAGAGTTAGTTGATTGTTCCTCCGTCTTGGTGGGGATCGGATTCCATGTCACCCAGTATTCAATCAAAAGCATGAGTCAGTTTGCTGTAAGGAATTTTAGTTCGACTATGGGTTGTTATTGCGCGATATTCAAATCTTTTGGGTTTGTTCTTGACCTTACTACTGCAAAGTTCATTTGATGGTTTTATTGTTTTGCTTGCAAGTTTATTTAATGATTTTATTGTTGTGCTTGTAAGTTTATTGGATGATTTTATTGTTGTGCTTGTAAGTTTACTTGCGGGTCATCCAAGTTACAATTTATATTCAACTGAAAATTTGGTGTACTATAAATTTTAAATGTTTGTGTTTACATATACGTATAGTTAATGTTTATTCGTGCCTTAACCATCCTTACAGCATGCATGCATACGTGCGCACGTACAAACGTACTTAAGTACGAACATGCAGGCTAGGCATAAAGGATCTAGTGCATAGACTACGTATAAAGGCTCTAGTAACGGATTGTTCAGAGATAATATTCAGACAAATTTATTTACTATTTATTCGTAATACAAAAATCTGTTCCGGAAATTTCTGGTTATGAATGCATTACCTATTCTTGAAATATGCGATAGGATATCAAACGTAGCGTTTCACCGAGCCATTCCTAATTTTATTTCTAATAAATAACATGATTTAGTGAAGAAAATTATTTCTACCGTCACGTTTCAAGTTTCCATCCCCTCCAATAAATACTACTTATTGCTAAAAGGGGAAAAATAAACTTGAGTCGCCTTCACTGGATTTTGTTCGGGCAATGCACAATTCGTTTCGGAATTTAAAATGCGAAAGATTTTCTTATGATAGAAATAGGTATTCCCGATGCAACGGGTTGAGCTTAAGATATTTTAACGTTTTCACAAAATAACGTGTTCTGAATGTTTAAAATGTTTTGCATATAAATAAAATATGTCCAGCGTAGGACTTTTACTACGAATTAGCAATTTCTAGTATTATGCGAGAAGGATTACACACATTACAGCTATAAACCCTTTAGACCTTTGTTACTTTCCTTATATACATAATATAATGTATAAGGAAAGTATTATGACGGGTTCGAACATTTGAATTCGAGTTTTCGACGGGAAATCACGTTTCAAGCAATTTTCAACACGAATCAAAAGTGAGATGATGTGTGTGTGTGTGTGTGTGTGTGTGTGTGTGTGTGTGTGTGCGTGAGAGAGAGAGAGAGAGAGAGAGGAAGATACCTCACGAGCGAATGAAGCGATTCGAACGAAATTCGGTACAAAAATTACTATCGGCAGACACTGGAAATGCATTGTTTTTAAACGAAATCGAATGTTCAGAACCGCCCTAAATTTTGAAATTAAATTTTGAAAAAATCAAAAAATCCAAACCGTCAATATAGTCACGCAAATAGTCATTTCTTATTTCATTTTTCATTAGAAAACGATTGACATAAACTTTAGAACGCTAGCATGAACCGTTATCGAGATATTACACATTTTTTCAAATATATTTATCAATAAATCACATAAAATAAAATAAAAATGTTTTAACTATTGTTCCCTTTTCATATGTAATATTATGCGATAAATTTGTTATCACCATTCTCGTGAATCTAGCTTGTTCCATTCACGAGAGAAGAGACTATAAATTAAAGTTTTGTATTTGGAAGCCATTAGTCTTTCATCAACTATATGAATAACCTATTTCTCCCTCCATAACGCTTGGCAACATTTTGGCGACGAATTTGGTTAAATATGATCAATTTTGCGTGTTTTTCAAATGCTGACGAGTGTAATGAGCGGATTGGTTACGTAAAATTCGTTTCACCGTGGAGTTAGGAAGAGGAAGATAAAATACCTATGAATGAAACGCTTGAAAATGCCGCAATGCTTTGAAAATTGTATCTAGGTGTCGTTCGTGTTAGTTAAGTAGTCGCCAATATCAGTTGACATAACAGGAAGGCATATCATTTAGTAAATGTATTTTTGATTACTTTTAAATTGTTTTCTTATTATGAGTGTCATTTATCAGTATTTTTCCAAATTTGTAGGATAGAGTACAGAATAAATATATGGAGATAAAAATAAATTGAAAAAAAATCTGATGTAGGCAACACATGACTTTCCTTATATAATGCAATAAATTTTCTACTTTGACAGTCAAAAAAATGTTGTTCTTATAGTAGATGCTTATATTCTTTCAAAGATATTGAATTTTCTTGAATTAGTCGCCATTTTTATTGATTTAGCGTCATTTTTATCCATTAGCAAGATATTAGTTAATTTGGTAACGTTTAAAAGTGTCGCCAAGTTGGCGACATTCCGCTAAATTTGTCGCTAAAATTTCGAGAATGATGTCACCCAATTTATCGCATGATATTACATACGAAAAGTAAACATGTTTCTTAACAGTTAATATTTTTTTTTTAATTTATGAGACTTATTGAACATTTTTCAAATAAATTTATCAAAATCTCAAGAACGGTTCATGCTAGCATTCTAAAATTTATGTCAATCGTTTTCTAAGGAGAAATTATATAAGAAATGTCTATTTGCGTAACTTTATTAAAGGTTTTGATTTTTTGATGATTTTTTCAAAATTTCACTCGAAAATTTAGGAGGGTTCTGAACATTCGATTGTGCTTTAAAACAATAAGCTTCCAGTATTCATGGATTGTGATTTTTGTACCAAATTTCATTCGAATCGCTCCATTCGTTCGTGAGATATCATCTCCTCAGACTCACTGACACACACACACACATACACGCACACACACACAGAGAGAGACATCACTTCAAAAATGTTCGATTCGTGATCAGGGATGCTTGAAACGTGCTCTCCCGTCGAAAACTCGAATTCGAATTTTCGACCCCGTCACAATACTTTCCTTATACATTATATATATAAGGAAAGTAATAAAATAATTTTGAATACGTAGGAATATTCTTTATTGTTTCAGTTCTACTTTGAATTGCGCTAATAATTTATTTTTTCAAAACTAACAGTTGAAAAATAAATATTTTAGGACTTTCGCCATAGAAATGCATGCAATGCAAGATTACTTATACCAGCGCCACCTAAATGATTATCTCAAACGAGATTGGCGTTTTCTTAACATGAAGTTTTAACTCCTTACCTTTACCTCTATGGGTTTCACATTAATGATTCCTTTTCATAAACATTACGCAGCACAACTGGCTTTCTTCACCCTACAGGACAGCTGGAGTCGTAAGTTAAGTGTTCTAAAGTTGAACTACTAAATTCCTAAAATCATGTCATTTAGTTCTTTTTAGTTTAATTTGTTCGATGAATAACCTTCTCATTTTCTCGCTTAAAATTCGAAATATGTTTTCTTTAGAGTACTCATTTTAGATGCAACGAACATATCTGTTAATACCCGATGGCAACGTGTATCGAATTTTTAACATGTATTAAATATTAAAATTGTATAAAGAGAAATATTTATTTAAAGTCAAATCATATCTTTGCTTAAAATCCGGGTAATGGTCTACGATAATTTGGGGTGATATGAAATGTACCATATTTATTTCCTTTTAAGTTTAAACGAATAATTCACAAATTTATTCGAATATTTCCTGCATGCATTAATGCCTTTCTTTTCAGAATAATTTTGCAGTTCAGTGTGAATAAATATTTTTTTTTTGCAAACAATATAAAAGCCTTTAAGTCGTTTCCTCAGTACAGATGCCAGCATCTTAGATTTCGGGCTTTCTAGAACTCTACAGCATTTGACAACCAATAACTAAATGGGTAACAAGAAAACTTGCTATATACAGTAATTTTGAAAAGCATGTGGTGACAGTGGTATAAAGTCAGTCAAAGTCAGTCAGGCATAGTCATAACCACTATAAAATCAATTAATCAATCATCGTGAGCGTGTTTAAATGATTTTTGTGTTTAAATGATCATCCAACTTTGATTATTTCTACAACGAAGCCTTATTTCAATGAATGCAGACTGTAAAGAAGTGATTGTAAGATGAGTTGTATAAGAATTGCCGAATGTTTTTAACTCAAAATTATTTCAATCTGGAGTCTGGAACAAAAGTGTATGAATGAAATATTCACTTTTTTTGCATAGAGAGCAAGGCCATGACTTTATTTGAATAAAGTTCATTTTTTTTTCGATGAAGTTTAGAGTTTTCACACATAATAAATTATTGTAGTTCTGTGATAATTTAAAAAAATATATCACCTCTGAATGTATCGCATTTTAGAGATGTTTAAATAGAATGGCATTTTAGTTGGAAAGTGTTTCATAATCAATGCCTTATGCATGATTGATCTTTCTTGTTATATATAATATGCCATTTGCGCGCCGATGTTCCCAAAGGGGAACTTTAATTTAATTTTTAAATAAAGTTTTGTTCATGTGGTTTTATAAAAATTGTTTAAAATAAAAAGTGCTTTGAATCTTTTGTGGGACTTTCCCTTGCCTCTTTTATCATTCATTCATAGTGTTCTTTTGTTCGTTCCTTCCTCAAGAGTATTTTAAAAACAATTTTCTGTTCTCGCCGTTGGCAACTCTTTTTACCCGCTTTCACATTTTTAACATCAGTTGCCGATCTTGAGTGACGAGTCATTTTCTCGATGTTAAAGTATGCAACTAATAAGATAGACATCGGATCCATCGAACTGCACGCTAATAGGATAATTTTAATTTAAAACCTTGGACATGATCCAAAATCGAATTATATATCCTTGTAGGTCTTTAAACTTATTCAATTACTGTTTATTGCTGGCATTTTAATGTTCCGATATCTTATCCTTACAAACTTTATGAAACGGAAGATTGTCAATGTTCTTCAAAATTACAAGACGATTGATTAAAAACCGTAACAGCTTTGTAAAAATAAATTATCAGTCAAGAAACTTAATTTCCTACTGAACATTTTCATTGTTTACTGTTTATATCTGCCTTTATATAGTTTAGAAAATATTTCGAGTAAATTTAAGCAAAGTGATAAAAAACTTTCTCGGACAAAACATTTTTTTTTTCTGAAAAAAAGAAACAATTCAAAATATTAAAATATTGAATTTTTTTTTATATATTTATAAAAGATACCGTATACTGGACAAAGAGATATAAATTGTTTAATTTTTTATCTAGATTCGGAGATATATGCTTCCTAAATTTCTATTGTTCTTGTTTCAGTTGGATACACCTCAGTCGTAGACGTTATTTACGTCCATAAAACAGCCTTCGTATCAGGATAAATCATATGCAGTACCAGTACCAATAAAAGTAAAAATGAGGCTGTCGCACTACTGTGGGCAGAGCACCAGTGCACCTTTATTGGTAATTGTGTTCTATTTAATTTATTTTGACGAAGAAGGCTCTTTTTTGACTTTGAAACCGGTTGGTACCTTTATTCAATCAGTATGCTGTGTCAAACGAAGTTTATACTTTGTAGATTTATTCAGATTGCAATCTTGGCAAATTTTCACACCAATCTTTTAATATCCATTTATTTCTTACATAAATATCACGCAAAATAAGATCATACCTACATAAGCCTTCAAAGTCATAAATGAAAGACTATTCAAAAAATTTAATGTGGGCAGCACATGACTTTCTCTACTGACTGAAATTCATTTTCTATTTCTTTCTTTCGTTATTCTTTTAATTGAGTTTAATTGCACAAATTCACATACACACACAAAAATAAAAGATATTTATTTGAAATTACAATGAATTTGTAGTTTTACTTCACAACTGGACGTATTTTCAAAGGCGGGGTTTGCAACAATGCAAAGAAACTAAAATAAAACAAGAACGGTTCGACCTACAGTCATGGGGTTGATTTTATTATTTTCTTTATCAATCGTTTAATTGATACATGTAATCATATTTAGTCTTTTATTTCAGGCTTTGACGATTTTTGCAAGCCATTTCGAAATTAAGGCCGTTTCCTTTTCTGCGAATCGTACCAAATCTATTCAACGCCAGAGTGATCCACAAAACATTTGTCTACAAAATCCAGGGATCCAAGGCGTTTGAATTTCGATACACCTGAGGGAATGCTCTCGTATCCCCACGTCGAATAGTAAGCATTCTTCTTCGGAATTTGTGTATAGCGATGCGATGTTCGTTGGAGCATTTCGTTTCACCGATGCTTGTAGATGATTGGCGGAGATGATGTCTCGTAGGTGTGGTTTGCATTACCTTGGCCGATGGAAGACAGCAGAATTATTGCTAAGAGGAAAAGTCAAGAAAAAGTGTAAAGTGAAGAGAGAATAAGAAATTTTACTGGGTAGCAGTGCTCCTGAAGGAACAGTCTGGTTTCTAGTGTAAGCAAGCATAGCTCACCGTAGCTTCTTTCCTATTTAGTTGTACGAGGTGTGTGTTTGCGAGGGATAGCTTGCAATACTGCTAATACTATACTGTGGCGCCATTTCTAGTCCGTACTTTTAGCTAAACCGGCGGAAGCCAGGCTGCAAGGCGAGGTCACAATTCTCGTGGATTGAAAGTTCGCCACGTGCCAGAAATAATATGTTGCGATCCGCGTTTTTTGGACGTCGGACACATGTCATAGTTCAGATCCACTTCTATAGGCAGGCTTTCTCAAAGTTTTAGATGTAGAAATTTTGAATGAGTTTCCGAATTTGCTCTTCAACGCCGGAGACTTTAGATCTTCATGAATAACCTCGTTTCGGACAAACCAAGGAGACATGGTATTCATACGTAGAAGTCTATTTGGTATAATTTGCAATGTCTCAATTATGTGTTTTTGTTGCCGAACTCCAGACGGGGCAGGCGTACAAAAACGAAGTTGTAATGTTTGTAGAGGACAAGTTTATTCTCCAGGAAACGGCGCGACTCTCTACAGAGCGGAGGGTGCAGGGCTTTAATAATACGCTTGGTAGATTGTTTTCTTTTAGTCGATATGGGAACCGTAAGTCATGTGGGTGTCAAGAGTGATGCTCTCTAGTGGAGCTTAAAAATAACAACATTATTGGAAGCTTGATTTTCCAGTGGACGAACTAGCACTCAAGGCTGTGTGAGATGAAACTTTGTAAGATGTTGATCGTGTTCTGGGGAGAGCCGCTGAGGAGTACGATCGCGGTGTTGTCTGCAATAATACAGCGTTTCACGTGTAGTATATGTGGAATATAGTTACTGTAGAGGTTGAAGAGCGGGGGGTCGAGATTGCTCCCCTGTGGAACTCCGGCTTTGATCGGACGGGGCGAGGAAAAGGAATTATCAACTCGTACGCGGAAAGAACGAATAATGAGATACACGTTGATGACACTGTTCAACAATATTTCAGTTTTTGTTTTTACCAAAATGAAAATAGCCACCTTTTATAAATTTTGGGTCGCTGAACACGAAAATCAACCTTAAAATTTTCTCCTGGCTCAGAGTTTTAAGTCATTGCACTGTTTACATTTTACATATAACGGTATGGGACGTTATAATTACTATACGTAAAATAAAAAAAATATGGGAAAAGACATAAAATAGGCACTGTCGTGGCAGCACAAGTGGCAGGCAAAAAGACGGCGTGTATAAAAAGGAAAAGTTGTTAACTGTATTCGTACTATTGTATTCCCATAGTCTTATATGTAAAATGTAAACAGTGAAATTACACAGAAACCCGAGCCAGAAGGCAATTTTAAGCATCATTTCCGTGTTCAGCGACTCGAAATCTATAAAGAACGGATATTTTCATCTCTGTAGAATTTTCACTGTTGAACAGTGTAATAGTAAGTAGTTGGATTGTTATACGCGAAGTCGCACCAGTTGCAGAAACTGTCCAATCTTCTAATCAACACAAGTTCGTAGATTTTCGGACGGCTGGAGAGTAAGCCCATTGGACGGCAACTCTCTGGGAGAGAACTGTCCTGGTTAGGTTTATAAAGATGGATGATGATGGCAGTTTTTCTGCTCTGTGGAAAATATCGGTATTCTAGCATTCTATTTACTAGAGCGGCGATCCATCTGACATAGGAATGTGGTAGGTTCTTGATGATGCGATTATTAATCCGATCAATTCTTTAGCTTGAATTGCATGATGATGCTAAGTACTTCAGCCACTTTTGTCCCTTACAAATCATTAGCTGTTTGGTCATGAAGTGCAATGGCATTGGTCCGATGTGTATCAGTTTCAATTTGGGGGGTAGAGTTGCCTGAAGTTGGGCGTAAGGGGAAAATTGGCGTTTCAAGCTGTCTACAATTGCATTGGCGTTTTTTCTTCGCAATCTTTGCGAGTCCTTATCGGCCTTTAAGGGACGGAATTTTGGGGCGCGATAGCCCAGTGGTTAGCGCGCGGGAATTGAACTCGGTCGGCCCAAATTCGATTCCCGTCACTGCCAAAACTGTCGCCGTGTTCACACGGAGTACGATCACGTTAAACATGTGGGTCCGTAAATCTTTACGAGAGGTTGGTGGTAGGGGAAGTTGGATACGGTCCCTGTGGATGGCTCCCCCACTGGGTTCCGGTCTAAATTGGATGGCCGAACAGATACCTCATACCTTTCTGGTAGGTCGGACGGTCTGGGTCGAAGAAGCAGGGGCGGAATTTGTGCTGTAGGGTTTTAAGTTGTTTGGCTTTTCGCCAGAGACTGTCATCTGAAGTAGTAAGCTCCTCAATGTGTGTTTTTCAGCGATGCTGGGTGTGTGCACCCATTAAGAGTCTTGATCTCACTGGTGTCTGTGGTAGTTTGTGCCATAAGCCGGGAATCCAGTGCGCTGTCAGTCTTTTCGTAGACGGTTCCGCTGCTTAATATTGGCCCTGATATCTCTCGGGATAAAGTGATAGGGCGGATCGTTTTAAGCTTCAAAGTTACAACAGTTGCCTCGAATAGTATATGAATCTACAAAAGTTTGCGAAATTTACTCAATTAGTGTTTGAGCTGCAGTGGATGCATACATTCCACAGACCCGCACATATATGCACATACATGCAGACAGAATGTGCCCATATAAATGTGCACACATGACGTACATATGCACACATATGCACACATAAACGCACATATGCACACATAGGCGTCACTTTAAAAATAGTTTTTCGTATTCTAGAATGCTCAAAATGTATAGATTCGTCGTAAACTCGAGTTGCTATTTCCGACACGATTCCAATACTTTCCCTACACATTACGATGCAGAAAAAGTGAAAAATCCCGCATAAAATGTATTTTTGTCCCTAACTGGCAATGTACTTAATCTCCGAGATTACTTTCAGAATGATGTATGTCGAACCAGCGCAATTCCGGAAACGATAAAGGATGGAGAAATAGCAGGCAATAAACATGACATTGCTGTGTTATCCTGTCCCTTTGGGTGACAGGAAAAAGTGATTTCTGTAGGAGGTTTCTTGCAGGAAGAAGGTAAAATATATAAAGAGATCTTTATTTAGTAACAGTTAGATTCTGATGGATGCGTTAATTGCTATAGGTGTCTAGGTTATAGATTGTGAATACTCATGATTTCTATATCAAATTCTTGACAAATTCATGTGTTTTGAACCTCGCAGAACGCACGAGAAGATACATTTTTAAAGATAGGTCTGTGCGGGTGTTGCATATTATTCAGTGCACAAATTTGGACAGCATATTGAAAAATAAATACTTTACATATTTGAAACTAAAATTGGAGTGATGTGCATTTCCTTCTTATATTTATTTATTTTAATTTTAGTTAACATTTAGAATGAGCTCATTTTGTTTTTCTGCGTACAAGAACTCCAAATTTACTAAATATTATTTTTTTCGAAGTACAATGTTTAATGGTTATAAAAATAATTTTAATGGTTTATTTTAACAAATACTGATATGTATTGTTTATGAGATATCAGACATTTTCAGAATTTTCCGTGCGCAAGTTTTATTTGCACTATAATCATAGTGATATATTTATTATATAATATATTCTTTATTCGACTAAAATAATAACAATATTTAATTGGTAATATATATTGAAATGCATTATGAATGCAAAATATAGAAATTAATAAAATAATAAAAATTTGTAGCTGGTTGTATGGTACGATAGAAAATGTCACCCCCCCCCCTCCCGGATAAAAACCCTTCCAAAACCAACGGTCAATAAAAGTTAAATATGTACGGGACTTTTTTTTATGTCGGTTTGTAAAATTCATGAGAATGTTTTGTGGCCAGCTTCATCATAAGGGAAGTCCTTCCTTTAACTCATAACTATTCTGGTATTTTAAAATCCTATTTTAACGGCTTGTATATTTATGCCTCCTTCTGGAATAAACATTGGCCGCTCAAAGTCCTTATAAACTTTGATAGCCGACATTTTAAAATTTTCCTGTCCAGATTTAATGACGTAGAATTGGCTTCTTCTTTGCAACCAATAAGTACACATGTTGCAACATTTATTGCCCGCTGTTTTTGCAATGTGTTTTAAAGTGGTGAGTTTTATTTCTTAACAAGGTTCTTTTACAAAGGTTATTTTCTTTACAAAGTTTTTTTTTTTGCGGTCTAGCATTATTGCTCGTAGATCAGCTCGTTGTGACCACAGTTCGAAATTTAAATTCGTGTTCATAAAAGGTATTCCGAGAAATCTATTTATCGCTGGAGTATTCCATTAACTTACTCGAGAAGTCTCTGTTAAATATGCATTTTTGGCTGCAAAGCATGTAACAAATGTCCGATCAACACAATTGTCGAAAAGGACACTACATTAATGTGTAAACAAGAAAGATCAATGCATAAGGCATGGATTATGAAACACTTTCCAGTTGAAATGCAATTTTATGTAAACATCTATAAAATGCGATATATTCAGGGCTGATATGTTTTAAATGATCACAGTACTATAATCATTTATTATATTGGAAAACTTAAACTCCTTTGAAAAAAATGAACTTCATTCAAATGACGACATTGAAATATAAATTGCCTGCTTTAAACATCTCTAAAATGTGATACATTCATCGGTAATATTTATTAAATTATTATAATACTACAATAATTTATTATATTTGAAAATTTCATCGAAAACAACTAAAATTTATTCAAATGACGTCATCGAAATATAACACGCCTGGCTCTCTCTATAAAAGCAGCATTTCATTCATAAACATTTTTCCATTCATTTCATTCATCACAATACTATAATAATTTATTTTATTTAAAAACTTAAGACAATGGAGGTACAAGTAATTAAACTCTATGCTTAAAACTTCATCGAAAAAATCGTCCTTCTCTCTGTAAAATCAATAATTCATTCATATCATTTATATTGCAGACTCCATGAGCTAAATAATAAGAATGAACTTTATTCAAATGATGTCATCGCATCATCTGACTCTCTATGTAAAAATAATGAATATTTCATTTATGTAACATTTATTCCAAACTCCAGAGCTAAATAATTTTGCGTGAAAATATTCAGCAATTCTTATACGACTCATCTTACACTCACTTGTTTACATTCTGTATCCATTAAAATGAGGCTTCGTTGTAGAAATAATCAAAGTTGGATGATCATTTAAACTCTATTGTAATTGCGTTGGCGCAGAATATGCATGCACAAAAAGTGCGCAAAAATAAAGCGGTTTTAGGACGGATGTAACACTCAATATAAATTTAAATTACGATTTTGACACTGGGAAAAAAGACTGATGCCCTATTTTATTTTGAAGTGGGTCACGCTATCTCTTCATATTATATGGATGTCATTAATATTTTAATTTTATATTTCAAAAACTACCGAACCTATTTTGATCAAATTTTTTATATATTTTTTATGGGATAATTTGAATATTTTCTAAACTTTTCGAAGTAATTTGTGAATTTTAACTTCGCTTAAAATACGTTTAAAAAATAAGGTCCCATAGGTTTCACTGTATTTCACTTTTTCAACCCGGGTTCAGTCCAAAACGAATTGGGTGATATTATTCATTTACATTCTCATATGTCTCACAGACCGTCTGAACAACATGCTAAAATTTCATTTTCATAAAGCCATTTTCACGGCAGATATCGTGTGAACGGACAGACAGACAGAATGAACAAAGCCATTTTCAACTGTGCTGTATAAAGTGTCAAAAGCAAGGATTCCAAGTTTCCTCCAAATCAGTTCAGCGCATCACTCTGCATCACCCCTCCAATCAAGAACAACCATGGACAAGAAATGCACCCGAAGTTTTTATCCCGAGTACTATGTGACCTAAGCTGCATGTACCTGAAAGCAGGATCAACTTCACAGCATAACCAAGAGCGGAGGCACACAGTGCCAAAAAGTCGTAGTTGTCTCATCCAGTAAACAGCAACGCTGTATCTTGTATTTTCATTGAAATTTTACTCGGCGAAACATACCATAATACTCGGTGGCTAAGGGCTGCCGTCTTTCTAGATCTCCATAAAGGATAAAGATATATACTCGTACTTTTCGAACTCCATAGAGGCTTTCAAAAATGTTTGAAAAATAGTTTTCTTGTTGTCGTTACATGAATTGGCTTTTCCATGCTGACAGACAAAACAGAAACGTAAATGATACCCTCTGCAATAAAAGTCATATTCTAACTTTAAAAATATAATCTATAGGTTAGTTCTGTGAGTATGAACCTTGCTTTCTTTTCATCATAAGAGCAGTTTTTTCTCTCTCTGCATGAAGATAGCCGATGTAATTTCCGAAATCTGTTATATTTCCCTTGTTTACGCCAGTTCTATGGGTCCTCTTCGAGGACTGCTTACTCATTGTGTTTCCTAAACCATGTGGTTCCCATCTTTGCAATAGCTCTTTTTATTTTACTTTCCCTGAAATAATATATAGGGAAAGTATTGGAATCATATCGAAAATCACAACTCGCGTTTTCGAAGGATCTACACGTTTTGGGACCTCTAGAATATGAAAAAACTATTTTTAGCGTGACGCCTGTGTGTGTGTGTGTGTCTGTGTAATGAATGTATCCACTCTACCTCAAAAACTAATGGACCACATTTTATAACATTTAGTAGGTAAGTCACTTAGGAGCGACCATGGTGCTGATTAATTTTGGGTACGATTCGGGATAAAAGTACCCGCCTTCTTTTGAAAAATGACGAGCAAAAATGGCCTGTATGCACTCTAGCTGAAAACTAATATATTAAATTTTACAAAATTTGGCAAATATGTCACTGGTTGGTCACCCTGATGCTGATTACATTTTGGTACGATTTAGAAACAATAACCTGCCTTTTTTTGTGAAATGGTCCGCAAAAATAGTCAAAATCTACGTATGGCCAAATATATCCTTTAAATGCTTGTTTAAAGATAAAAAGAATATGACCAACCGCATGACACTAGGACTAGCCGTTCTCGAGATATTTTTGTGTTTTCGCATTTTCGCTACGCCACCTTTGAAAACAAGTCCCAGTTACCCAATGAAAACGATCATTGAATTAAAAGTACACATTCAGGGTCATTTAAAATAATGATCGATGTTATAGTGTGCCATGAAACCCAATTTAATGAATTTTTGAAGAAATTAAGAAAACTTGAATATGAGTCTGCAGAAAAAACCATGTGCTGCCTATACCAGATTGTTTCGTTCCAAAACCATTTAGTTTGCTAAACGCTGTTGTTTCCTTCGTACTTAAAACTGCTCTGTTTTGCCCATGCGCTTGCAGTTATACATTTTAGTTCCGAAACCTTTTTTACATCTATAATTTTTACTTTCACATACATAGTATTGAGAAAGTATTGTTTTCACCAAAATTTTCGATTTTGATATTTCGATGCTAATATATGTGTTATGACCTCCAGCACGAATTTGGACTATTTTTGGAGTGATGTCCACTTGCCTGTCTGTCTGTGATCGGTTTCTTGTGTATGCAATAGCAGCCACACATATTAATAGATTTTTACTTAACTTTGTATCCGGATTTGTTATAAAAAATCAAGAACTAGATAGACATTTTTTTTTAAATTCGAGCGAAAACTTCGAAATGAATTCAAAATTATATATTATTTATCATGGCAACGTAGGACTCTATGTCATAAGCATGCACGAAAGGGTTTATGGATGGCTCAAAGGTTACGACACTTCATAGTTTCAATGATTGTTGTGAAAAATAGCCGCGAACAATTTCTTTTTTTGTTGATGACTCCCTGGGGGGGGGGGGGGGTAAGTTATCTTTCGGTGGGAGGGAGGGGGTACATTGCCAAGTATGGTATCAATCGAAAGTTTTTTCAAACCCTTCAAAGTGGAGGGTAACACGCTATAGTTTTAATCATTTGAATCCACGATAAAAATTTTCTTGTAGAATTTGGAAAGAAAAAAAAATTTAGAAGGAGAAA
Organism: Amaurobius ferox; assembly: GCA_951213105.1. Classification (NCBI taxonomy): domain Eukaryota; kingdom Metazoa; phylum Arthropoda; class Arachnida; order Araneae; family Amaurobiidae; genus Amaurobius; species Amaurobius ferox. Next base: position 140,323,695 of record OX578147.1, read on the forward strand.
GTCTAGTTCAACAACACTTCTGTTAGGTGAACGAAATCGAATAGTTTCACATATCCACAATAGCATTTTTTATAACATACTGGGACGAATTCCAGCTATCTTTTGCTGTTCGCGCCCTCATTTAAAACTCGAACAAGTCTCCAAAATATTTTGATAGCAGATACGTTTTAAATCCTTTATAGGCCATTATCTCTTCAACAGAAAAGTATTAATGCCTACTTCACCCCACGCAGATACACACGGACGAGGTACGGCGCTATTTTCCCGCTGCATGAATGGATGTCTATTAAGGTAAGTTTTTCATTATATAAAAGGGAGTCTCTTTCAACTTCTATGGTACTTAAACCCTGAGAAGATTACTTCCAGAGTGATATATAACGGACTGGAGCTATTTCGAAAGCGATAAAGTATATATAGGAATAGCTGGCAATAAACATCGCGTGGATGTCGTATCCTGCACCTTTTGCTGATGGGAAAAATAGTTATTACTTTCCCTACAATACATGGTAAAGCATATTATTACCCTTACAATACATAGTAATGTATATTACTTTCCCTACAATACATAATAATGTAATATTACTTTCCTTACAATACATAGTAGTGTATAATACTTTCCCTTCAATACATAGTAGTGTATAATACTTTCTCTTCAATACATAATAGTGTATATTAGTTTAAAATACATAGTAATGTATATTACTTCCCTACAATGCATAGTAATGTATATTAATTTCTCTGTAATACATAGTAATGTATATTACTTTCCCTGCAATACATAGTATAATATATATTACTTTCCCTACAATACATAAGAATGTATATTTTTCTCCTTATAATACATATTAATGTGTATTACTTTCCCTACAATGCATAGTAGTGTATAATACTTTCTCTACAGTACATAGTAGTGTACATTACTTTCCCAACAATACATACTGATGTATATTACTTTCCCTACAATACATAGTAATGTATATTGCTTTTCCTACGATACATGGGGTATAGGGAAAGTAGAGAAATCGTATCGAAAATCGGAACAGGAGTTTTCGACGGGTCTACACGTTTCGAACACTCCCTCCAAAATACGAAAACATTACTTTTAGCGTGACGTATGTGTGTGTGTCTGTCAGTTTGTGCAAAGTATATATCCACTCTAGCTGAAAAACTAATTGACCCTATTTCACTATATTGGAAAGATAAATTTCTTCTGAATGACTCATGATGCTCTGAATAATTCCGTAGATAAATCACTCTGAATTACTTATGATGCTGATTTAATTTTGGTACGAATCGAAAAGATTTTCTTTTCTGCGAAATGGTTCTCAAAATTTGCCAAAATCCAAAATAAGAGAATATGCATGCTCCAATGTATCAATCGAATGCTTAGTTTCGACAACGAAAAATCCCAGATGAACCCCATAACTCTAGGACTAAACGTTCTCGAGATGATTTAGTTTTTCGTATGTGTGCCATTTCGCTCTTGAAAAGACGTCCAGTCACCAAATGGAAACGAAAATGGAAATAAAATTGCGCATGCCATTTCAAATAATAATCCGTGTTATTTTGTACTATTAAACCCAATTTAATAAATTGTGAAAGAAAGAGAAACTGAATTCGCCCCTGCAGGGAAAGTCATGTGCCGCCCACATCAGAATATTTTCTATTGCAGGAAGAGAGTAACGGAACATACAGGTCTTCTTCACAAAACAAGTAGGTTTTATTTGAAATAGTGTTACTTAATTAGATGCATAAATAAAAAATCTAATGTGGGCAGCACATGACTTTCCCTGCAGACGTATATTCACGTTCTTTTTAACACTTTACAACAAAGTTGAAAAGTGTTTATGACTTTGTTCATTCTGTCTGTCTGTCTGTCAGTCTGTCCGTCCGTTAGCACGATAACTGCCGTAAAATGACTTAATCAAAATGAAATTTTAGTATGTTGTTCAGACGGTCTGTAGAACCTATGGGAATATAAATGAATAATATTACCCAATTAGTTTTGGATTGAACTCGGGTCGAAAAAATGAAATACATTGAGCCCTATGGGACCTAATTTTTCAAACATTTTTTAAGCGGATTTAAAATTCACAAATTGCTTCGAAAATTTTAGGTAATATTCAAATTGTTCCATAAAATATATTAAAAAAAATTCAGCGAAATATATTCAGTAGTTTTTTAAATAAAAATTAAAATAATAATTACACCTCTTATATGAAACGATCACGTGACCATGATATGAAACGATCACATGACCCACTTCAAAATGATATATGGTATCCATCTTGTTTCAAAATCGTGATTTTTTTAAGTTCTTTTTAATTCATATTGAATGTTGTATCCGTCCTAAAACTACTTTATTTTTGCTTAAATTATGTGCATCTACATACTGAAACAACGCAATGACAATATATTTGAGTTTAAATGCTCATCTAAATTTGATTATTTCTACAAAGAAGCCTATTTTTCACCTAAGTAAAATGTAAACAGCAAAATATATAGAATGAGTTATATTAGAATTCCTGTATTTTTTTAACACAAAATAATTTAGTCCATGGAGTCTGCATGGCTGATATGAATGAAATATTAATTGATTTCATAAAGAGATGGACGATTTTTTTCGATGAAGTTTCAAGCATAGAGTTTAATTTTTTGTAGCTCCATGGTCTTAAACAAAATGTTTAAATAAAATTAATTATTATAGTATTGTGATGAATGAAATGAATGGGAGAAAGTTATGAATGAAATCCTGTTTTTATAGAGAGATCCAGGCGTGTTATTTTTTTCTATGACGTCATTTGAATTAATTTCAATGGTTTTCGATAAAGTTTTCAAATATAATAAATTATCGTAGTATTATAATTCTAAAACTATTACCGAGGAATGTATAACATTTTAGAGATGTTTAAACCAGGCAATTTATATTTCAATGCCGTCATTTGAATGAAGTTCATTTTTTTCGATGAAGGTTTAAGTTTTCAAATATAATAAATTAATGCAGTATTGTGATAAGTTTCAAAATATTACCGAGGAATGTATTGCATTTTAGACTTGTTTAAATAAAACTGCATTGAAGTTGAAAAGTGTTTCATAATCAATGCTTTAAGCATGATTGAACTTTCTTGTTATTTTAATGCAATTTAATTCACTTTTAATTCAATTTTCGTTCTCATTGGGCAACTGGACTTATTTTCAAAGGTGGAGTAGCGAAAATATGAAAAAATTAAAATATCTCGAGAACGGCTAGTTCTAGTCTCATTGGGTTATTCTTATTCTTTCTATCTTAAAAATTACGTATATAAAACATGCTTTTAATAGATATAGAGAATATGAGTTTTTTATTTTAGATTTTGACAATTTTTGCGGACCATTTCGCAAAAAAAACAAAAAAAAAAAAACAGGTTATTTTTTTCCTCCGATTGGTACCAAAATCTAATTAACACCAAGGTCACCCACAAATGACTTAACTTCCAAATTTTGCAAAACTTGATCTATTAGTTTTTGCAGCTAAAGTGGATACAGACAATTTTTATGAGCCATTTCAGAAAAAAAGATTTCGGGATAAAAGAGTTATTTTATCACGAATCGTACCAAAAACTAATCATCCCCAGGATCATACCCAAGTGACTTCCTTACATTTTTATGAAATTGGGTCCATTATTTTTTGAGTTAGAGTGGATGCATACATTGCCTAGACAGATAGGCAGACACACACAGACATCACGCTAAAAATAGTTTTTTCGTATTCTAGAGGTCTCAAAACGTGTAAATGCGTCGAAAACTTTAGTTGTGATTTTCGGTATGATTCCAATACTTTCCGTATATATTACCATGTATTGCAGGGAAAGTGACATTATATGTAATGCAAGATCTATTCGACTTTATTATTCATTCATAATTCTTGTTTGAGAGCGCTTGTTACACTCTTATAGCTAAAACTGAGCTGTAAGTATTGAATCACGAGATAGGAATTACACAACTTAAACAAACGAAAGTTGACACTTAAAGCTTTGCATATACGATGGACTTGATCTATAGGTAATGAGAAAAATATAAAATCTTGAGATTTATTCCAAAAGTCTTAAAAAGTTTTCTGGAGGGTTTTTTCAACGTAATATTGTTATACATTCTGTTTCAAAATTATAAGACCACTCAAAATTCCACCCTTTTTTAACAAGGACAACACTGAATGTGAATTTCAAAGAAGGTGTATGAAACGAAACAATTTTGCAGTGTTGATTTAACTTAGAACAAGAAAGATCAATCATGCTTAAAGCATTGATTATAAAACACTTTCCAACTTCAATGCAATTTTATTTAAAAAAGTCGAAAATGCAATACATTCCTCGGTAATATTTTAAAACTTATCACGATACTACATTGATTTATTATATTTGAAAACTTAGACCTTCATTGAAAAAAATGAACTTCATTCAAAAGACGGCATTAAAATATAAATTGCGTGGTTTAAATATCTCTAAAATGCAATACATTCCACGGTAATATTTTTAAATCTATCATAATACTACGATAATTTATTATATTTGAAAACTTCATCGAAAACAACTGAAATTAATTCAAATGACGTCATAGAAAAAATAACACGCCTGGATCTCTCTATAAAAGCAGGATTTCATTCATAACTTTCTCCATTTCATTCATCACAATACTATAATAATTTATTTTTTTTTAAAATTAAGACCATGGAGCTACAATTCATAAACTTTATGCTTAAAACTTCATCGAAAAATATCGTCCTTCTGTTTATAAAATCAATTAATATTTCATTCATATCAGCCATGCAGACTCCATGGACTGAATTATTTTGTGTTAAAGAAATACAGTAATTCTAATACAACTCATTCTACATATTTTGCTGTTTACATTTTACATAGGTGAAAAATAGGCTTAATTGTAGAAATAATCAAATTTGAATGAGAATTTAAACTCAAATATATTGTCATTGTGTTGTTTTAGTATGTAGATGCACAGAATTTAAGCAGAAATAAAGTAGTTTTAGGATGGATACAACACTCAATATGAATTAAAAAGAACTTTAAAAAATCACGAATTTGAAACAAGATGGATGCCATATCTCATTTTGAAGTGGGTCATGTGATCGTTTCATATCATGGTCACGTGATCGTTTCATATAAGATGTGTAATTATTATTTTAATTTTTATTTAAAAAACTACTGAATATATTTAGCTGAATTTTTTTTTATATATTTTATGGAACAATTTGACTATTACCTAAAATTTTCGAAGCAATTTGTGAATTTTAAATCCGCTTAAAAAATGTTAGAAAAATTAGGTCCCATAGGGCTCAATGTATTTCATTTTTTCAACCCGGGTTCAATCCAAAACTAATTGTGTGATATTATTCATTTATATTCCCATAGGTCCTACAGACCGTCTGAACAACATACTAAAATTTCATTTTGATTAAGTCATTTTTACGGCAGTTATCGTGCTAACGGACAGACAGACAGACAGACAGACAGACAGACAGAATGAACAAAGTCATAAACACTTTTCAACTTTGTTGTAAAGTGTTAAAAAAGAATCAGATCAAATATTATTTTCGTGCCAAGCGATTTTTCGAAATCACAGTGTTACGTATATATAAGACCACTTTAGATTTTCTAATAATGCAGACGATTTTTGTTTAACTTCGGAGTTTAACTGTAACCTAAACCATCTGGAAATGTTGGAAAGAAGGAAAAAAGGCAGAAATTAGGAATTGAACTGTTTGATTCGTTGGATTATTAAAATGCCTCATGGAAGTGATTTGTCTGAAGTAGAAGTTCGAAGAGTTTGGTTCTACAATGAAAAAAGAAAGTCGGAACGTGAAATAAGTAAGATTCTTAATCGTTCTAAAACAGCTATTCACAATTTTTTAAGTAAAAAAGAATTGTATGGAAAGCAGAAAAGATATGGCCGCAAAAATCAGTTATCTGCCCTTGATAATAGACACATTTTCTAGCTTGCAACAAAAACCTACCAGTCCACTTATAAAATAGCACAGCGGACAAGTAAACAAGTGTCTCATGTAACTGTGTTGCGAAGTTTGAAGTCGAATGTTGATGTTAAACTTTGGAAATTAAGAAGCAAACCACGACTTCTTAAACATCATAAAGAAGCAAGTCTGAAGTGGGCAAAGAATGCCATGTCCTGGAACTCTACATGGAAAAATATAATATTTTCGGACGAGAAAAAATTTAACTTAGACGGTCCCAACGGCAATAACTACTACTGGCATGACTTAAGGCAAGAATCTCGTGAGTTCTTCAGTAGGCAGATGGGAGACGATTCCGTTATGGTGTGGGGCACTTTCTCATATGCAGGAAAATGCGATCTGGAAAGTGTTTGTGGCAAAATAAACTCTGATAGTTATCAACAAATGTTATACGGAAGTCTGATACCCTTCGGACCACTTTTAGGAGGGCCGAAATGGAAGTTCCAACAAGATAATGATGCCAGTAATGCATCTAAATCAACAAAAGCATGGCTCAAAAGAGAAAAGATTGATGTTATATCTTGGCCCAGCCTTAGCCCTGACCTAAACCTCATAGAAAACCTGTGGGATTATTTGTCTCGCCAAGTATACGAAAACAACAAACAATATCATTGGGCATATGAATTGGAAGTCGTCATTATGGAGAAATGGGACAATATTCCGGAATCTGTCTAAAAATTTAATTAAATCGATGCCGAATTGTATGTTTCAAGTTATTCAGAAAAATGGTGAGCAACAACTTACTAAATTTGCTAAAACTTTATTTTTCCACATGTGGTCTTATAATTTTGTAACAGGTATTTGTGCCAACTTTTTGTTGTATTGCTGTTATATTTTTTTCTAAATGATTTTCGTACATATAAGTTGCTAAATTTTATTTAAAACTTGTTCTGACATGGAGTAGTTTTGATTTTGAATAAAAAATATTTCATTAATTACCTAAATAATAAAAAGTCTCGTGGTCTTATACTTTTGTAACAGACTGTATGAGACTAAAGGCTGAATAAAATTTGAATGACACAGCCCAAACTGCTAAAGGTAGAAACATGAAACTTTGCATGCTTGTGGACTTGACCTATAAATAGTGAATAGTTTACACCCAGTAAATAGCCCGGCCATCCATTAAATTGCTCTATGTCTTTGGATGAGTCGGATGGTCTGGGCTTTCGACCCAGTAAATAGTTTACACCTAGTGAATAGTTTACACCTAGTGAATAGTGAATAGTTTAGACTTATAAATAATGAATATTCCGATAATTTGATAAATAAAGGAATTTTTCTTTCAAACATTCTTTTAGCTATAACTCACGAATGACTAGATTGTTTTTTGAATGGAAAATAGATAAATTTCGAAACGTCTCTAGAAGCCAGACTTTTGATAACATTTACATTTTATGCAGATTTTTAAAAATCAAGAAAAAACTGTAAAATGAATTGGGAACAAAGCAGGAAAGTTACAGACGGTAAAGCCGAACCTGGTAACTGGAAATCCAAGATTTCGTACGTATCGGATCACGTGACACCCGGTTTCGGGTGATAAAAACCAGCAGTCGGGTCGTTCCGTAAATGCTATCAGCAACGATTTACATCAGCCAAACTTTCGAAAAAGTGAAAAAGTGATGCCTCGAAATTGTCAACGTTCTTTATACCAGCAGTTAACGACCATATCCTGGAGCTGCGTGACGTGAATTTGTCGATGCGTGCAGTTGCCAGCATATGAGTGCCATCCAGCAATATGTGACACGATGGACGCAGGAACATCAGAGAACACATCGAAGAAGGCGTGGATCGAACAGGCGCACGACAGAGAGCACAGATCGTCAGATTCGCCGAACAGTTCTTCCAGACCCGTTCGCAACGAGAAGTGACATATGAAACAGCCTGCCACCATCAACGGTTGCACCTGCGTGCACCCAAATCATTCGCAACAGGCTGCATGAAGTACAGCTGCGCGCACGGCGGCCAGACACACGTGGTGTCGTCGTCATCGCAACTGGACAAATGAATGGCAGCGGGTATTGTTTACGGATGAATCTCGCTTCTGCCTGTAGAGGAATGACAGCCATGAACGGGTGCGGTGGCATCCCGGGGAACGTCACTTGCCAGCCCACATCACCAAGCTTCACACCGGCCCCACACCGGGCATCAAGTTTTGGGGCGGTATCATGTTCGATCAGCGGACAGCTCTGGTGCACATTGCAGGTAATCTGACAGCAGATCAGTACGTCACACAAGTTGTGATACCTGTGGTTTGGCCACTTGTGCAGGCCATTCCCGGAATGGTGTTCCAGCAAGACAATGCCACACCGCACGGCGAACTCTCGACATCCTTAACTGAATTCATATCATTTCCTTCTCCGAATACTTCTCCCATTGAACACATGTGGGCCCTCATCGGATGTCAGATGCAAAGGGGACCACCGGTACATACCATAGACGTGCCTCAGTGGACTCTGATTGGCAATGATTACCCCCAGTTAACCATTAATAATCTCATCAATAGTATACCTCGCCGTTTATTCGGCCTGTATAGCTGCCTGTGGGGACCACATCTTTTGCTGAATAAACAGGTTTCTTTTGCATATCTTTGTTCTTTTAATCATTTGCATATGATTCTCTCTTCTAGCGCTACTGTGATCTGCATATGGTTATGTACATTCCTTCATGGTGTTGCAATTTCACTTTTGACGAATGTATGTCTCTTTTTAGACATATGGCGCATGGGCTGGGAATTAAAATTCGGAAATCTAAATTTGCGAATTTAAGACATAGAAATTTGGTTTTTAAAATATAAGATTGTAACATTTTTATTAGCATTACCTGCAAGAATCATTGTATTTCGATTTATGACTATTCTACGAATTGCTTAAATTTAAAATTTCGTAAAATATATATATTTTTTTTTAGATACGATTCTCAAAATTTGTCATTGTAAATTCTAAAAAACTAAGTATAAAGTATAACTTAGTATAAACTTTCATTTCATAGCTACATATTGCTAATATTACTAATTTTGGAGAAAAAAAAATATTCAGAGTGCGATATACAAAACTTGTCATCGTAAACTTTCAAACCTTAGCTCTGAAAAACTTTGATTACTTTTGTTGCCACTTTATTTGTTATTTTTTTTTACAATTCAATTAAGGATTCACAAAATTTCATCCGAAAAGTCTGTGTTTCTCTTTGAACTCGAGTTTGGATCCTTGTCATTTGTTAGTAGAAATGAGGGTGTAAACACGACATTTGCATGCATCCTGTCTGAACCTTTTTGCATTTTTCCCTATGCAGTATTTTTCCACTCGACCTGCTCACACTCAACCTCGATCCAATTATGTGGATTTGTGACTTTTGCAGTCGAGAAAGAAGGTAAGCTATGATAAGGAGGCTAGTGTCGATTTTCAGAATATTCATTTTTATTTATTTTAGTACTATGGTAGAAGAAGGCGGTTGGCCAGAGAGATCTTTTTAAAATCTTTGTTTTTAAAAATTTAAGACATTAAGACATTTAAGCCCTCGCAGAAAATGCGGTTCTGACAGGGATCGGAGGATGGAACGGACAACGGGTCGTATGTGGGTGACGTTTATAAAATATTCGTTTTTATCTATCTTAGAGACTCTTGCTCCGAAGCAGATGTAACTTTAACGCTGCATTTTTCTTCCTACTCTGCAAAGAATCCACTCGGTCTGTTCACGCTAAATTTCGACCCCCTTTCGTTGCTTTGTGACTTTTGAGCCCCAACATAAGGCGCAGAACTTCCTAAAAGCTGACATCTATAAAAATGGATTGCTCTATTGCGTAACCGCTAGTAATATGATAATAGAGGCAAATAAATGAGTAAATTTCCACTTAATGCCGTAGCGCTATGAATCTTGGAAAAAATGTTCACAGCATGTGGAACTGAGCGATCTGTTCAAAAGAGTATTAGAAGCATAAAAATTAAGTTATTTGAGGAATGTAACAGAGGAAGATAGATTTGAAGAAGATAAATGAGTCTAATTCTGCTGCATTTATTGAAACGCCGAAACAGTTAAAATGTTTTTCAAATGTTTGCAAAGAGTATTTGTAAATAAATTGAAAAAATATTCTTATTAAAAATGAAGTATATAGACATTCACGCTTGTACTATAATAATTTTAAAATCTATTTTAAAAAATCTGATGTGGGCAACATATGACTTTCCTTATATAATGTAATGAATTTACTACTTTTACAGTAAAAAAAATAGGTTTTTCTTATAGTAGATACTAATATTCTTTCCAAGATATTGAATTTTCGACAATTGGTCCCCATTTTCATTGATTTAGCGTCATTTTTATCCATTTGGCGAGATTTTCGTTAATTTCGCCACGTTGAAAAAGTCGCCAAGTTGGCGACAATCCGCCAAATTCGTCGCCAAAATTTCGCCAAGCTTTATGGACGGAGAAATAAGTTATTCTTATAGCAGATAAATGACTATTGGCGTTCAAATACAAAAGTATTATTCAAAGTATCTTTTTTCATGAATGGAACGAGCTAGATCCACGAGAATTATGTCACCCAATTTATCGCATGGTGAAGAAAGAAAAGTGAACATGTTTCTCAATAGGAAATATTTTTAATTTATTTTATATGGCTTTTGATAATTTTTTTGAAAAATGTGCAATATCTCGAGAACGGTTCATGGTAGCGTTCCAAAATTTATGTCAATCGTTTTCTAATGAAAAATTACATAAGAAATATTTATGTGCGTAACTTTATTAGTAATTTTGATTTTTTGACGATTTTTTCAAAATTTCATTCGAAAATTTAGGGGGGGGGGGTTCTGAACATTCGATTACGTATTAAAACAATAAGCTTCCAGTGTTTACGGATTGTGATTTTTGTACCAAATTTGGTTCGAATCGTTCAGGTCGTTCGTCCGTTATCGTCTCCACAGACTCACTGACACACACATACACGCACACACACACACAGACATCACTTCAAAAATGTTCGATTCGTTATCAGGGATGCTTGAAACGTGCTCTCCCGTTGAAAACCCGAATTCGAATTTTCGACCCCGTCCACAATACTTTCCTTATACATTATGTATATAAGGAAAGTAATAATCCACTTTCAGACATATCAAAAACACTTTAGATATTTTGCAGGGTTTAAGCAATCTCCCGCCACACATATTCACTCGCAATTATAATTTATAGATTAACATTATCATTTATTTTTATGCAAACCAAGATAACTTTTATATTTTCGATACTTTTGTGAACTGTTAACAGATTACGGAGTTCCAAACTTTGCGAATTTTATAAGTTCTAAAGTAGTTCATTTCCAAGTCCATTGCTTTCTAAATATGCGCAGAAGAATGCGCGTTGGGTCGGAATTTGCCCTTTTATCCGCTAGTTCTGATAATATGCATTCGTTATACACAAGCACTTGATTCTGTAAAAATTCATGCCGTATCCAGACAGGAAATATGGATTATTTTCACTTGTGGCGTCTGGTTTCTGCCAATATGCAAGTATTTATCGAATAACCATTGGGAAAGAATGAAGATATTCATTTCAAAAGTTATACTCTGAAAAGAAAACCTTCAGTTTATAGATAATAAAATGATTGGAAAAATCATTTAGACATAGATACTTTAGTGTAGTATTTCCATGATCAATCCTTACTCGCTTAGATTATTGCACCATGAAATAGATAAGGCATAGTATTTGAATGTGTGCATGGTCAGTAATGGCTTTATTTTTGTAAATATCGTAAAGCGCACCTTAACGATGAGAGCTTGTCATTCCTTACCAATTGAAAGAGCGCCAGCTGTCCAGGACGATGCCCTCCAGTTTGAGCCCCGTATGGGACTGCAAAATCCTTTATAAAAGTATTCAAAGTATCTAAGCGAAATGCTTCGAAATACTTCTGCAGTATCATAATTGGAATGTGAGTTTCTCTACCATTCAAAGTAATGTAAAGAGGAGGTATTGTTCTGGAGTCGTACACCTAATCATTGGATTTAAATGGATCTGCGCGCCTTGGGCTTCCCTAAATAAGAATCAATCATTTCTTAATGATGTCTGTGCGTGTTTCTGTGAGCAGCACGACACCTTTCAAATAAATGGGTAAAATCAAATAATTGTGCTACGATATCATATGCCTCTCATAATACGTTAAAGCCAATGATTGTATTTTCAGTCCTTAATACTTGAATAAAAGAGTTTAATTAGTTTTGATATTTTTAATAATGAATACGTGTCAATTTAATTATTTCTCTAATGAAATATAAAGTCTCAGAATCTGGTTTTACGACGTGTAGAATATATTTAAAAAATTTTCAGTAACGCATTTCAGACGTTTCTTTGATTTATTTAAATTTTTACAGCCATTTTGTTCCAAAAGCTGCTTGGATAAAAACCGAAAGTTAAAAGTGTTTGTCATATTTTAACTTTCGGGACAGGATTGCTATGTCTGGTTATTTATCACCAACTGGGCGACTTTTCGAATATACTAGAACTTTCTCGAATAGAGAGATTCGAACCTTTTCCAGAAATTTCTACGGAGAGTCTATAAAAAGAGCCATCTCTCAGTTGGGGAGTTTTTGACGTGATACGAGCTGAATTGAAATGTGAGATACATCTGTGTTTTAATAATAGTACATCCTATTTTGTAAATTAGCTGAGCATTTAATGGCTGATTTATTGTGTCTGATAGTTATTCAGTGATCATGTAAGATAGTTACCGAACTCATTGCCGTATGCTTATCAGTGCTTTTAAATAAATGTGTTAGTTATACAAGAATTTGGACTCATTCTCGCATCTTGAGCGTCCACCCACGAGTCAAAGGATACCTAGTCTATATATATAAAATTGAAAATCTGTCTGTCTGTCTGTTTGTCCCGTCATCACGGGAGAACAGCTGAACCGAATTGGATGAAATTTTGTGGGTAGCCTGAAAATAGTCCCACTTAATATTTAGTCTATGTTTGGAACTTCTACAGTCAGTGATTCTCGAAAAATTAATAAAAAACAAAATTTTCATTTGTCTCATCATCACGGGAGAACGGCTGAACGGAATTTGATAAAATTTTGTGGATAGCCTTGGAATAGCCCTCCATAAATTTAGTCCAAATTTCGAGTATCTAAGACTAGGGGTTGTCGAGGTATTAATGAAAAACGAAACTTTTTCCTTGGAGTTCTACTCTCTAACTCCGTGGTTTATCCAAACAAAAAGCTTGAAAATCGTTTGAAAGTGAATTAAAATTTAATCTCTGAGTTTGATGGGAGATTTTTAGCGCTAATGAGTCACTTTCTGAAAACATGAATTGTTTGAAACATGATTTAAATGGGAAATCTATCTCCATGGTTTATTTTAAACAATTTTTAATTGAACAATGAAAAGTATAAAGAAATCAAAATGGTTATTTAATTTCGCAGTTTTTGAGGAAAATTCTATCTTATATCATGTTACTCAGAAACGCAATTAAATTAAATCTGTCTGTTAATTTTAATAATTATTTTTTCGACTTGAATAATATATTTTAGAAAAAACGATTTGATTTTCCTTATAGAATTTTTGACTGGATAATATCAATTACGGTCTTCAGGTTTAAACATTATTATTATTGTTATTTTTGGGGACTATTGATTCAGGGATTATTGAAATTTTCAAGTTATTATGCAATTATTTTATTATGACAAAAATTGTTTAAACTCATATATTGTACGTTCTACGAGTAATCTTCTACAAATGCACGGGTATATCGTTTAATCTACGAGAATATAAGTAGTACAAGTATATTGGCATATGTATTGATATATATAGGCATATATTGGAATCAATTACGACCTTCTAGTATACAGAGTACGGGATTATTGATATTTTCAATTTATTACGTCATCTCTTTTATTTTGGCAAATATTCTTGAGACTTATATTGTAATACGGGTAATCTTCTACTAACACACTGGCATATTTTCTAATCTGTGACAATATAAGTAGTACGGGGTTGCATATATTGATTCAATTCCCTTTTTTTTTTTTATTTGCCTACAAAAGGTGCCAGGATGTTTTATTCTTCAGATCTGCCCGTGAAGATAATTTTGCATAGTGAGAACAGATATTCTTAAACTTCCCTTTAGGAGCAATAAATTTAATATTTTAACAGAATTTGCACATGATTGCGAATTATAAGTTTCTTTATATTATATATACTCTGTACGAAGAACGGGTATGCTGCTAGTAACAAAATAAATCTAGTGATATTAAACAAAATAAACCCAAAGACTTACTTTAGAAGACTGCAGCAACTAATCCTTAACTGTGCTATATATTTGTTCGATTACGAAAGTGTCACCAGGATAGATTCATACATCCTCAATGTGTTTAATAAATCGTACAGAAGTTACAATCACGTATGTATTGCCTTCCGTGTGTATAAATAATTATACCAAAACCATCTTAAAATCCTGAATTCAAAGGATGCGAGTCCTTTGAAAATGAATAAATTATATTTTTTTCTTTAGTCTAAATAATTCAGCGATCTATCAGCATTATTAATTTGATTAATTGACGCTTCCTCCAACGTCATTCATCAATTATTCTGCAGCAATCCGAGCGTCATTAATCACTTGGAAGCAAATCTATTGTAGCAAATTTCCGGATTCACATTTTAACAAAAATAAAAAAAAAGACAAATAAATTATTCACCAATATAATTAAGGGCTCTGTATGCATTATTCGGTAATACAATTAATTTATTTCTATTTAATGATAAAAATATGAAAAGGTAAAGCTTTAATTGAGGAGAAGTAACAAAGACGTTTATTTATATACGTATTCCTCTCTTCCAAGAATCTGAAAAGTGCATATTTTTGGAAGTAATGTGTTAATCTAGTTGTTTACTACTGTGTATGGTAATGGCAACATCCTGTAAAAAATCTATTCGAATGAAATGTATCTCCTAGACTACTCATAATACAGTAGAGAAAGATTACATTTGCAGAGCTGTACAAGAATGTTTCGCTTCAAAATTCAGTATTGTTCAGTATTATAAAGTACTAGTGTATATACAGGGTGATTCAAAAATTCGGAGCAAAAGTAAAAAGCGATGAAAAAATATCTATGGGTCCGAGAGACATGCGGTTTGTAGATCCATATTCACCGTGGTGCGGGATTTGTATGGCATGAAAAAAAAATAGTTCAAAATGTCGACATTAGGGGGCGCTGCTGCAAAGAAAACAACGAGAGGCAATCATTGTGAAGTGAGATATTTTATTTCAGCTTGATTTACAGCTGCAAGTGCTCAATGTGTCCATTACCACGTTTCAGTACTGGGTGCGGTCATGGCATTATGCCTGATGCAGTGTTGCGACACAACCGCGCCTTCTTAAATTTGGGATGTAGAAGCACCATCATAAAAATCCGTGATCGAATAGTCCGCAAATAACCCACTTGGGTTCACCCTCCTGTCCGAATGCAGGATGGATAGAGTGGATAGAGGCAATTTTTGAGGGCCATTTCACAAAAAAAGCGAGTTCTTCTATTCCGAATCTTACCAAAATCTAATCAAAACCACGGTCACCCACAAGGGAGTTAGTTACCTAACCAATTTTATGAAATTCGGTCCATTAGTTTTTTACTTAGTATGGATACATGCATTGCACAGACAGATAGACACACACTGAAGTTATGCTAAAAAAAGTTTTTTCGTATTCTAAAGAATGCAAAACGTATAGATCTGTCGAAAACTCGAGTTGCGATTTTCAGCATGATTCCAATGCTTTCCCTATACATTACCATGTATTGCAGGGAATGTAAAAATCTAATGTGGGCAGCACATGACTTTCCCTGCAGACTTATATTCACATTTTCTTTATTTTGATTAAATTTAATTCACTTTTAATTCAATTTCCGTTCTCATTTGGTAAATAGACAAATAGACTTATTTTCAAAGGTGAATAAGTAGAGAAAATACGAAAAAACTAAAATATCTCGAGAACGGCTAGTCCTAGTGTAATGGGGTTGGTCTTATTCTTTTCATCGTTAAAAATTACATATTAAACACGCATTAAATGGATATATTTGAGCATACGTAGTTTTTTATTTTAAATTTTAGCGATTTTTGCGGGGCATTTTGCAAAAAAGGCAGATTATTTTTTTCCGAATCGTACCAAAATCTAATCAGCACTAGGGTGTTCCATAAGTAACTCATCTACCGAATTTTGTGAAATTCGGTCCATTAGTTTTTGACCTAGAGTGGATACAAGCTTTTGCGAGCCATTTCGCAAAAAAAGGCGGGTTATTTTTTCCCGAATCGTACTCAAAACTAATCAGCACCAGATTCGCCCACAAATACAAAATCTGCACAGACAGACACACAGACGTCACGCTAAAAATAGTTTTTTCGTATTCTAGAGGTCTCGAAATGTGTAGTTCCGTCGAACACTCGAATTTGCTATTTTCGGCATGATTCCAATACTTTCCCCATACATTACCATGCATTGCAGGGAAGGTAAAAATTAACCTGGAGCATGGTTCAATTCGATTTTCTTATAACAGAATCCACTTGTAATTTTTTTTTTCAAGCAAAATGTTGAAAAATCTGTATTATTGGTACAAATACCCACAATTATAGCATGTTACCCTTCATTTTAAAGGCCTTGAAAAAATCTTGCGAATGATACCAAGTTTGATAACATACCTCTTCGGAGGGGGACTTCGTGGGGGAGGGGGAGGGGACAGGGCTCATGATATCACAAACACAAAAATTATTTCGTGGCTATTTTTAACTACAATAATTGCAACTGTTAAGTTTCGCGACCATTGATTCTTAAACAACCCCTATTAACCATAGATAGATATGTCAACTTTTTGTCTTATGCTGGCATGTTAAGAAAATATAAAATTTCGAATCCATTTCGACGTTTTTGCTCGAGTTTAAAATACAATTTTATCTCATTCTGGATATTTTATAGCAGGATATAAAGCTTCGTATAAATTCATTAATATGTGTGGCAGCTATTGTATTGTTACGAAACGTATCTACTAGAATCGTGGGTGTATACCCAGGATACAAGAGCGAGTCCAAGTTTCTGGAGAACTTACGTTTATTCACAAGCACAAAGTAAACGAGAACAGTATATAATCAAACAGCCCTTAAACGCTCCACTCATTTCACAGAATAAGCGATATTATTCTCAAAACGTTGACGAAAGTCATTTCACGAAACAGCCGCTACTATTCTCAAAACTTTGAAAAAAATCACAGTCCAATGTAGCTGGTGTCACGTCCATTCGTCAACTCCCTGCAACAGAGGGGTTAGTCCTTTTTATAGTCTCTCCATAGAAACTTCAGGAAATCCCTCTATCTCAAAGAATAATCGTTTTATCGAGAAGTTTCTGAAGCATTCCGGGAGTCGCTAAATGTCGATAAATGGGTGATACATCGCCCAATCAGCGAACTCTTCTTCTAACTGCGAAATTCAGGCAACCCTGGGCTCACTTCATCCTCACGTCATGCACCGTATTATTTTCGCTTGGCTTTCGAGATGGAGCGAAAGCGAAGGCGCCAAACGGAACATTGCGTGTTCGTAACAGTCTACACAGGAAATTCACTCCGGGCAGACGGACTCCACTCCAGAAATATTCGAAACATGTTCAGTAGGTTGTAAAGCTAATAGTGTCCTCATAATTTCAACATTGAAAGGTATCATGAAATACTTTCTGAATAATATATTCAATAGTATGTGAAATTAAAAATGCAGTGCATCGTCTGTATTACTGATATCTCATTTATATCGTCATAAACTTCGCTGCTGTACATCTTTGGTTTTCATAAAATAGAATTCGAAAATGTAACATGGGTCACGTATTTTCTGAGATCACGCTCAGCGTGAAATGAGACCCTCTCTACCCATTTATATGATTTTCGGGAAACACGAGGAATAAAAGTATCAGAAGAATGGTAGGCAGCATGTAGATGTTTCTGCAATTTTAACAAACATCTAGCTTTTTGCTTAATAATTTAGAACATGGGTTCCCAACCTTTTCATGAATGCGTTGCGTACCACCAAAACAAAAATTAAAGAATAAAGATCAATTATGGATTGATTATGAAACACTTTCCAACTCAAATGTGAAATGCTATACAATTAGAGGTGATATTTTTTTAATTATCACAGAACTACAATCATTTAGTTTACTTGAAAACTTAAAACTTCATCGGAAAAAATGAATTTTATTCAAATGACGTCATCGAAATGTAAATCGTCAGGCTCTCTATGTAAAAGCAGTGATTATTTCATTCATACACTTTTATTCCAGACTCCAGAGTTAAATAATTTTGCGCGAAAAAAATTCAGAAATTCTTGTGCAACTCATCTTACAATCACTTGTTTATATCATCCATCTAGTAAAATTAGGCTTCGTTGTACAAATAATCAAAGTTTGATCGTTTAAACTTAAATCGCTTAATAGCGTTGCCACATAATATAGATGCACTAAAAATACCCAAAAATAAAGCGGTTTTAGGAGGGATGCAACACTCAATATAAATTTAAACGAACTTTAAAAATTACGATTTTCAGACTGGGAAAAAAAGATGGGTGTCCTATTGAAGTGAGTCACGTGATCTCTTCACATAATGGTCACGCGATTTCTTCATAATACGGGGTGTAATCATTATTTTTATTTTTATTTAAAAACTACCGAACCTATTATGCTGAATTTTTTTTATATATTTTATCGAATCATTTGAATATTTTCTAAAATTTTCTAAGCGATTTGTGAATTTTAGCTTTGCTTAAAAATGTTTCAAAAATTAGATCAAAATTAACAGTGTATTTCAATTTTTCAAACCAGGTTCCACTTAATTAAAACTAATTGAGTGATATTATTCATTTACAGTCACATATGTCTCACATACCGTCTCAACAACATACTAAAATTTCATTTTGATAGAGTCATTATTACAGTTATCGTACGAACGGACAGACAGACAGACAGAATGAACAAAGTCATAAACACTTTTCAACTATGTTGTAAAATGTTGAAAACGTCACTGTACAACCCACAAAAATGCGTCTTGCATACTCATAGAGACGATATCTCACGAACGAATACAACGTTTCGAACGAAATTGGGTACAAAATTTACAATTTATCAGTATTGGAAGCCTATTCATTTTTAAACGCAATCGAATGTTCTTTAGACCCCTAAATTTTCGAATGAAATATTTAAAAAAATCCTCAAAATGTCATAACCTCCCATAATTTTACATGAAGAATCACATCTAATGTAATTTTGAATTGAAAATAAAGTGACACACATTTTAGAACGCTAGCATAAACCGTTCACTAAGTAAACGGTTTATAGTAACTCTTTTTCAAATAAATGTATTAAAATAATCACATAAAACTAAACAATATTGTGAAATGTGTTAGCTTCTTATATATAATATTATGTGATACATTTATTAACATCATTTTCGTGGATTTAGTTCGTTCCACTCACGACTAAATATACTTTCAGTAATAGTTTTGTATTCTGATGCCTAATCATTCTCCAACAGTCATTTATATACACACAATGCTCCTCTTTACATTTGTATGTAATGCTTGGCGATAAATTCATGAAGCGACATATCGCCAATTGGACAATATTTCTTCCCGGATTGACGAAAATATCGTTAAAATTGCAAAAGTGACGTTTAGTTAAGAAAAATAACTAATTAATTAATTAATTAAATAGTTCAATATATAGACTCTATTGCTTATTGCGGATGCTCTCAACATTAATAATAGTCAATTTAGAGTTCCGTGAGATATAAATGATTGGGTACTACAAAGTAATTTTTCCTCCTGTCTTTCGGGAAAGCGTCAACATTAACAAGAAAGATCAATCATGCTTAAAGCATTAATTATGAAACACTTTCCAACTTCAATGCAATTTTATTTAAACAAGTCTAAAATGCAATACATTCCTCGGTAATATTTTGAAACTTATCACAATACTGCATTAATTTATTATATTTGAAAACTTAAACCTTCATCGAAAAAAGTGAACTTCATTCAAATGACGGCATTGAAATATAAATTGCCTGGTTTAAACATCTCTAAAATGTTATACATTCCTCGGTAATAGTTTTAGAATTATCCTAATACTACGATAATTTATTATATTTGAAAACTTCATCGAAAACAACTGAAATTCATTCAAATGACGTCATAGAAAAAATAACACGCCTGGATCTCTCTATAAAAACAGGATTTCATTCATAACTTTCCCCCATTCATTTCATTCATCACAATACTATAATAATTTATTTTATTTAAACATTTTGTTTAAGACCATGGAGCTACAAAGAATTAAATTCTATGCTTGAAACTTCATCGAAAAAATCGCCCTTCTCTTTATGAAATCAATTAATATTTCATTCATATCACCCATGCAGACTCCATGGACTAAATGATTTTGTGTTAAAGAATTACAGCGATTCTAATACAACTCATTCTATATATTTTGCTGTTTACATTTTACATAGGTAAAAAATAGGCTTAGTTGTTGAAATAATCAAATTTAGATGAGCATTTAAACTCAAATATATTGTCATTGCGTTGTTTCAGTATGTAGATGCACAGAATTTAAGCAAAAATAAAGTAGTTTTAGGACGGATATAACACTCAATATGAATTAAAAAGAACTTAAAAAAATCACGATTTTGAAACAAGTGGGATGCCATATATCATTTTGAAGTGGGTCATATGATCGTTTCATATCATGGTCACATGATCGTTTCATATAAGAAGTGTAATTATTATTTTAATTTTTATTTAATAAACTACTGAATATATTTCGCTGAATTTTTTTTATATACTTTATGGAACAATTTGAATATTACCTAAAATTTTCGAAGCAATTTGTGAATTTTAAATCCGCTTAAAAAATGTTTGAAGAAATTAGGTCCCATAGGGCTCAATGTATTTCATTTTTTCGACCCGGGTTCAATCCAAAACTAATTGGGTAATATTATTCATTTATATTCATATAGGTTCTAGAGACCGTCTGAACAACATACTAAAATTTCATATTGATTAAATCATTTTTAAGGCAGTTATCGTGCTAACGGACAGACAGACAGACAGAATGAACAAAGTCATAAACACTTTTCAACTTTGTTGTAAAGTGTTAAAAACATTGTATTGTAGATCTTATATGTTATAGTTTACTTTCCCTGCAATACATGATAATATAGTATAGGAAAAGTATTGGAATCATGCCTGTATCCACTTTAACTCTGAAATTGATTGACCGAATTTCATAAAATTTAGTAGGTAAGTCACTTGTGTGTGATCCTGGTGCTGATTAGTTTTGGTACAATTCGGGATAAAAGAACCCGCCATTTTTTGCGAAATGGCCTGCAAAAATTGTTTGTATCCACTTTAGTTGAAAACCTAACAAATCAAATTTTACAAAATTGGGTAGATAAGTCACTTGTGGGTTATCCTGGTGCTGATTAGATTTTGGTACGATTTGGGAAAAAATAACCTGCCATTTTTTGCAAAATTGCCCGCAAAAATCGTCAAAATCTAAAATAAAAGACTACGTATCCTCAAATATATTCATTAAATGTATGTTATTAAAATACGTAACTTTTGATGATGAAAAGAATAAGATCAATCCCATTACACTAGGTCTAGCCGTTCTCGAGATATTTTAGTTTTTTCCATTTTCGCTACGCCATCTATGAAAAAATCTGATGTGGGCAACACATGACTTTCCTTTGTAATGAAATTACTACTTTTACAGTAACAAAATAGGTTTTTCGTATAGTAGATACTAATATTATTTCCAAGAAATTGAATTTTCGACAATTGGTCGTCATTTTCAATAATTTAGCGTCATTTTTATCCATCTGGCGAGATTTTCGTTAATTTGGCAGCATTTCGAAAAGTCGCCAAGTTGGCGACATTTCGCCAAATTCGTCGCCAAAATCTCGCCAAGCGTTATGGACGAAGAAATAAGTTATTCTTACAGCAGATAAATGACTATTGGCGTCCAAATACAAAAGTATTACTCAAAGTATCTTTTTTCATGAATGGAACGAGCTAGATCCACGAGAATGATGTCACCCAATTTATCGCATGGTACACATGAAAAGTGAACATGTTTCTCAATAGGAAGTATTTTATTTTTATTTTATATGACTTTTTGGTAATTTTTTTTTAAAATGTGCAATATCTCGAGAACGGTTCATATTAGCGTTCTAAAATTTATGTCAATCGTTTTCTAATGAAAAATTATATAAGAAATGTCTATTTGCGTAACTTTATTAGCGATTTTGATTTTTTGACGATTTTTTCAAAATTTCATTCGAAAATTTATGGGGTTCTGAGCATTCGATTGCGTATAAAAACAATAGGCTTCCGGTGTTTACGGATTGTGATTTTTGTACCAAATTTAGTTCGAATCGGTCCATTCATTCGTCAGTTATCGTCTCCACAGGCTCAATGACACACACACACACACACACACACACACACACACACACACACAGACATCACTTCAAAAGTGTTTGATTCGTGATCAGGGATGCTTGAAACGTGCTCTCCCGTCGAAAACTCGAATTCGAATTTTCGACCCCGTCACAATACTTTCCTTATACATTATGTATATAAGGAAAGTAATAAGTCCAGTTACCCAATGAAAACGAAAATTGAATTAAAAGTGCCAATTCAGTGTCATTTAAAATAATTATGTCGTTTATTTTTTGCCATTAAACACAATTTGATGAATTATTAAAAAAATAAAGAAAAATTAAATTTGAGTCTGCAGGGAAAGTTATATCATGTCCAGATGTTATGTGTGCATCAGATTTTTTTATTATGAACGGTGAAAAGTCAGAAAAGTCATGTGCTATGCACATGATATTTTTTTCTTTTAAACAACTAAAATTTAAACAATTTTCTTTTAAACGATTAAATTTATATAAATTAAAACTTATATAAACCAAAATTTATGTAGCGATCGAGCGGACGGATATATCTTCCATATATTGATCAAATCACTGGAAATTATCGGCGAAGACATACCGACATGTTTTGATGTCCTTGGAACTTAACAAGAACAGTCATCTCGTCCTGCAACTCTACAGGTTCGGATTGCGATTCCAACGGAGGTTTCGCAACTGTTATTGGCTTTGAACTAGTCTCGAGTTCCAAAACATCTCCGAACGCCCGTAAACTTGGCCAATTCATCACTAGAATAACAAGCATTTTATTGATACATTTGAGCATACGTAGTCTATCTTTCTTAGATTTTGGCGATTTTTGAGGACCATTTTGTAAAAAAAAGGCAGATTGTTCTGTTCCAAATCATACCAAAATCTAATCAGCACCAGCGCATCCTACAAGTGACTTAACTACCAAATTTTGTGAAATTTGGTCAATTAGTATTTCAGCTTTCTTCATTTCAGTATTCTATAGCTTCAGTAGTAATTCAGCTTTCAAGCTGAAATACTACTGAATACTGGATACATGAGATTTTTGCGGGTCATTTTGCAAAAAAGGAGGTTTCTTTATTCCCAAATCGTACCAAAAACTAATCAGCACCAGGGTCACACTCAAGGGACACCTACCAAATTTTATGAAATTCGGTCCATTAGTTTTTAATTAAAGTGGATACATACATTGCACAGACAGGCAGACACACACACAGACGTCACGCTAAAAACAGTTTATTCGTATTCTAGAGGTTCCAAAACGTGTCGATCCGTCGAAAACTCGAGTTGCGATTTTCGGCACGATTCCAATACTTTCCCTATACATTACCATGTATTGCAGAGAACGAAAAATAGTCAAACGAGTCT
The DNA here is from genome assembly GCA_951213105.1 of Amaurobius ferox. NCBI lineage: Eukaryota > Metazoa > Arthropoda > Arachnida > Araneae > Amaurobiidae > Amaurobius > Amaurobius ferox. Next base: position 140,347,553 of record OX578147.1, read on the forward strand.
GAAATATTCGTCAAATAATATTAATAACTCAGTCAACCGATAACGTCAGGTGATGCAGGGTGAAGCACTGCTTCACCCGACGAACCGCCACTGATCCACAACAGACTCTGAAAATTGTCGTGCATTTGTAACGGTATTTAGAGTTTGGTTTACTTCGAACTTAACTCTATTCCTGCTGCATATATATGATGATTCGCCGTTTGAATGATATCAGCCAATTTGTGACCCTTTTCATTTTGCGCCAAACTCCTGTAACCCCCCCCCCACACACACACACACAGTATCTGTACTTTCACTTTATCAGCAGCTCAGGGGGGTCCCATTCCTGGCATGACTGGTCTCACTATTTTTACCTGACTCTGCGCATATGATGTCATGGTGATAAAGAACGCGCGATAAAGAAATTTTGTTCTAACAGCTCTCAAGGAAGACCGAACTTGTTAACTGCGACTGTCAACTTACCCCATTGACATCACTAAATGTCCTATCTTAGTCCTCTGTGCACAGCACAATTTAAAATATTTGTGCAAGTTCTTTACTCATGGATGTTGCCACTTTAAAATTAACAAACAAATTTCAACTGCAATAATGCGAAGATATTTTGTGTTTTGGCAACTCCTCTCAAAGTTTACTCTGGACCGTGGCATCACGAATGAGGAGACTTAATCTCCTTAACGGCAAGCTGACAACATTTTGTTTCGTTACCGAGCTGAGTGGCTGATTGAACTAAATCGATAAAAATGACGTCAACTGGTAGGTAATATTTTGCAAATTTTGTATTCCGTCATATGACGGGCATACCTTTGTGTGTAATATAATTATGTCTGATTAAAAGTATAAATAATTATAGTGTTACCCATCAGTACTCAGCAATCCTTTTCTTTTTACTTAGAATCAACCGATGCTCCCAGAAGGTATCGCTACCGAGAGAATGCAGACATAAAGGTAAGTGAATTTTATCTCACTACCTTATTAAATTCATTAAACTGTTTCAAACAAAGTAAAATTAAGAGATATCAGCATTGTATGTAATGTTGATATAACCAAGAATTCCTATTACGTATATTTCATCCAGCTGTTTCAATTTCATACTCTCTAGAAGTTTCATTCAGTTTAATGAGTGTTGCCGGTTCCCAATATCTTACTATATTCTGAAGAAAAACTGTAAGTGCCTCGTTTCAATTTAAGCAAAGTTCTACGATAAGACGCAGTAGCTCTTTCAAAGTTTTTCCTCTATTCCTGAAATTCCCGATACTGTTTCACATCAATCTTAGTACATATTACGATTCTCGGAAACGTAGTGGAAAGTATTTTACCCATTAATAATTTGGAAGGCGAGACTTTAGTATATCTAATACTACTGTGGGTCCCAAAAATAATCAGGCCAAATATATGGCTCTAGAATCCGCTAAAGTGTTTCGAAAAATAAAGAACCTGTTACACCGTTTGTGCATCCACTGGACCATTTAACCTCGGGAATTTTGCACTAGCTCTGGTATGTTCGAATTCCCAATTTAAAGCAAATTTCTGAAAGTCTCTTAACACTTAATATACCGACTGCTGTTTCATTGCCTACATGGTAAAGACCGGCTAACTTGAGTACAGATTCTTGCCTATTACCGGCTCGGTTTTGCTTATCGTGTGAGACATTGCAGCTGTTATCCCAAATAATGTTTTCCATACCCTATAATATCACTATCGTCACTGTAATCGCTGCTATCATTACTCAAAGAACAATTAGAGCACTCTGACAAAGAATCTAACAAAATGTCTTTGCTTTCATTATCAGGATTTGAATCAAGAAACCTAAAAATTATTTAAATTCACGCGGCCAACACTCGCGTCGTCTTGAATCCACTCATGAAACTCCACATTTACGCTTTAAAACTGACAGCAAAAACAGCACTTTCAAAAATCTATTAATTGACTAACGGTTGATAAGAGTTGGCACCTAAAAGCCTATTTTTAGACTTGCGGTATATAAAGTTTCAAGTTGAGAGCTTGTCGTCACTGACAACTTCATTAGGAATACACTGTCTTGCAAACATCGATGAAATAGCCGGTATCACGACATTTGAACTTAAATTTCCAATTTGTAAAACTCCAGCATATTTAGAATAAATAGTCAATAATTTCATCGTTTTTGTCATTAAAATACAAAAAAACTATACCTACTTTTTCCATAGGGTGCTTAGTATCCCGAGCGCCTCCGCTGGCTCTGTTTTATTTTAGATATTCTACTAAGCACATAATGCACAAGATTATGTCTTTAATATCTTGTGGCCAAAATACGATATAGTAACGTAACAAATCAAGAGATTTGACACTTCCAAAATGTCCTGCGTGAAGACGATTTAAGATTTATTTTTGCATGGATTGTGAGGCATTACACGCTTTCATCCATGTGCCAACAGCCCTACCGTGCTGAAAACACCGGTTCTCGTTAGATCACCTAAGTCAAGCAACATCGGGTGCGGTTAGTACTTGGGTGGGTGACCACCTGGGAATACCGCGTGCTGTTGGCACATTTCGGGCGCGGTAGCCCGTGGTTTGCGCACTGGATTTGCACGCTGCTACAACTGCCTCCGTGTTCATGCGGAGTACGATCACGTTAAACATGTGGGTCCGTAAGTCCTTCCGAGAAGTTGGTGGTAGAGAAAGGAGGGTACGGTCCCTGTGGATGCCTCCCCCACTGGGTTCCGGTCTAAATTGGGTGGCACTTCCCGGCCGTCCAAACGGTTACCTTACACCTTTCTGGTAGGTCAGACGGTCTGGGTCTCAACAACAATAACGCCTTCATCCATATCAAACCACTCATGCACTATGGAACACGTCTTTATATAGCAGATACGCCCTTCTAAAGGATCCGAGTGTTTTCCAACCAACTGGATTTAATTTCACCTTTCTACATTTACAATGACAGGATCGCTTTTATTGACTTTGGCTAATTTCTTGTAGCTTTGTATCTGACATCGGTAATACTTTAAATGCATTAATTACCACCGAATCTTCGTCAGGTGTAGGAAACGCTGTAATAGTTCATAACTTTATAATTGTAATATTTCACAACTTCGTGTTTCGTAACTTTATGAATGACATCCATAGTAGCCATACGATCAAGTTCATCTTTCAAACTCTTTTTAACCGCAAACGCAATCGGGTAAAGCGCTGATTCAAATCGTCAGTGGAAGCAAACAATTCAAGAGTTTAAACAGAGAAGAAAACAAATGCAGTTTGAGGGTTACTGCGGCAAATGTGGCAGAAAGCATGTGCTTACAAAATGTCCCATGTGTGGAATCGTATATCGAAGTTGTGGAAATTTTGCCGTAGTGTGAAAATTTCTAAACGTAAAGGAATTGAGTAGAATAGAAGTTTGATTTCTTCGTTGCAACGGTAAGTGCTTTGTCCTTTGCCACTCGGCGAACTACATCATGTTAAGATTTCTGTCTAAGTACTAATTGACATCGTAGAACGGATGACTCGCAAGATAACTCCTTAGTACTTTCTTGAAATTTTTTGTATTCCTATTTCTCGTTGGAAAAGTATATTATACAATCGCATACTTATATAGCTTGGAGAATGACTGCTTTTCTGCTGCCAGCTTTGAAACCATCGTAAGGTCCAACATTTGTCTAGTGTTGTAGTGGTGGTTAATATGTATTACAGAATTGTGTTAGTATCATGAGACAGAAGAAAAGATAAAAGTGGATGGTAATGCCATAATTTTGAATTTGACAAAATATTCTGCAGAGTGAGTTATGTTGCTTGCATCAGCTATTAGCCTTACTGCAGGTTTCTGTAACATAAAATTTCATTACTTCTGCTTGAAGGTTTCCATATAGTTATATCAAAAATTAATCTGGAGTAGAAGAATGGAAAGTATGGAATTCGTAGAGTTTCATGGGTTGCGTATGTTTCACTTTCCATCAAATAGATAATCTTCGATAACTTCCTTTTTTATGTGATTTATAGGGCGTCCCCTAGACAACATTGAATCGTAAGCCCAAAAGCTTCAATCTGTTATCATCGTTCTGCTTTTAATTAAAGAAAATATTATATTTTGTCGTAGTTTAAAGTCAATCTGTTAACTTAAAACCACTGTGCCAGGTCCAAAGAGTCTTCCATTATAAACGTTACCAGTTGTAGATCTCACCCATATGAGTATAGAGTACAGGCATCGGCTAATGTTCCCAGGAGACATTCAGTGGCCTCAAGGACAATGTCTCTAGGAGATTCATGCTGCGGATAACAGCGTCCATGGACGGAATTTGCGCTCGCCAGCATTGTCTAGCTGATATCAGTGATAAAAGCAAATATGGACCTGATCGATTCAGTCCTACGATATTGCCGTCTTGGACAAGGCTTAGGTTAGACAAGACTACTATGGCCAAGTTCACTGTCACAGAACACACACCCTTCCCCTCCATTAAATTGGCCGTTGAAGCCCTATGTGGCTTGAACTCAATTTTCAAGAAAGTTAAAACGGCCTATGTAGTAGGGCTGAATTTCTCAGTTCCCATGGAGGTTCTCAAACTTGTAACTGATAGATGCAGCCCTACGATGTTGCCGTCTTAGACAAGACTGACGTTAAACAAGACTACTATGGCCAAATCCACTGTCACAGAACACACCTCCCTCTATTAACTTGGCCGCTGAAGCCTTATGCGGCCTGAACTCAATTTTCAAGAAAGTTAAAACAGCCTATGTGGTAGGACTGCATTTGTTAGTTCCCATGGAGGTTAGCAAAATGTTGCACCAACCAAGTTTTCGTGATTCGATTGCAAATAGAGTTGCCCATGATGATTAACGCATAATCATTCGCATTATTATTGAGCTTATTTCAAAAACGATAGTGGCTTGATGAACTGATGTAAAAATTATATATATATTCAAAACATCTCTCAATTCAATCACATAGAATCACATAAGATTCAATCACATATCGTCTGCCTTGCCGAGTGTAGTTTCTGAAAAACGAAAATAAACAATGTTAACTTATATATTTTTGAAATGGTAGTGGCTAGATGCACTGATACAAAAAAGTCTATGCATTCAAAACATCTCTCAATTCAATCACAATGAATCACATAAAATTCAATCACATATCTTCTGCCTTGCCGAGAGTTTCTGAAAAACGAAAATACGCAATGTTAACTTATTTTTGAAATGGTAGTGGCTAGATGGACTGATACAAAAAAATATATGCATTCAAATCATCTCTCAATTCAATCTCACTGATGTAGTAACATCTACCTTCTGGATGCCAAAACGAGTTTAGTGATCTGGGTAACTTAGCTTTATTAAATGTAGCAATAACCACAAATATGAGTTAAATGTTAGCATTTTGGTCATCTGGCATAGTCATCACAAATGACGGGTATACATACTTCAATGTTCAAGGAGTTAATAAACAAGACCAATCATGTTGTGAAGACGCTGACGCATTTAAAGAACTATTAATCAACGGACGTCGAGAAGAACAGATAAAGCTGTACGAACAGTGACCTTGTAATAATTTCTCTTTAAATAATTTCTAACCTCTTTAAATAATTTCTATGAAGAATTTCAAAAGCTCATTAAAATATGTTACGGATTTAAGATTTCAAAATATTCGCCAAGATTAAAAGTCGGCAGTACTTACATGAAGCAAAAAAAAATCTATATAATATTACGGAACTGACTAAGTGAGTGGTGAGGGATAAATGTATCTGTGGTGAATTAATTTTATTGGGGTAGTCACGCACTAAAATGAGATGAATTGAATTTGATTGTTTATTATTATTAATATAATGGTTAACACAACATTCCCTCAATAACCCACCATTATTTCTCAGTACGAGCTCACCTTAATCTGAACATAAATACATTACTCGTTAAATACTAATCTTTACAAATTAACATTTATTAAAACACAAAATATGAGCATAATTAAAATTAGATAACAGCTTACTACAAAAGTTACTCAACAATTAGAGGCGATCGTGTGAGACCGTATGATACTTAAATTATTTAAACAGCTCACGAACTCGTCCTATTATTAATAAGAATAGCACATACCTTGGTATTTTTGGTTCTGGTTTGTGGGTCCGCATTGATTGACACTGAACACCTTTGCAAAGAAATCCTTGACCGCTCAACTTCTCTATCTCATCTCATTTCTCTTTGGATCTATTCTAAATCTTTCTGCGATATTATCGGGATATCGTTTCACTCCATCTCTCTGATACAGGCTACAGTCATCTCTTTCCGCCGTAGATATATTCTTGCTAGCAGCAGCCTCTTTTGGCCTCGGGTAAAGACACGCCCGTTCTGAAGCCCTTCTTATTTTCATTGGTTCGCTTCCCAAGCATGATTTTGCCTCGTGACTTGCTTGGTAACTCTGGATCGAATGACATTCGTTGTAAGTTTTGGCCCTAAGCATTGTTTACGTCCCTAGTCACTCTTGTAATTTGACGGCATGTATTTATTGGGGCCATAACTTTCCGGACCAAAATTGTCGAAACTGGCGTCACTTGTCTGCGCCTTTTGTTCGATAGCAAATACCAAATTCTAAAGCACTTTTACTGCAACTAGAACATTGATGTTGATGTCATACGATCTGTGTCAGCTTCAAGACCAAAGAAAAAATCTAAAATTAAAAAAAAATAATAAAATAGTGGTGACTGTGCAAAGGAATAATAACAAAACTCATAAACCCCTTTGCACAGTCACCAAGAACTTCCACTCCATCCAGAGCCTCAGTTATGGTCTTATACTATCTATATCGGCTTCCAGATCATCGAACATTAAAAAAAAATGTTGTTAGAGGTGATGATATGAAAGAATTTTCGAAGAACTTACACGAATTTGCATCTCAAAAGCAATTAATATGCAGTTTGATATCCTGTGACTGCCAACAGTTAAAACTATTCATCAACACATTTTATTAACCTTCAGATTTCGGCTTAAGGAGTCCGCTATTTCTATTTCAGAACGGCGGAATAACTGAAAATTCCACTCTTCCCTCTAAATATATAGTCTTTTGGGTATTCCCGTTCTCACTCCTGAAACTTAACCCAAGCAGGGATTAAATCGAGTTAGTATACTTGTATAAGGAAACCAATAAGTCAGGCATGCTCGGTATAAGAACCCCCTGATAGGAGTGTTCAAAGCGTAGCAACGAAGGGCCCCCATTTCCCTTTCCAAAAAAAAGGGATGTGGGAAAACATTGGTACAAATGTCGTACCAGAGTCGAATGATGGGGGTAGCTTTCCAGTGGTACAACTGCTGCACTGCCGTAGTTAAAAGGTCAAGTTTGCAAATGTAACATTTAATGACTAGTATCCATTGAGAAAGCACAAATCGCGGTTGAAATGAATAGTAAAATATGGAATACTGACGCAGGCATGTTCGTCCACTACGTGTTACATAACTGAGCGTGCACCTACACTTTATATATTACGCTATCTGACAATAAATTTATCTTTTAAACTCCAAATAACATCACGTAGAATCCAGATTTAGGATGCTGCTACTATGCCCGTCAAAAGAATGTCCTTCGGGATATTTTATAAAATATAACACGCACGTGACTGACTGTATATGTTATTACGAGGCCTGATGACGGTATTATTCGCAATGAGGTTTATATTACCAGATTATGAAATATTACTTTTACGTTAGAATGATTGACATTCGAATGATTAAAAGATTAATTTAGTAATCGGTTTGTGTTAGGAAAATCCTCAACTAGCTGGATAATTTTGTTTTCAAAGTCTGAAAAGTTTACGCATTTGGGTCTCTCTCTCTGTGTATATATATACAGAGTAATAATAATGTATATATATAACAACTCAGTGTATCAACTTCCACTCGATAACATCCAAGACAATTTTCTAATTATAGTGGCTAACTAAAATATATATTAATTATGTAAATAAATAAAAATGAAAAATAATAAAATGAGCTAAAAAAAATTAGAAAATCAAAAAATCGGAAAATAAGGTACATTAATATTAATGTTTCGAATTTTATTTTCGCTAAAAAATTGTAACTTTAGCCAGTTTGAAACTACGATTTGAGAGCCCTTATAATGGTGTATAGCGGCATTCTAGTTTATCCATTTCTACTATGGATCACTTGTTTAGTAATAATTTTCATCTTTACTTCATGTTCATATTCTGAATTGCTTATACGGGTAATTGTTCTGTCTCCTTCTCTGACTCACTGGACGGGTCTGGGAGTGTTGCTGTGAACGTTCGTACTGCCTCCTGGGTTGTATTTCGACATACTCATTCCGGTGTTTCTAGATAATTCATTCTGCTGAGGTTGATCGCGCATACACGTGGTGAAAGAAGAAGGGGTCATGCTATATGGTAATACAAATTTTCTTAATGTATCTTATCTTCATTTTTTCACCTTTTGATGTCTGTAGTCTGAGTTTGAACATTTATAGTAATGTACTATTGCTCAATCTGAAACAGGCATTTATTTGGGTTAATTAGAATTAAATACTCAAACATGAAGATAATTTAATTCTGATTAATCACCGAATTTGGGCCGGTGTTGTTCTTTTCTCTTATCGGCAATATGGCCGTGGTTGTGCTTCTATGGTGATGTTAATATTACTTGAATTTTTATTATTACATTTTTCTAATATATATATATATATATATATATATATATACAGGGTGATCCAAACGTCCTTGACACATTTTAAAATTGAATATAAACTAAGTAATTGCCGTACGATAGTGAGGTTTGGACTAAAATGCTTTCCACGTTGAAAAGTTTTGGTTAAGCAAATAAAAAATTAGTTCCAAACTTTGCCCGTAGATGGCGCTGCATAGAAACTAAAGCATAAAAACTGAAGACGAGTAGTTACAGAGCATTTTTTTTTTTTTTTGTTATCCACTATGATATTTCAATATGTGTGCCCTTCGTAGTTCGAACCACATCCAAACGGTACTCCATTTCCAACGCAGATATACAAACATTTGACCAAGTAGCGCCATCTATGGGAAAAGTTTAGAACTAAATTTTTTATTCACTTAACCAAAACTTTTCAACGTGAAAATCATTTTAGTCCAAAACTCACTATCGTACAACAATTACTTGAGTTTATATTCAATTTTAAAATGTGTCAGGGACTTTTGGATCACCCTGTATATATATATATATATATACTTTTAATTTTCCTACATACACAGTATAATATATAGTGAAAGTATTATGATGGGATTGAAAATTCGATTTCGCGTTTTCAATGGAAGAAAGCGTTGCAAGCACCCCTGAACACGGTTCCAACGTTTTTGTGGTGATACCTGTGTTAGAGTAAGTATATATTTTAGTTTATATGTATGTGTATCCGTGAGGCTGTGAAAGCTATATCCCACGAACGAATTATGCGTTAAAAAAAAAAATTGGTATGATTATTACAACTAGTGAATACTGAAACTATTTTGATTTTAAACGCAATCGACTACTCGAAATATTTGAAATGAATTCTTTCAAATGAATTCTTGAAAAATCATAAAATATTAGAATCTTTAATGATGATAAGTAAATGTGATTTCATAAACGTATTAACAAACGAATGATATAAAGTTCAGATCGCTGGCATAAACTGTACTCGAAATAATGCACGATTTTCGAATAAAGCGAAGCGTATCGAGCAGGTGCGGAGCCACCTAGTCATTAAAAGAAATACTCTGGAGACGTACACCTTAATTTGACAGTGACAATAACAGTGATAAAATTAAAAATTTAATATTTCAGCAATCTAAACAACATTATAATTTACGAACCTGTTAAAAATTTAATTAACTTAGGTCTTATGTTTTCAAATAAGTCAATAATTTATAGCAAACACGTATTTTTCTAAATTCCTCTGTAGTGTTGTTCTAAGGCAAACTAACATATCCGAGTTTATATTTTATTTTATTTTTATATTTTTTTTACTCTTTCCTGCCTACGAACATCCCAGTTTTAAAAGGAGTCCTACCGTGTCGTACATTCATAAAATAGTCTGTAAAAGAAGTCACCTGAAATGTTCTCAAGAGATTTTTTTGGAGTCAATATTTCAGAGAAAAAACGAAAACTTTTAACAAGTTTCCGCAATTGAAGTATTTTCTTTTCAAAACATAAAAAAAGAAACATTCTAAAACCAAAGAAAACTGAAATATATATATATATATATATATATATATATATATATTTATTTGCACATGTAGAAAATACAAGAGTAAATGAAATGTTTTTAATTTAATTTTATATTATATAAATCTTGAATTATAAACTTATAGTTACTTATATTGTTTAGTTCAACTCATTAATAATTTATAATCCTTCTAAATAATTCTTTGAAAATAAAAAAAGGCGCAGTTTGGATTTGATTTATTTAATTGTTTAATATGACGTAAGAATTATTGGATCAGCTACTTATTTCGTACTACACCTCATTTAACATTAAGAGCTCTTCAAATGCCCATAGCCTTGATAATCGAACTTAGACACCGTATTCGATTGAAAATAAAATAACACTGCAGCATACAGCTGTTTCGAGGATACGCTGGATTCCTTTCGTCCGTGACGGAGGACCCCAAAACTGGAAGTCAGAAAAATAAAATTAGCACAAACAGAAGAAACAGAGGGGTTCTGAGTTCATAACTAATTATGGGTTTGATACATTAATATTATATGGATTTTGGTTAGTTTGATCTAAAATATTAGAATATATAATAAAAAATAAGTGTTTCCCATGGCAACTAAGGTATATTCATAGATATTGATTAAGCAGAATAAATAACGCATATCCACACAGATGTCACACAAAAAATAGTTGATTTTTATTTGAAAGTGCCCAAAATTTTCATTTCCATTTAAACCGAATTTCAGTATTGAACCTCATTCCTAAACGTTCTGTATACACTATACTATGCACGATAAAAACAGTAAAAAATAAAGAATGTGATGTGGGCAGCACATGACTTTCGCTACAGGGAGAAGTTTGGTTCCTTTCTTTCACATAAATTCAGTTCTGTTGCACAAAATAAAACGGATCATTATCTTGAATGACACTCAATCCGCAGTTTGAATTCAATTTACTTTTTCATTGAGAGACCGGGTTTCTTTTCAAATGCGACTAAAAATTCGAAAAACTACAATATCCCGAGAACGGTCAGCCCTAAAAATATGGGGTTGATTATTACGCCATTAAAAATGGCATATGCTGTGGTTTCTCAAAAATGTTAGTACACTTAGGAATTTCAATGAAATACTGCTCTATCCATTAATAAAAATTAATATTTTAGAATGGGAATTTAATAATATCTATAACTTGTTCTTAACAAAACGACATAAAATAATTTAAAAACATAGTAAAACTTTTTTTTAATGAATAATCAAAAAGTTACGTCATAAAAATCTTCGTACAATTTAAAAAAAAATCTCTACATACAGTAAATATTATAATATTTCGGTAAATTAGTACTTAGTAGGATATCCTCTAGCATTCATAACAGCTTTTAAACGTCTGTGAATAGAGTTTCCTAGTTTTTTGTAATTTCTGCGTCAATGTTCCTTCATTTTTCGATCATTACTGTTTTTAGTTCGCTTTTCACTTTAATGTAGTGTCTAAGTACTCTAACCTCCAGTTCTCTCTAAATGTGTTACTGCGTTTAAATCAGCCGACTGAGGTGGTGTTTTCAGAACTTGTGGACAATTATGGAGACACCATATTGAGAGCCGTGTGCTTTGGATTGATAAAAAGCAAAGTTGTTTCCAATACCCAAATTTTGGGATGATAATTTTCAATTGTCTTTTAAAATATTTAAATAAAAAGCATGATTCATTATGCCATCAAAAAATACCAAATTATCTAGTCCTGATGCTGACATGCACCCCTGCACAAGGACACCTCCACCTCTACTGTTCCAACTAAGTTCTTGGGATTGAGTTCTTCAGTTTTTCTTCTCCATACAATTATACTTCCATCGGGATCACAAATGTTAAATTTGCTTTCATCTGCAAATAACACATGATTTCAATACGTTTCTGGCTTATTACTTTCCTTATAATATATTAATGTATAAGGAAAGTATTGTGATGGGGTCGAAAATTCGAATTCGAGTTTTCGACGGGAGAGCACGTTTCAAGCATCCCTGATCACGAATCAAACATTTTTGAAGTGATGTCTGTGTGTGTGTGTGTGTGTGTGTGTGTATGTATGTGTGTGTGTGTGTGCGTGTGTGTGTGTGTCACTGAGTCTGTGGAGACGATAACTGACAAAGAATGGACCGATTCGAACGAAATTTGGTACAAAAATCACAATCCGTAAACACTGGAAGCCTATTGTTTTTATACGCAATCGAATGTTCAGAACCCCCCCCCCCCCTAAATTTTAAAGTGAAATTTTGAAAAAAATCGTCAAAACAGCTAATAAAGTTACGCAAATGGACATTTTTTATGTAATGTTTCATTAGCAAACGATTGATATAAATTTTAGAACGCTAACATGAACCGTTCTTGAGATATTACACGTTTTAAAAAAAAAATATCAAAAATTTATATAAAATAAAAAATATATATATTTCCTATTGAGAAACATGCTCACTTTTCATATGTAATACCATGCGATAAATTGGGTGACATCATTCTCGTGGATCTAGCTCGTTCCATTCATGAAAAAAGATACTTTGAGTAATACTTTTGTATTTGAAAGCCAATAGTCATTTATCTGCTGTAAGAATAACTTATTTCTCCGTCCATAACGCTTGGCGAGATTTGGGCGACGAATTGGGCCGAATATCGCCAACTTGGCGACTTTTTTAAATGTTGCCAAATTAACGAAAATCTCGCCAAATGGATAAAAATGACGCTAAATCAATGACAATGACGACTCATTGAAGGAAATTCAATATCTTGGAAAGAATATAAATATGTACTATAAGAATAACATTTTTTTTTAACTGAAAAAGTATTCATTGCATTATATAAGGAAAGTCATGTGTTGCCCACATCAAATTTTTTTACTTTCCTTATATACATAATATATAAGGAAAGTATTGTGACGGGGTCAAAAATTCGAATTCGAGTTTTCGACGGGAGAGCACGTTTCAAGCAACCCTGATCACGAATCAAACATTTTTGAGGTGATGTGTGTGGAAACCCCAGGCCGTCCGACTCATCCAGAGGACTTGAGTAACAATTTGGACGACCGGGAAGGGAGGTGATGTGTGTGTGTGTGTGTGTGTGTGAGCCTGTGGAGACGACATCTCGCGAACAAATAGAGCGATTCGAATGAAATTTGGTACAAAAATTACAATCCGTGAATACTGGAAGCCTATTGTTTTTGAACGTAATCGAATGTTCAGAACCCCCCCTAAATTTTCGAGTGAAATTTTGAAAAAATCATCAAAAATTCAAAACTTTTAATAAAGTTACGCAAATAGACATTTCTTATGTAATTTCCCCTTTGAAAACGATTGGCATAAACTTTAGAACGCTAGCATGAACCGTTCTCGAGATATTGCACATTTTTAAAACAAATTTATCAAAAAATCCCATAAATTAAAAAAAAAAAATTAACTGTAGAGAATCATATTCACTTTTCATATGTAATATCACACGATAAATTGGGTGACATCATTCTCGTGGATCTAGCTCGTTCTATTCATGAGAAAAGATACTTTGAGTAAAACTTTTGTATTTGAACGCCAATAGTTATTTATCTGCTATAAGAATAACTTATTTTTCCGTCCATAACGCTTGGCGAGATTTTAGGGCCGAATTTGGCGGAATGTCGCCAACTTGGCGACTATTTTTAAATGTTGCCAAATTAACAAAATCTCGCCAAATGGATAAAAATGACAATAAATCAATGAAAATGACGACTCATTGACAAAAATTCAATATCTTGAAAAGAATATAAATATCTACTACAAAAAAAAACCCCTATTTTTTATTGTAAAAGTAGTAAGTTCATTGCATTATATAAGGAAAGTCATGTGTTGCCCACATCAGATTTTTTACCTTGTTTTCGATCCGATTTTCTACTTTAAAGCGTTTTATCCCATACTACACCGTAGAATGGGATAAATTTAGTAATTTAGCGATATTACGAACTAATTTAGCGATATTACGAACTGATTTACCACTACTATGATGAAAAATAATCCATTTTCGAATGCTGTTCGTTGTTTTCTTACGACTACGAGCCATTTCTAAATAATACTATAAATATTACGAAGTAAGCAAGCATGTCACCACAATGCAAAAAAAAAAAATGATAAAGGATAATTTTATTTATGAATTTATCCGAAAATGTTTCGGTATACGATCACTTTTGTGACGTGTTCGTTCTCTGCCTCCTTGCATTTTCATCTTTATAAAAAAAATGAGTCAATATTTAAAAAAAAATATGAGGTTTTATTCAGAATCACATAGAGATGATATGAAAAAATATTGAACTTTGTATTCGAATTTAATTCCAGGCGACAGCGCTGTTGCTACAAATTTTTTAAGTGTACGAACATTTTTGGGAGCCACTGTAAAACATTTGAGCATGTCTTGTCTTGTATTTTAGATTTTAAAGATTTTTGTGGCCATTTCGCAAAAAAGGGAGGTTCTGTTTTTCCCTAATCATACCAAAATCTAATCAGTACCAGGGTCACCTACACGTGAATTATCTATTGAATTTTGTGAAATTGGGTCCATTAGTTTTCAGCTACAGTGAATACATGCAACTTTTCGGGCCTTTTCGTAGGGAAAAGGCAGGTTCTTTTTATCCAAATTGTATCAAAATCTAATCAGCACCCACATCTACTAAATTTTCTAAAATTGGGCACATTAGCTTTGTCGCTAGAGTGGATACATACATTACTTACACAGACAGACACACACACATGCGTCATGCTAAAAATTGTTTTTCAGATTCTCGAGATTGTAAAGAACCTTGCTGCCCCAACGGGGAACCGAACCCTGGATCTTTGAACTGGCCAGTCGACGCTCTATCGTTGAGCTACTGGGACGAAATGGCAAGCTTCTATCGTAGACGTGGACTCTGAAAGTGCTCTAAATGTATATATTTGTCGAAAACTCGAGTTGCGATTTTCGACACGATTCAAATCCTTCCCTGTACCATGTATTGTACAGAAGGTAAAAAAGATGCAAAATGGCCAAAATATTAGTATTACTTAGACTATGAAGTTTTACACTAAAGTTTCATTTCTTTATCCTCAGACTTTTCGTATGTATCTAAAACGGACGCAAAAAATATTTGACTTCTCTTCCCCAGCAACCGCAACAAGTAAGTTACCTTAAACGAAGCCTTCTGCGTCGTATATTCGAGCACAGAGATACTAGATGTGGCAAAAAAATGTTCCCAAGAGGTTTGCATCCTCAATATTTTAGACAAGAAACTGAGGCGGCTTAACGAGTTTCTGGAATTCTTTTCCAAGTTTTTTTGCATTTGAAATGGAACGAAATATCGATAATAAATTACGTGTTTTTAGTGAAACTGGAAAATATTGACATTCATTTTTAATAATTTGAGCAGAAATATATAATTAACAAGAAAGATCAATCATGCATAAAGCGTTGATTATGAAACACTGATATGCAATCCGCTAAATGTATCGCATCTTTAAAATGCGATACATTTAGCCTCGATATTTTTTTAATTATCACAGAACTACAATTTATTTTACTTGAAAACTTCAAACTTCATCGGAAAACATGAACTTTATTCAAATGACGTCATCGAAATTTAAATCGTCTGACTCTATGTAAAAGCGACTATTTCGTTCATACACTTTTATTTCAGTCTCCACAGTTAAATAATTTTGTGTGAAAAAAAAATCGGCAATTCTTGTACAACTCATCTTATAACCACTTTCTTACATTATGCATCCATTAAAATTAGGCTTCGTTGTAGAAACAATCAAAATTTGACGATCATTTAAACTAAAAAATATTGGAATTGCTTTGGCTATACATGCACAGAAAATACACAAAATTTAAGCGGTTTCTTCATATTCTCTTCATATTATATGGGTGTCATTAATATTTTAATTTTTATTTAAAAACCTACCAAATATATTTTGTTGATTTTTTTTAAATATATTTTATGGAGTAATTTGAATATTTCTTAAATTATTTGAAGCAATTTGGGAATTTTAACTTTGTTTAAAAAATATTTGAAGAATGAGGTCCCATAGGGTTCAATGTATTTCATTTATTCAACCCGACTTCAATGCAAAACTAATTGAGTGATATTGTTCATTGACATTCCCATATGTCCCATAGACCGTTTCAAAAACATACCAAAATTTCATTTTGATAAAGTCACTTCTGCAGCGATCATGTGTGATTTACAGCGACCAGGTGATTACAGCACGGTAAATCGCACTCGGAGGTCCTTAGTTCGATTGCTGGCCAAAACTGCGCTGGCCAAACTACCCCCGTTTCTACGCGGCGTACGGGAACGATAAATCCGTCGGACAGAAAGCCTTCCGAGAACAGTCCTAATATTTAAGGTAGCAAAATGAAGATCACTCATACTCGGCAGTTATACCTCTTTTATTTCGTTAATATGGCACGTTCTTTATAAAAATATCTTAACAAAGAACTTCTGAGATCCATAACCGGGAAATTTTAGGGACAGCGTAAATTGCATTTTTAATAATCACTACGTTAATGTTGAATTAGGTTTATTGAAAACGCAAAATTGAGTACACTCGGGGTAGAAAATTAATTTTCATCACGAATCCTCATTCATTTTCATCATTAATTTTCCCTAATTAATTTGCCGAGTCCGACGATAAGAACTTGCGATTCCGCCCTAGTAGCTCAACAATAGAGCATCGGCTGTCCAGTACTAAGATCCGTAGTTCGATTCTTGGTTGGGACAACAAGGTTCCTTACAATGGCGCCCGAACAAATCAACCCTGTAACTAGTGAAAAGATGCCGGAAGTCTGACAGCGACTTTAGTACGACACAGATTCGGTTGGTTCTCAGATATGGAGCGCCAATTTCAAATCGGAAGATCAACGAGCAAGCAGGAAACTTACCTGGAGGATGGAAATAACACCAGGGGGCTAACCTGAGGTAAAAATAGCAGGAGGTGGTCAGTCAGATTGTCAGTTGTACGGCAATCTGAGATTAGAGGGTGGATAATGCGGAGTCCACGTCCACAACAAGAGCTTACAATTTCGTCCTAGTAGCTCAACGGTAGAGAGTCGGCTGACCTGTACAAAGATCCGTAATTCAATTCCCGGTTGGAGTAATGAGGTTCTTTACAAGTTAGATGAAAATGATTGGCATTTCATTCGAATCATTTAAAAATTTACTTTAAATTTCTTCTTAGACTTATTTAATTAGAAATTCTAGAATATTCCGTTTAACTATTGACTGTTATTTCTCTAGCACACAAATGCGTATCGCCAAAAATAAAGAAATTAATAAAATAAAATAAAAAATAAATAGATAAAAAAATAAATAAACATTAACCGATATTGGAACATATTTTTTCGTATTTGGTACATTGTTTTAAACTTATTAACCTACAACAAAAGTAAACTAATGTTTACTAATAACAGATGCTTACTAATATATAGAAAAATGCTTACTAATATATACAGAAAATCTCAGTACTATTCAATTTGATACAACTTCCTATGATCTCTAATATATACATAAAACATTACAACTCAATAAGACGTAAGGTGGCTGTCTGTTCCTGTCTTGGATGCGTTGCAGCATAGAATCTGTCAAGCTGCGGAGAAGTTCGGTATCTTGCCGAAATAATTCCCATGCTAAATAAGCAGATCTCCAAAACAAACTTTCACTGACATTTTGTAGTATAGCTTACCTTCGAACATAGCTACAAAGCATACAATTTGCCTAAAAATTGTTCTTAGCAGACATCATTGTGCATTCCAAATACAATTAACAAGTCGAGAGTCATTAAAATATTATACAATTAATTCTATTTTCGATGAGATACTCCAAATCTGTTGTGGACCAAAGTTCCGTGTATACTCATCTAATCTTTCTTCAGGGAAATTCCTCATATTGAAGAAATATATGCATTTAGTTTAATTTGTAATTTCGCTCTTTATTGATTTTAGTTTCGATTTTTAAATGATATTCGAAATTAAAGTACCTTATAAAAAAAGCTTGCGCAATACACCCTGTTGCAAAAAATATCTGCACACATAAGAAATCGAGCTACTGCCGCGAAACTCGGCATGCATGTATCGCTTGAGGAGATACGCAGACGATTAGAATTTGGGAGAAAAAAATCGTTTTATTAAGAAATGGTGGCAATAAGAAGATGGAATTTTAATCTATATAAATAAAATTGAAAATCTGTCTATCTGTCTGTCTCATCATCACGGGAGAACGGATGAACCGAATTTGATGGAATTTTGTGGGTAGCCTAGAAATAGCCCCACTTAAAATTTAGTCTGTGTTTTGAGTTTCTACGACCAGTGGTTCTCGAGATATTAGTAAAAAACAAAGTTTTCGTTTGTCTCATCATCACGAGAAAACGGCTGAACCGAATTTAATGAAATTTTGTGGATAGCCTTAAAATAGCCCCCCATAAATTTAGTCCAAGTTTCGAGTTTCTAAGACCAGGGGTTGTCGAGATATTAATGACAAACGGAACTTTTTCCTAAGAGTTCTACTCTCCAACTCCGTGGTTTATCCAAACGGAAAGGATGAAAATCGTTTGTTTAAAACGTCAAAATGAAATAAAACTTTATTTCCGAGTTTGGTTCAGGACTTTTGCATTAATTAGTCACTATCGGAAAACATGAATTGTTTAAAACATGAATTTAAATGGAAAAATATACCTCCATGGGTTATCTTTCACAAGCTTTTACTCAACGACGAAAAGTATAAAGAAATCAAAATGGCTATTTAATTTCGCATTTTATGAGGAAGATTCTATCTTAATCATGTTGCTCGGCAACGGAATGAAATTAAATGTGTTGTTAATATTTATTATTATTTTTTCTATTTGAATAATAAATAAATGGATGTAAAAATATATTTTATAAATGAACGGTTTGATTGTTCTTGTAATTATATAAATTGCGGACTGCGTACATCACTTTCATTTATTTTAGCAAAGAGGTTTCAAGCTCATATATTGTGTTTAGCTAATAAACTCATATATTATTGTGTTTACCCAATAAATTCATTTAGCCGATTGTTGAAACAGAAAAAGAGTAGAACGGGTGTATCTTATACAATTTTAGTGTTTTCATTTAGTATATACAATTGGGATCAGGGTGTTTTATTCTTCAGATCTGCAAATTCAGAGCTACGAATTTGGCGGAATATCCTAACTTGGTAACTTTTCTTAAACTTTACCAAATTAGCGGAAATGTCTCCAAATTGATAAAAATTACGCAAATCAATGAAATTAAATTTGTTTTTATAGATTAGAGGACTCAAATGATGTTTCGGTAGCATTTGTCGGTCAGTCCTTCCATCCTACTTAGTAAGACATTTAACGAATTTTTTTAATGTCACCAAATTGATAAAAATATTTGTAAATCCATAAAAATATCATGGAATTAATAAAATTGCGCTTAATAAATGAAATTATTTGTGTTTCGTTAGGGGATAATATTGTGATGTTGTTTCGTCAATTTGTCGCAATATGGGACTATCAGTTCTACAGTCCTACTTGGCGATAAGTCCCACTTTGGCGATTTTTTAAGTTATCGCTAAAACCACGAAAATATCGCCAAACCTTCCATACAGATAGCATTATTCAGACGATATGATTTCCATCAATTCGTTTGAAGCAAATGATATCATGTCGCTTAGCGACGAATCCAATGTGTTATGCGTCATACGATTTTTATTACATCTTTTCAGATTTGAATAATAAAAATATGTATATAAATTAAATTTCATTGACTATGCATTTTTGACTGGATAATATCAATTACGGTCTACAGGTTTAAACATCATTATTATTGATATTTTCGGGGACTGTTGATTCAGGGATTATTGATATTTTCAAATTATTATTCCATTTCTTTTATTATGACGAAACTTGTTGAAACTCATATATAGTACGTTGTACGCGTAATCTTCTACAAATGCACGGGTATATCTTCTAATCTACGAGAATATAAGTAGTACAGGTATATTGGCATATATTTTGATATATATTGGTATATATTGGAATCCATTACGACCTTCTGGTATTAAGATTACGGGGATTTTTGATACTTTCAATTTATTACGTCATCTCTTTTATTTTGGCAAATATTTTTGAGACTCATATTGCAATACGGGTAAGCTTCTACTAACACACTGGCATATTTTCTAATCTGCGACAATATAAGTAGTACGGGGCTGCATATATTGATTCAATACCTTTTTTTTTTGTAAATTTGCTTACAAAAGGGGCCAGGATGTTTTATTATTCAGATCTGCCCATGAAGATAATTCTGCATAGTGAGAATGGATATTTTTAAACTTCTCTTTAGGAGGAACAAATTTAATATTTTAGCAGAATTTGCACGTGATTACGAATTATAAGTGTCTTTATATTATACTCCGTACGAAGAACGGGTATGCTGCTAGTAAGTAATATATCCTCCACTGGTAGCTATAAAACTCGATATTCGGTTCGGCATACAGTCAATTAAGTTGCTTATGTCGATTTTGCCCAAATGTTGCAACTGCTAGCTAATTCAGTGATATTCTGAGAAGGCTGCAATTGCCTTCCCAGCCTATCCAAGACGTGTTCTATGGATGATAGGTCTGGGGACTTGGTAGGTCATTGAATCCTCGCAGATATTGTTAAGAAAGTCCTGTAGTATGGGGTCGACGGTTATCTTGGTAAATGGAATCTGGGTGGCTTGATAGCATGGGCAGCATAATCGACTGCAGAATGTAGTAGATGTACAAGCGAGCCATCAGATTGGCTTGCAGTACGACTAGACGAGATGGCTCTCCAGACTGTCACATCACGCATGACGGGGGCTCGGTAGCCCAGTGGTTAGCGCGCGGGAATTGCACTCGGTTGGTTCGGGTTCGATTCCCGCCACTGCCAAAATTACCGCCGTGTTCACGCGGAGTAAGATCACGTTAAACATGTGGGTTCGTAAGTCCTTCCGCGAGGTTGGTGGTGGGGGAATGAGGGTACGATCCCTGTGGATGCCTCACCCAGTAGGTACCGTTTTAAATTGGGTGGCACTTCCCGGGCATCCAACCAGTTACCTTACACTTTTCTGGTAGGTCGGACGGTCTGGGTCTCAACAACAGCACTACGCATGACGGTCACACCGTTCAACAACAAATGAGGGATCAGAACGCTATCCTGTCCTCTTTCACAGACGTATGATGCGGTTATCAGCACTGAGAGAGAAGTTGGATTCGCCGCTAAAGACAATATGTCTCAAATCGGACACTGTTTAGGCTAACCTAGCTCGACACCTATCCAGGCGGCTCTGCCTATGTTGAGACGTCAGTTGTAGGCACCTTAATGGATGTCTGCACCTAATTCAATCTTCTGCCAAACATCTCCTAATAGTATTTTTATATATTCATAAATGGTACTATATATCTGACAAAACAAGTGTAAATTGTTTACAGTTTTATGCATTCGGTTCGGATATATAAGTGCTCAAAATGCTTACACTTTTCGTGAACCTCCTATCACGTTTTCGTAACCAATGGAAAACGCTACTCCTCTCCTTTTCCATTGGTTTCAATACACCGACTGTTTCACTCAATTCTTTCCAGAAAAGTCGTCTAATAATCCGAAACTTTTTGAAATATGTGATACCATTTACCTCTTTATCAGTGTCAGGTTGTAAGACGTGACCTTCGATAAAGAAATAAGAAAAACATTTCCAGAACAATCTCGTGCCGAACTACCTTTCTAAACGTTCCCCGGAGATTTCATGAATAAATATTTTAGCACACAAAAAGTTTCTCATCTTATGTCTTGATCTTATTTCAAATAGTTATAAATAATTTTCTAAGTCTGATGTGCGGGAAGACATTAAAGTGTTTCTCAGCCGTGCAATGTATAATTTCCATTATCAGCAGTTTAAAAATAGGACTGGAGTTGCACATGATTTTGTCTTCAGTTTCCATATTCATTTTTAACACTTTCCTCAGCTGAAAAATGTTTATGACTTTGTTCATTCTGTCTGCCCGTTTGGACGATAACGGCCGTATAAATGACTTTATCAAAATGAAATTTTAGTATGTTGTTCAGACGGTCTGTGGAACCTATGGGAATGGAAAAGAATCATATCACCCAATTAGTTTTGGATGGAACCCGGATTGAAAATGTGAAATACATCGAACCCTATGATACCTCATTTTTCAAATATTTTTTAAGCGAAGGTAAAATTCACAAATTGATTCGAAAATTTTAGAAAAAATTCAAATGATCTCACAAAATATATAAAACAATTTTAGCAAAATGCGTTCGGTAGTTTTTTAAATAAAAATTGAAATAATAATGGCACTCATATTATATGAGGAGATCATGTGATCCACTTCAAAATGAAATAGGGCATCCATCTTTTCTCCCAGTGTGAAAATCGTGGTTTTTTAAAGTTCATTTAAATCTATATTGAGTGTTGCATCCGTTCTAAAACCGCTTTATTGTAGCGTATTTTCTGTGCATCTATATTTTGCGCCAACGCAATGGCACTAGTTTTGAGTTTAAATGATTATCAAACTTTGATTATTACTACAACGAAGCCTCATTTTAACGTATGCAGAATATAAGCAAAGCTGTAAGATGAGTTGTATAAGAAGTGCTGAATTTTTTTAACGCAAAATCATTTAGCTCTAGAGTCTGGAATATAGGTGATATGATTGAAATATTCATTGCTTTTACATAGAGAAGCAGATGATTTTATAGCATTGCTTTTGTCGATGAAGTTTTAAGCATGGAGTTAGAAAGTAATATTACCTTCATAGTTTCAAGTTTTTAAGTAAAATGAATTATTGTATTACTGTGATAATTTAAAAAATATCACCGCTGAATGTAACACATTTTGGAGATGTTTAAATAAAATTGCATTGCAGTTGGAAAATGTTTCATAATCAATGCTTTATGCATGATTGATCTTTTTTGTTCCTTAATACACTAATTAGTGGTATATCGCACAAAATTACACATAAAATCCATACGTACATATAAAATATACAATTATCTAATAATTAGCTCTTTCACTTGGCAACTTGAGCATTTTAAGATGGCGCCAATTTGCAAAAATATTTTGGGATAATGGGATTTTAAAATAATGGGATTTTATTCGTTCAGTCATTAAAAGTGACAGAATAGAATGAAAATTTAATCAATGGATATATATATTGAAGCCTATTTAGTTTTTAATTTCAGATGTGTGGAATTTTTGCCAGCCATTAAAAAAATGACTCTGATTCAAAGCTCCCCTGCTTTGTTACTATAGAAACATGGCGTCACTTCCGCAGAGAAATGACCAATCCCTTTTTCGACAGGTAGAAAAATTTCGATTTAAAATATCAGAGACGGATTAAAATATAATTTTTAATTTTAAAGCTTCTATTAAATATACAACCACTCAATAAAGTGTATTGGAATCAGCAAAAGAATTAAAGATTTTTTTTTTACGAAAAAGACTAATAAATGCTTTAATATGAATCCGTTTTCATTTCTTTGATACGAACAACCCCGCGCGCCCATTTAAAATAAATTGAAATATACATAAAGAGTAATGTACAAATAGCAGAGAAGAGAGTGAAACTAGAGAAAAGAGAGAATTAGAGAGATTTCCTATCAAAAATATAATTAACTAAGCTTTTTCTGATGCCACAATGATTGAACATTTAGGATAGGTGATTAGCAAAAAAAAAAAAAAAAGAAATGTACACTTCAATATTACATAAAAAATAGAAAGTTTAATTCGATTGCAACAAACAAAGAGAATAACATAGCACAGTATTCAAAACCATCTTGCAAGATTGCAAACCATTTAATGACTTAGAATCAACGCTCGCTTTGACAGAAAATTTTAGAAGCTGTTTTTAGCTGCAGCGGTGGTGACTGCTGTAGCATTTAATTGAGAGAGATTTCGCAAAAAAATGACATTAAACGTTCATTTGTTAAGTTAATAACAGCTTATAGCTACCAATAAATGCATTTGAATTAACTATTTTAATATCATTAAAATCCTTATCTTAATTCATGCAATCAAATTGACTCATTTTCACAACAATGATTGAAACTATCTATTATGTTTCGTAATCATTGTGCCATCAATAAACCTTTTTATACTTTTATACTACCTTTTTATACTACCCTTTTTTATGATTATGTCAAATTTTGTGCTATGCTGCCATATTAAGTAAATATAAGATTTCGAATCGATTTTTCGAAATTTCGAATCGATTAATTCGAAGTTATCGCCTGAATTTAAAAGAAAATATATGTCCATCGTCCATCTAGTTCTAGATTTTTCAATAAGAAAACTTGACATAAAATTTTGTAGAAATCATGATAGCTATCGTGTACGCAAGAAAATACACCATAGACATACAGACAGACAGATATCACTCCAGAAATAGTAAAAACATGTTCAGGCGGTCCTAAAGCATATGTTGGCATTGAAATCTCATTTAAAAATTGTAAAGAACCTTGCTACCCCAACCGGGACTCAAACCCTAGATCTTCGAACTGACCAACCAATGCTCCATCGTTGAGCTACTGGGATAAAATGGCAAGCTCTTATCGGCGATGTGAACTCAGCATTCTCCACCCTCTAATGTCAGATGGACGGGCAACTGACAATCTGACTGACCACCTCCTGCTATTTTTACCTAAGGTTAGCCTCCTACTACAACTATTTTAACTCCGGTTAGTATCCTTCGTGGTCGTTATCCTCTTAATAATTTTGTAATCGGCGCTCCATCTTCCAGAGTCCACTGAATCCATACTAGTCGTACTAGGGTCGTTTTCAGACCTCCGATATCTTCACACTAACCTACATCAGCCAATGGCCGTACCGTGCTGAAAACACCGGATCTCGTTAGATCACCTGATTCGAGTGGCATCGGGCGCGGTTAGTACTTGGGTGGGTGACCACCTGGGAACATCGCGTGCTGTTGGCACATTTCGGGCGCGGTAGCCCGGTGGTTTGCGCACTGTATTTGCACGCTGCCACAACTGCAGCCGTGTTCATGCGGAGTACGATCACGCTAAACATGTGGGTCCGTAAGTCCTTCCGAGAGGTTGGTGGTAGGGAAGGAGGGTACGGTCCCTGTGGATGCCTCCCCCACTGGGTTCCGGTCTAAATTGGGTGGCACTGCCTGACCGTCCAAACATTTACCTTACACCTTTCTGGTAGGTCGGACGGTCTGGGTCTCAACAACAACAACACTAACCTACATCGTTACCGGCCAATGAAACTGCTGCTGTAAGCCCTAGGGCCAGTCGAGTGGTCTGGGTCTTCGACACTAACCTACACGGTTGATTTGTTCGGTCGCTACTGTAATGAGTCTTGCTGCCCCAACCGGGAATCGAACCCTGGATCTCCGAACTGGCCAGCCGATGCTCTACCGTTGAGCTACTGGAACGAAATGATAAGCTCATATCGTCGAAGTGAACTCTGCATTCTCCCCCTCTAATATCAGATTTTCGGGCTACTCACAATCTGACTGACCACCTCCGTCTCTTTTTTTACCTCAGGTTAGCCTCCTGCTACTACTATTTTTACTCCAGTTAGTATCCTGCGTGGTCGTTATCCTCTTAATCATTTTGAAATCGGCGCTCCATCTTCCAGAGTGCACTGAATCCGCACTAGTCGTACTAGGGTCACTTTCAGACGTCCGACATCTTTGCACTAACCTAGAGGGTTGATGTTTTCGTGCGTCATTGTAAAGAACCTCGGTCCCCCAACCGGGACTCGAACCCTGGATCTTTGAACTGGCCAATCGACGTTCTACCGTTGAGCTACTGGGACGAAATGGCAAGCTCTTATTATCGAAGTGGAAAATGTCTGCAAAATGTTCGTGAAAACAATACATTCAATATACTATATTACATAGCAGGAAAAAGCAGACAATCTAATCCAAGGTAAACTACAATAAAAACTTCGGATACATTATTTGAGAACGTGCGCCCAATAATATTTTATTCATCGTAAACCACCCGATAAATATGACATATCGTTAGTTCTCTAAAAACTTTGAAAATAAGCCTTTTCCTTTTCCATTAGCTTTAATAACTATATCAATGATTAAACAAACTACCTTACCAAACTTTTGCTTTTCAGAAAACTTTTATAATAATGTGAAACCCGAGAAGATGTTGCTCTTTTTCTTTAGCGTTAAAGCGTACGTCACGTGACCTCTCGCAGCTAACTCGTGACTGAGAGTGCATTTATGGAGCCATCTCCTTCCGAAGCGCCCCAAATCTCCCCCGAGAGATTTCGCGAATAAATACTTTAGCACATAGAAGTTCCTTACCTGTTTCTTGATTTTCTTTTAAACTACTTGTTTGAATGAGTTAAAAAAAAACGCTTTAATATTTCTATAAGGGCTGTATACACGTTCTTCGTACGTGATATATACATACTATAAAGAAACTTAAAATTCACAATCATGTGAAAATTCTTAGAGTATTCTAAATGGCTTCGTTACTCAAATTATTCTTTTAAAATATTTACTGTAATTCTCCTAGAAAGAAGTATAAGAATCTCTGTATTTACTAGACAGAATTATCTTCACGGGCGGATCTGACGAATAAGAAAACATTCTGGTTTTGTTTGTAAATAAATTTACGAAACATATGAAATTAGATCAATATGTGAAAGCGCCATGAAATTGGATAAATGTATGCCAAAATGAAAGCTCTAAAATCGTTTCAACAATTGGCTAAACTTTGTATATGTGTTTGCCAATATAAAACAGAAGACTTAATAAATTGTAATCCAGTCAA
The DNA here is from genome assembly GCA_951213105.1 of Amaurobius ferox. Taxonomy (NCBI): domain Eukaryota; kingdom Metazoa; phylum Arthropoda; class Arachnida; order Araneae; family Amaurobiidae; genus Amaurobius; species Amaurobius ferox. The sequence continues at coordinate 140,374,504 of OX578147.1, forward strand.
AACTACTGATTCCCATTAAGTTTATTTTTATATACATTTCTTAATTATTTAAATCGGAAAAAATATAATAAAAATCGTCTGCTATATAAACTCATTGGATTTAATTTCGTTGCTTAGCAACATATCACTATCACTTTCTCCTTATATACATAATGTATAAGGAAAGTATTGTGACGGGGTCGAAAATTCGAATTCGAGTTTTCGACAGGAGAGCACGTTTCAAACATCCCTGATCACGAATCAAACATTTTTGAAGTGATGTCTGTCTGTGTGTGTGTGTGTGTGTGTATGGAAGTATGTGTGTGTGTGTGTATGAAAGTATGTGTGTGTATGTGAAAGTATGTGTGTGTGTGTGTGTGTGTGTGTATGAAAGTATGTGTGTGTATGTGAAAGTGTGTGTGTGTGTGGGTGAAAGTATGTGTGTGTAAGTATGTGTGTGTGTCAGTGAGTCTTTGGAGCTGATAACTGACGAACGAATCGACTGATTCGAACGAAATTTGGTACAAAAATCACAACCCATAAACACTGGAAGCCTATTGTTTTTATACGCAATCGAATGTTCAAAACCCCCCTAAATTTTCGAGTGAAATTTTGAAAAAATCGTCAAAAAATCAAAACCGGTAATAAAGTTACGCAAATAGATATTTCTTATGTAATTTTTCATTAGAAAACGATTGATATAAATTTTAGAACGCTAACATGAACCGTTCTCGAGATATTGCACATTTTTCAAAAAAATGATCAAAAAGTTATATAAAATAAAAAAAAATATTTTCTATTGAGACACTTGTTCAAATTTCTTATGTAATACCATGCAATAAATTGGGTGACATCATTCTCGTGGATCTAGCTCGTTCCATTCATGAAAAAAGGTACTTTGAGTAATACTTTTGTATTTGAAAGCCAATAGTCATTTATCTGCTGTAAGAGTAACTTATTTCTCCGTCCATAACGCTTGGCGAAATTTTGGCGACGAATTTTGCGGAATGTCGCCAACTTGGCGAAATTTTTAATTGCTGCCAAATTAACAAAAATCTCGCTAAATGGATAAAAATGACGCTAAATCAATGAAAATGACGACTCATTGAAGAAAATTCAATATCTTGGAAGGAATATAAGTATCTACTATAAGAATAACAATTTTTTAACTGTAAAAGTAGTCAATTCATTGCATTATATAAGGAAAGTCACTTGTTGCCCACATCAGATTTTTTTTTCTAATAAATTTGCAGAAAAAAATATAGCTTACATAATTTTATCTCTATGGGGGGGTGTCGTTTTTTATTAATATCTCGACAACCCCTGGTTCTAGAACCTTTAAACATGAACTCAATTATAAGTGGGACTATTTCACGGCTATCTCACAAAATTTCATGAAATTCTGTGCAGCCATTCTCCAATTTTGAAACGATTAAACAAACCCACAGATATATCTTCAATTTAACCTATATACAGTGCTCGAAAAAAGTATAAGAACTACATATAATTGAATGAAAATATACTTTATTTTCACTTTATCAAAATGAATTTTTGATATTTCTGATCTCTAATATGAAATTATGCAATAACATTTATAACACATAAAACAGCAAATACGAACCTTACAAAAGTTGACCTTATTAAGATTATCACTAAAGAAAATTTAGAAAAAAGTACAAGGACATGTTCGAAATTACTTAAAATTTCTCTTAATAACCAAGAAAACAAACTTTTTTTTAAATTACTTGAATAAGCCATCGATGCTGAAAGTTCTTTTAAAGTGTCTATGGACATTTATTCCAAGCTTGTTTGATGGCTGACAAGATCCTGTTTGCACTGATATTGTGTGTCATTTTTATAAACTTCTCGGGCTGGAAGGCCCCAGAAATTTTCTATTGGATTCAGATCGGGATTCCTCGCCGGCCATTCGAGTTGATTTACTGAATTAGCTTCAAACCAGAGTTTTGCACTCTTTGAAACGTATATGGAAGCTTTATCCAGTTGGAAAATATAGTCTTCTGAAGTCATGAGTGGGGCCTCGGGTAACAAATGTTCGCCTAACATATCAACATATTTGTCAGAGTTCATTTGGTAGTTGATAAAGACGATAGGCGTGGTTCCGTTTGCTGCAAAAGTGCCCCAAATCATTACTGTACCCTCACCGTATTGACGTTTGGAAAAAAACTTCTTTGGTTTTACGCAGATTAAACCAAAAATAGCGAAATCCATCTGGTCCATCAAGATTGAACTTTTTTTCGTCCGAAAAAATTGCATCAAACCGTTCTGGACCAAGAGAAATGTATTTTTTTTAAACTCCTTCTTTCCTTATGTCCCTTTTTAAGATGCGGACGTGACATTAACTTTCCATACCAAATATTCGAATGTTTATTCAAAACAGTTTGAACTGTTCGTGTGGAACATGGTAAGTCCAAATTTCTTCTAACATCATTTGCAGTTTCTTTTTTCTGACAAGCTCCTCTTACAACCATTCTTTTCAGTCGATGCGTAAGAATTTCTGGTCTTACAATTCGTTTTTTCATTCCATAGATTCCAGGTTCGTTTAGAAAATTATAAACTACAGTTTTAGATCTTTTAATTTGTTTCGAAATTTCATGCTCACTCAAACCACATGCTTTAAAAGCAAGAAATTTCCCTTTATCAAGGTCTGACAGATGAGTTCCTTTTGGAATAGTACAGAAATCGTGAAGAAATGAGGCAAGTGTGAATTTTGTTTAGAAACCCAGTCTTTATATTTGAAATGGTCATTTTCTCCTTTCAAATATTACTACAATTTTAGATTAAAAACGGTTGTCCTTATACTCTTTTCCAAGATCATATGGGTTTAAAATTTATAAAGTAAATTTTTACATATTTATTTTTGGAAAATTTAACTAATTTACATGAAAAAGAACTTAATTTTATCAATATTTTAACTTAAGAAATTTGTAAACATTTCCGTCTAAAAGATTTCTATATTTGGCGAGTTTTCGCGTGTCCTTACACTTTTTTCGCGCAGCGTAGATGTTCTTCGTAAAAATTTCAAATCAATGGACAAACGTGGTAGTGCAGACACTCATTCTTCTTGCATACTAGCCGCTATTATGCTAACAAAAGTTTGCATATTTCGACAATTCATCATCTGCGTTTAAATACTCCTAGTAATCAATTTTAATTTAATTTCATTACTTAACATCTAAATGGCATTCAAGTCTAATAATTGGAGTACTAATAGTTAGCTTCACATATAGCTGAATTGGGTAAGACGTCACCAAACAACTATATCCCTTAGTTAGGTGAGCTTTTCAGTTTCTTTTTATTGAACATGAAAGGTATTGTGTAGAATTCAAGTGTTCATTATGTCCTTTAAACAGTTGGAGTCGCCTTGTTTTTCAAATGTTTGCTTTCTATGAAGAACCGGATTTCCAATCTCATAAGCAGCAGATTGTAATTTTCAAGGCTGCAGCATACAAGTTGTCTAGTCAGGGGAAATTTCTTGAGAACGACGAAAGCTGTCTGTATTACTTTCCTTATATACAATAATGTATAAGGAAAGTATTGTTACGGGGTCGAAAATTCGAGTTCGAGTTTTCGACGGGAGAGCACGTTTCAAGTATCTCTGATCACGAATCGAACATTTTTGAAGTGATGTCTATGTGTGTGTGTGTGTCAGTCAGTGAGTCCGTGGAGACGGTAACTGACTAACGAATTGACCGATTCGAGCGAAATTTGGTACTAAAATTACAATCCGTGAATACTGGAAGCTTTTTTTTTATACGCAATCGAATATTCAGAACCCCCCTAAATTTTCGAGTGAAATTTTGAAAAAATCATCAAAAAATCAAAACCTCTAATAAAGCTAAGCAAATAGACATTTCTAATGTAATTTTTCATTAGAAAACGATTAACATAAATTTTAGAATGCTAGCATGAACCGTTCTCGAGATATTGCACATTTTTCAAAAAAAATATCAAAAAATTATATAAAATAAAAAAAAATTTCCTATTTATAAACATGTTAATTTTTCATATGTAATATTTTGCGATAAATTAGGTGACATCATTCTCGTAGATCTAATTCGTTCCATTCATGAGAAAAGTTACTTTGAGTAATATTTTTGTTTTTGAACGCCAGTAGTCATTTATCTGCTGTAAGAATAACTTATTTCTCCGTCCATAACGCTTGGCGAGATTTTGGCGACGAATTTGGTGGAATGTCGCCAACTTGGCGACCTTTTTAAATGCTGCCAAATTAATGAAAATCTTGCCAAATGGATAAAAATGACGCTAAATCAATGAAAATGACGACTCATTCAAGAAAATTAAATATCTTTGAAAGAATATAAGTATCTTCTATAAGAATAACATTTTTTAAACAGTAAAAGTAGTAAATTCATTGCATTAGGAAAGTCATGTGTTGCCCACATCAGATTTTTTATTTTTGAGTTCCAGCGAGATACCTGTGAATAAAATAGTTAATATATTAAGTGTTGTGATTCTTTTGTCGAATTATGATTGTTAGGTAAAAATGGAGTTATGCTTCACTTAGATATTGAAGTAGTTAAAAAGAACCTGTACAATGGTCCTCCTATCAGAGAAGTACTTTACAAAACTTTATCTAATATCTTACAATTTGAAGAAGCAACCTCATCAAAATTCAATTAGCTTTTCATCAGACATTGAATCCAAATGCTTCAAAATTATGAAAAGAGAATGGCAAATGGAACAAACAAGAGGCACTCTGAGAGAAAGCAAAAATATCGTGTTTCTTAGGTAAACAAAGATCTCTCTTTTCCTGACAGGTCGGGAAGATCACGTGACCAACCCTCTATTTTGGGACACGCTCTTTGCTAAAGGATAAGGAGAGTTGAAAACGCTTTTATTTTCTATATGACAGCTGGAAAATGTTCTATTTGCTTTGATAAAACATTTCAGGACATTTTGTTTTTAATATGAGAAAAACTAAAATTGAATGCAATCGTTCCAAACAGAATGAAACGGATATTTGCACTAGATTTAAATAAATGTTTTTTCTCGTCTGCTGTATGGCTTGAAATATACTATTCATTACCTGTTAATTTTTAACACTTTTCAACATAGCTGAAAAATGTTTATGACTTCGGTCATTTTCTCTTATTCTGTCTGTCCGTCTGTCCGTTCGCACGACAACTGTCGTTAAAATGACTTTATCAAAATGAAATTGTAGTATATTGTTAAGGCGGTCTATGGGAATGTAAATTAATAATATCACGCAATTACTTTTAGGTTAAACGTGGGTTAAAAAAATGAAATACATTGAATTCTAAGGGACCTAATAGTTCAAACATTTTTTAAGCAAAGTTAAAATTCACAAATTGCTTCGAAAATTTTAGAAAATATTTAAATTATCCCATAAAATATATAAAAAAATTTCAGCAGAATAACTTTGGTAGTTTTTTAAATAAAAATTAAAATAATAATGACACCCATATAATAAGAAGAGATCACGTGACGCACTTCAAAATAAAATACGGTATCCTTTTTTTCCCAAAGTAAAATCGTGATTTTTAAATGTATATATAGTGTTGCATCCGTCTTGAAACCGCTTTATATTTGCGTATTTTCTGTGCATATATTCTGCGCCAACTCAATTAAAATATTTTTAAGTTCAAATGATCATCCAACTTTGATTACTTCTACAACGAATCCTAATTTTAATGGATGCAAAATGTAAACAAGTGATTGTAAGATGAGTTGTATAAGATTTGCTGAATTTTTTTCACGCAAAATTATTTAACTATGGAGTCTGGAATAAAAATGTATGAATCCGAATGAAATATTCACTGCTTTCACATAGAGAACCAGACGATTTATATTTCGATGACGTCATTTGAATAACGTTCATTTTTTTCGATGAAGTTTCAAGTTCTCAAGTGAAATAAATTGTTGTAGTAGTATATAACAGTAAAAATATCACTGCTAAATGTATCGCATTTTAAAGATTTTTAAATAAAATTGCATTTCAGTTGGAATGTGTTTCATAATCAATACTTTATGCATGATTGTTCTTGCTTGTTTTATATAGTATATATAGAGATATTTCTAAGTAGATTGCATATTATATCCATGCACATTGTAGATAATTGCACCAGATTTTTTGTTTGAGAAGTTGCTGCTCGATGCAAATTTATCTACTTAAACCTTTTCCGCTGAAGGGTATAAAATGTTAAATTCCTTTTTTTTTATGATAACAGCAAAGTATAGAATTATAAAAGACAATTTCACATTTACTTTTGACAAACTTTCAAATGTGTCTTAAACCAATGGCTGATACCTGGAAAGCTAGATCAACAGTGATGACACACTCTATACGCACTCCGGCCACTCAAACAGCTGCTGTAAGCCCTCTGGGTCAGTCCAGTGGTCTGGGTCTGCAACACTCTATACACTCGAGCGCGACAGCCCAGTGGTTAGCGCGCGGGAATTGCACTCGGTAGGCCCGGGTTCGATTCCCTCCGCTGCCCAAACTGCCGGCGTGTTCACGCGGAGTACGATCACGTTTAACATGTGGGTCCGTAAGTCCTTCCGAGAGGTTGGTGGTAGGGGAAGGAGGGTACGGTACCTGTGGACGCCTTGCCCACTGGGTTCCGGTCTCAATTGGGTGGCTCTTCCCTACCGTCCAAACAGTTACCTTATATCTTTCTGGTAGGTCGGACGGTCTGGGTCTCATCAACAACACTCTATACACTGTAATCCCATTGTGCTATATTTATATCACCACATTATTTAATTTCATAAGAAATATATGCATTTAACACTGAAACATATTCTGCGTTTAATCAGTACATTCAAATTAGAAAATGTAATTAAACGCTTTGCACTCTTGAGTATTTAAAAATAAAATTTGTAAACATAATTTATCCTTTTCATTTTTTCTTAATCATAATAAATTGTTAATTCTTCAGTTAATTTAAACCTAATATTTTATTTCCAATTCATTTTTGCAGCATCTTTGATTCTAAATCGGTACCAAATTAGTTTTCCTTAACGTAGGCGTTTGACCCAGTTTTGACCGTCTCAAAGTTAAATCACCACCCCCGCTTAAGAATGTTTGAGTAAGAAATATAATACTTGCGTTGTTACGCTAACATAATTGTGCCTTGAAGCGCTGTTTCCGTAGAACTCGACTAAACATAAAACTTAATGCAACAGAGACTATCATTCTTAAAATAAATATTACGTGCATTCCTTACATGGAAGAAGATACTAAATTTAATCTCGAAATTAGCTTAATTTATTTATAAACAAATATTATCCGTATTAATTTGTTTACTGCGAATTGGCACGTTATTTAATTTATGTATATATGTATGTATAGGCAATACGTTCATATGCGCATGCATTTTAAATTGATTTTTACTTAGTCATGTTATTGTATAAAACAGTGCTTTAAACCTTTTTGAGGTCGAGGAACCATTTTGAAATTCAATTGGATGGCGGAACACCAAAATAAAAAAATCTGATGTTGGCAGCACATGACTTCCCTTATATATATATATTTATATATTCCTTATATAAAATGCAATGTACTACTTTTACAGCAAAAAAAAATGGGTTATTGTTATAGTAGATACTTATATTCTTTCCAAGATATTGAATTTTCGTCAATGAGTCGTCATTTTTATCCATTTGGCGAGATTTTTATTAATTTGGCAACATATAAAAAGTCACCAAGTTGGCGATATTCAGTCAACTTCGTCGCCAAAATCTCGCCAAACGTTATGGACGAAGAAATAAGTTATTCTTATAGTAGATAAATGACTATTTGCGTTCAAATACAAAAGTATTACTCAAAGTATCTTTTCTCATGAATGGAACGAGCTAGATCAGCGAAAATGATGTCACCCAATTTATCGCATGATATTACATATGAAAAGTGAACATGTTTCTCAACAGTTAATATATTTTTTTTAATTTATGGAATCTTTTTATAAATTTATTTGAAAAATGTGCAATATTTAGAGAACGGTTCATGCTAGCGTTCTAAAGTTTATGTCAATCGTTTTCTAAGGAAAAATTACATAAAAAATGTCTATTTACGTAACTTTATTAAAGGTTTTGATTTTTTGATGATTTTTTCAAAATTTCACTTAAAAATTTAGGGAGATTCTGAACATTCAATTATGTCTAAAAACAACAGGCTTCCAGTATTTACGGATTGTAATTTTTGTACCAAATTTCATTCGAATCGCTCCATTCGTTCGTAAGATATCGTCTTAACAGACTCACTGACACACACACACACACAGAGAGAAACATCACCTCAAAAATGTTTGATTCGTGATCAGGGATGCTTGAAACGTGCTCTCCCGTCGAAAACTCGAATTCGAATTTTCGACCCTGTCAGAATACTTTCCTTATACATTATGTATATAAGGAAAGTGATATAGGACGTGAGCAGCGCATGACTTCTGCAGACTCATATTCACGTTGTCTTTATTTGTTGAATAATTCATTAAATTGAGTTTAACGGCACGAAATAACAGCCATCATTATTTTAAATGACACTGAATTTGCACTTTTAATTCTACTTTCGTTTTCATTGGGTAACTGGACTCATTTTCAGAGGTGGCGTAGCGAAAAAACTAAAATATCTTAAGAACGGCTAATCCTAGAGTCATTAGGTTGGTGTTATTCTTGTCAAAAATTACTTATATTTAAAATATATTTGAGGATATATAGTCTTTTATGTTTAGATTTAAAGATTTTTGCAGGTTATATTTTTTCGAATGGTATCAAAATCTAATCAGCACCGGGTTAGCCTACACGCGCTTTATCTACCACATTTTGTGAAATTGGGTCTATTAGATTTTTAGCTAGAGTGAATACAGGCAATGCGGGCCATTTCGTAACAACAGGTAACAACAGGTGAGTTCCATTATTCAAAATCGTGCCATATCAGCACCAGGTTCACCCACAAGAAACGTATCTACCCAATTTTATGAAATTCGGTCCATTAGTTTTTCAGTTAGAGTGGATATAAAATCTGCACAGACAGACAGATACACACAGAGATGTCGCGCCAAAAAAAGTTTTTCGTGTTCTAGAGGTCCCAAAACGTGTAGATCCATCGAAAACTGCAGTTGCGATTTTGGGTACGATTCCAATACTTTCCCTATACATTACCATGTATTGCAGAGTAAGTAAAAAAAAACATTATGGTTACTGTGACCATACATCATTTATTTTAAGGAACAGTCCCTTTTTCGAGTAACTGTCCTTTAGACTTATTAATTTTTTTCAAAATGAATATTTGTCCTTTATTTTCGATATTGATCCAACTGAAAGAATATTTTGAACCATAAATATTTTTACAACTTAAAGTTAGATAACTATGGATGTTTACATTTACACAAAATGAGACTCAATGAGATTGTCTACAATTTTGAGGTTTTCAGAAATCTGATTGTGTTCAATTAGAAAAACTTAATTGAAGTGTGTTTCAACTCGACCTTCTCGTTCTACAATCCGCCTTTTAGTAGCTTTTTTTTTTCAAATTTCGCAATTTTTTTTTGGAAAATCGGTATCATGAGTCTAAATAATTACAATTATAGCGTAATACACTTCCTTTTACAGGGTTTAAAAATCTTTCGATTGATACCATATTTGACTACATTACGAGGGAGGGGGGAACTTTTCCCTCGAGAAAGATTAATGACGTCACCCAATAGATAAACTCTTTTGTGCATGATTCTGTCAAATTTTGTCCTGTCCTGCCATGTTAAAAAATATATAAAATTTCGACATTTTTCCTCGAATTTCAAAAAATTCTATCTAGTTCTAAATTTTTCGATAACATAGCCGAATATAAAGTTTCGTAGAAATCCATTAATATTTGTTACATCTATTGTGTACACAAGAAATCGACCACAGACATATAGACAGATAGACAGACAGACAGACGGGCAGATAGACGGACATTACTCAAAAAATAATCAAAACTTGTACAGGAGGTCCTAAAGCATAATATGGCATCCAAATTCTCGAATTCGAAAATTTCCGTGAAAAAACAAAACTTTGCTATATTACATAGTGCGAGAAAACAAAAATGATATTCATCTGAAAACATTTTTACTTTTACTATTTTACTAGCAGCACACCCGTTCTTCGTACTGAGTATCTATATATACTAATTGCCAAGTGTCCGTCTGTCTGTCTGTCCGTCTGTCTGTCCGTCTGTCTGTCTGTCACGCCTTTTTTAGGCACTTCCCGAATAGATAGAGACTTGCAATTTGGTACACGGCTCGGTCGTTCGATAAAACCCCCTGGAAAAATCGAATTTTTCGAAAACGTTCTATAGAGGGGGTGCCCCACACCAAAACGTTCGAAAAGTGAAATGACGGGAAAGCATGCTTTGCGATGAGATAGAGACTTCAAATTTGGTATATGGGTAAACCACTCGAAAGGAAGAAAGTGTGCAATTTCAGATTTCCAATATTTTCTACTTAAGGGGGGGTGCAGCACACCAAAACGTTCGAAAAGTGAAATGATAGGAGAGCATGCTTTGCGATGAGGTAGAGACTTCAAATTTGGTGTATGGGTAAATCGTTCGAAAGGAAGAAAGTGTGCAATTTCAGATTTCCAATATTTTCTACTTAAGGGGGTGCCGCACACTAAAACGTTCGAAAAGTGAAATGATGGGAAAGAATACTTTACGATGAGGTAGAGACTTCAAATTTGGTGTATGGGTAAATCGTTCGAAAGGAAGAAAGTGTGCAATTTCAGATTTCCAATATTTTCTACTTAAGGGGGTGCCGCACACTAAAACGTTCGAAAAGTGAAATGATAGGAAATCATGCTTTGCGATGAGATAGGGACTTCAAATTTGGTGTATTGGTAAATCGTTCGAAAGGAAGAAAGCGTGCAATTTCAGATTTCCAATATTTTCTACTTAAGGGGGTGCCGCACACCAAAATATTCGATTTGCAGAATAAATGAGAAAACGATCCTTTAAAATTTGATAGAGGCTTGAAATTCGGTATATGGACTAATCATTTGATGGAAACACCCAAGACAAATATAGTTTTTCAAAAATGTTCGTTTAAGGGGGTGCTCCAGAGTAAAACGTTCGAAAAGTGAATTGATAAAAAACCATAATTCGGAATGAGATAGAGATATCAAATTTGGTGTAAGGGTAGATAGTGTGGAAGGAAGAAAATGTATAATTTCAGTTTACCAAAATTTTCTAATTTAGGGGGTGTCGCACACTAAAATGTTCGATTTTCGGAATAAAGGAGAAACGCCCCTTTCAAAAGGTGATAGAGGCTTAATATTTGGTATATGGGCGAATCATCTCATAGAAATCAGAAAAAGAATAGAGTTTTTCAAAAATGTATAGTTAAGGGGGTGGGTACTCCACACAAAAGCATTCGAAAGATGAAATGCTAGAAATGCATACTTCACGATGAGATAGAGACTTCAAATTTGGTGTACGGGTAAATAGTTGGAAAGAAGGAAAGTGTGCAATTTCAGTTTTCAAACTTTTGCTATTGTAGGGGGTGCCGCTCACTAAAATTTTCGATTTGCCGAACAAAGGAAAAACGCCATCTTTACAATGTGATAGAAGCTTGAAATTTAGTATATGGGCTAACTATTTGACAAAAACACCAAACATGAATACAGTTTGACAAAAATGTTCATTAACGGGGTGCTACACAGAAAAACGTTCGAAAAGTGAAGTGATAGAAAAAAATGCTTCTCGATAGGATAGAGACTTCAAATTTGTTGTACGGGTAGATAGTTTGAAAAGAAGAAAGCGTGAAATTTCAGCTTTCCAATATTTGCTACTTTAAGGGATGCCGCACACTAATATGTTCGATTTTCGGAATAAATGAGGCACGCTTCCTCTTAAATGTGACAGTGGCTTGATATTAGGTATATGGGCCAATCATCTGATAAAAAACCCAAGACAAAGAGAGTTTTTCAAAAATGTTCTTTTGTGGGTGTGCTTCACAGAAAAAAGTTCCAAAGGAGAAATAATAATATAGGGGTGTCTCGGGATGAGATAGAATTTAATGTAGTGTACGGGTAAATAATTCGAAAGGAAGAAATGCGTAAATTTAGTTTCCCAATATTTTCTTCTTTAGGGGGTTCTGCACACCAAAATATTCGATTTGTCGAACAAATGTGAAAAGCGAATTATTAAAAAATTTACATTATTCAGGGGTTGCTTATTGCGATACCGTTGATTTTCAACGGGTATTCGGCTAGTCTGTATATATATATATAAAGAAAAGTATGTATGTATATATGCATGATCCACATCACGGAAGAACGGCTGAACCGAATTTGATGAAATCTGGTGGGTAGGCTTGAAATAGTCCAACTTAAAATTTAGTCCATGTTTCGAATTTCCAAGACCAGGGGTTGTCGCGATATTAACGAAAAACGAAACTTTCGTTTGTCTCATCATCACGGGAGAACAGCTGCACCAAATTTAATGAAATTTTGTGGGTAGCTTTGAAATAGCCCCCCCCCCCCCCCCATAAATTTAGTCCCAATTTCAAGTTTCTAAGACCAGGGGTTATCGAGATATTAATTAAAAACGCAACTTTTTCCTAGGAGTTCTACTCTCCAACTCCATGATTCCCATCGAAAAAGGTTGGAAATCGTTGGTTTAAAACGTAAAAGTTAATTAAGTCTCTGAGTTTAGTGGGAGTTTATTGAACGTATTAGTCATTTTTGAAAATCGCAGGTTTGAAATATGAATTTAAATGGAAACTCCATCAGCATGGTTTATTTTTCACAGGCTTACTCAACAACGAAAAGTATTAAAAAATCAAAATGGTTATTTAATTAACAGCATTTGATGAGGAAAATTCTTTCTTTCTTTTATCATGAGCGATTACCCGGCATTGCTCGGGATTTACGATGCAAAACTCTGATAAAAACTACACCGGAACATGTAGGGCCGTGAATCTTATATATTGTGTTTTCACTGTGAAAGAAGTAAATTCATTGCAAAAATTCATTGCATCATATAAGTCATAGCTGCTTCCGGCGTGCTTATATGTTTCGGTGGCCTATATGTGCCTATATATTCACAGCCCTATATGTTCCGGTGTAATTTTTATCAGAGTTTTGCATCGCAAATCCCGAGCAACTCCGGGTAATCGCTGCTAGTATTATATAAAGAAACTTAAAATTCACAATCATGTGCAAATTCCTATAGTATAATGACATATTTAATCATAATATGCTGTTAAAATATTTAATTTAATACTCTTAAAAAGAAGTTTAAGAATATCTGTACTGGCTGTATAAAATTATCTTCACTGGCACTATCTTCACTGAAGAATAAAACATTCTGGTCCCTTTTGTAAGCAAATTTATAAAAAATGCGGAATTGAATCAATATGTGCAAAATGCGTTAAAATTGTATGGGACTCGTACTACTTATATACGCGATTATTAGAAGATATAACCTGTATTAGTAGATTACATGTATAAATTAAAAATATCAATAAACCCATAATCTTTAAACCTGAAGACAGTAATTGATTCCACTATATGTCAAAATGAAAGTGCTAAAATTATATAGGAAGATATACCATACCCGCACTACTTATAATGTCGTAGAAGATATGTCCGAGTGTTAGTGGAAGATTACCCGTATTACAATATGAGTCTCAAAAATATTTGCCAAAATAAAACTGTTGACGTAATAAATTGAAAATATCAATAATCCCCGTAATCAAGTACACCAGAAGGCCGTACTTGATTCTAATATATGCTAATATATGTCAAAATATATGCCAATATACCTGTACTACATAGATTCTCGTAGATTAGAAGATATACCCGTGCATTTGTAGACTATTACTATTACAATGTACAATATATGAGTTTCAACCATTTTTGCCGCAATAAAACAATGGCATAATAACTTGAAAACATCGATAATCTCTGAATCAATAATCCCCGAAAATATATCAATAAAAATAATGTTTAAACCTGAAGACCATAATGGTTATTATCCAGTCAAAAATGCAATGGCAATGAAATTTAATTTATATACATATCTTCTTTATTCAAATCCGAAAATATTTAATAAAAATCGTCTGAGGCATAAACACATTGGATTTAAATCCATTGCTAAGCGACATGATATCATTTTCTTCAAATAAATTGGTGGGGAAAATATCGTCTGAATAATGCTATCTCTATGGAAAGTTTGGCGACATTTTTGTCAATTTAGCGACATTTTAAAAAATCGCCAAATGTATCGCCAAGTGGGACTGTAGAATTGACAGTCCCACTTGGCGACGATTTGACGAAACATTATCACAATACTATTCCCTATCAAAACACAATGCATTTAATTTATTTAGAGCAATTTTATCAATTTTAGATATTTTTATGGAGGGCGCGGTAGCCCTGTGGTTAGCGCGCGGAGGTTGCACTCGGTAGTCCTGGGTTCGATTCCCGCCGCTGCCCAAACTGCCGCCGTGTTCACGCGGAGTACGATCACGTTAAACATGTGGGTCCGTAAGTCCTTCCGAGAGGTTGGTGGTAGGGGAAGGAGGGTACGGTCCCTGTGGATGCCTCCCCCACTGGGTTCCGGTCTAAATTGGGTGGCACTTCCCGGCCGTCCAAACAGATACCTTAAACCTTTCTGGTAGGTCGGCCGGTCTGGGTCGAAGAAGAAGATATTTTTATGGATTTACAAACATTTATATCAATTTGGTGGCATTTTAAAAATTCGCTAAATGTGTTACTAAGCAGGACGGTTGAACTGAGAGACAAATGCAAACGAAACATCATTTCAGTACTCTCTTCTAACAAAACAAAATAAATTTCATAGATTTACGTCGTTTTTAAAAAAATTGCCAACATTTCCGTCAATTTGACAACGTTTAAGAAAAGTTTCCAAGTTAGCGATATCCTGCCAAATTCGCAGCTTTGAATTTGCAGATCTGAATAAAACATCCTGATCCCCTTTGTAAATTACTAAATGGAAATATAAAAATTGTATTAGAAGATATACCCGTTCTACTCTTTTTTGTTTCAACAATCGGCTAAATGAATTTATTGGCTAAACACAATATATGATTTTATTAGCTAAACACAATATATAATCTTAAAAACTCTTTGCCAAAATAAATGAAAGTGGTTTACGCAGTCCGCAATTAATATAATTAAAAGAAAAATCAAACCGTTCATTTATAAGATATATTTTTATATACAATTATTACTTTCCTTATGAACATAATGTATAAGGAAAGTATTGTGACAGTGTCGAAAATTCGAATTCGAGTTTTCGACGGCAGAGCACGTTTCAAGCATCCCTGATCACGAATCAAACATTTTAAGTGATGTGTGTGTGTGTGTGTGTGTGGAGACGACAACTAACGAACGAATGGACCGATTCAAACGAAATTTGGTACAAAAATCACAATCCGTAAACATTGGAAACCTATTGTTTTTATATGCAATCGAATGCTCAGAACACTTCTAAATTTTCGAGTGAAATTTTGAAAAAATCGTCAAAAAATCAAAACCGCTAATAAAGTTACGCAAATAGACATTTCTTATGTAATTTTTCATTAGACACCGATTGACATAAATTTTAAAACGCTAACATGAACCGTTCTCGAGATATTGCACATTTTTCAAAAAACTATCAAAAAGTTATATAAAATAAAAAAAAATATTTCCTATTGAGAAACATGTTAACTTTTCATATGTAATACCAAGCGATAAATTGGGTGATATCATTCTCGTAGATCTAGCTCGTTCCATTCATGAAAAAAGATACTTTGAGTAATACTTTTGTATTTGAACGTCAATAGTCATTTATCTGCTGTAAGAATAACATATTTCTTCGTCCATAACGCTTGGCGAGATTATAGCGACGAATTTGGCGGAATGTCGCCAACTTGGCGACATTTTTAATTGTTGCCAAATTAACAAAAATCTCGCCAAATGGATAAAAATGACTCTAAATCAATGAAGATGACGACTAATTGAAGAAAATTCAATATCTTGGAAAGAATATAAGTATCTACTATAAGAATAACATTTTTTCAACTGTAAAAGTAGTAAATTCATTGCATTATATAAGGAAAGTCATGTGTAGCCCACATCAGATTTTTTATTATTCAAATCGAAAAAATAATAATATACATTAACAAACGCATTTGAATTAAATAACCATTTTGATTTCTTAATACTTTTCAATGTTGATTAAAACCTTGTGAAAACAAACCATGGTTATAGATTTTCCATTTAAATTCATATTTTAAACATTCATGGTTTATCTATCTCTTTGAGGAGTGGAATGTCCCGGACGCGTTCCCGAGTGGATCGCCCCGGAATCGTTCCCCGTCAAACACATACTCTGTTTTATTATAAATGGAGATAGAGACTATCAAAATCATTTCTAATTCATAACTATAATTCATAACTATAATCTGATGTTGGCAGCACATGACTTTCCCTGCAGACGCGAATTCATTCTTTCTATATTTCTTTAAGAACTCATTAAATTGAGTTTAATTGTACAAAATAACACAAAATTTTCATTTTTAATTCAATTTCTGCTTTTAATTGGTAATTGGACATTTTTCCAAAGGCGCCATAAAAAATGCAAAAATCGCAAATATCTCGATAACGGTTAATCCTAGAGTAATAGAGTTAGTTGTTCTTATTCTTTTCCTCGTCAAACATTACGTATAAAACAAGCATTTAATTCATACATTTGAACTTAGGTAGCCTTATTTTTAGATATTAGCAATTTTTGCGGGCCATTTCGTGAAAATGGGCAGGTTGTTCTTTTCCGAATCGTACAAAATCTAATCAGCAACAGAGTATCCCACAAGTGATTTATCTACCAAGTTTTGTGAATTTTGGTCAATTAGTATTTCAGCTGGAGTAGATACATGACATTTTTGCGGGCCATTTCGCAAAAAAAGGCGGGTTCTTTTTCTCCGAATTGTACCAAAAACTAATCAGCACCAGGGTCACGAGTTTTACCTACCAAATTTTATGAAATTGGGTCCATTAGTTTTTGAGTTAGAGTGGATACATACATTGCACAGACAGACACACAGACGTCCCACTAAAAATGTTTTTTTCGTATTTTGGAGGTCTCAAAACGTGTAGATCCGTCGAAAACTCGAGTTGCGATTTTCGACATGATTCCAATACTTTCCCATTACATTG
This sequence comes from Amaurobius ferox, assembly GCA_951213105.1. Classification (NCBI taxonomy): domain Eukaryota; kingdom Metazoa; phylum Arthropoda; class Arachnida; order Araneae; family Amaurobiidae; genus Amaurobius; species Amaurobius ferox. Next base: position 140,391,682 of record OX578147.1, read on the forward strand.
CTCTGTATTGCAGGGAAAGCAGAAATGTGTTTACTATAAATATTATTTGTTTTTTGTTAATTATATTTTCCAATATTTTTTTAATTATTCAGAACTTATTTCAAATTTAAATCATGCAGCCGCACATCCTAGTGTGGGGCTACTGTTCTGCTGCACTTTTCCCCAGGAGTCTATAATGATGAAGTTGAAAAAATGTACTATTAAGACTAAAGATGGGGTTAGTACAAAACATTATGATGTACTTAGTGAACATTTTAGGTCGGCAGGTAGGCTTTAGGCCTCATTTTAGGTCTGTCCCTACTCCCCATTCATAAGCTTGTTTGGAAATGCGTTGGAACAAACGTCAAAATTTATCCATTATTTTCTTCCCGAAAATACGGTCTCCGTAATTATGGTTCAAATTATGCATTCAAATTTTAGGAGTATTTTTTAGATTTTAGGAACATTTACACGAAAACTTCACGTCTCGGGACCCCTGGGACGACAAGGAAACACACTTTGAAAACCGCTGATATAAAGTATTGCTTTCTTTAAAATTTTCGAAATCAAGATTTTGACGGGAAAAACATAGTTTGAGACTTCCTGAACACATTTTGGTTATTATTGGAAATTCTTATTATTATTCTCACCGACTTCTTCCTTCTATACACATACAGCATCTAAAAACTTCTAATTCGAGATTGCTAACACTGAAAATATATTAAAATTCGATTCAGAATTTTCAATATCGCTCCAGTATTTTTACTTTCCCTACAAAACGTGTATAATTTATAGGGAAAGTATTGAAATCATGGCGAAAATCGCAATTCGAGTTTTCGATGGATCTATACATTTTGGAAGCTCTAGAACACGAAAATACTATTTTTAGAGTGAGGTCTATGTCTGTGTCTGTCTGTGCAATGTATGTATTCATTCTAGCTCAAAATCTATTTGACAAAATTTCATAAAATTTGGTAGGTAAGTCATTTGTGGGTGACCCTGATGCTGGTTACAGTTTGGTACAATTCGGGAATAAAGAACCTACTTTTTTTGCGGAATGGCCCGCAAAAATTATATTTATCCACTCTAGCTGAAAAACAAATCATTTTATAATATTTGATAGATCGTGGGACTCGCAAAAATTGACAAAATGAGCTGCAAAAATTGTCCAACACTAAAATGACAGACATTGTAGGCTCAAATGTATCCATTAAATGCTTGTTTTCCACGTAATTTTCAACGATGAAAAAATTAAGACCAACCGCAATATTAAGGGACTAGTCGTTCTCTAGACATTTTAGTTTTTTCGCCACACCGACTTTGAAAATACGTCTATTTCCCAAACAAAAATTAAAATAAAACTGTATATTCATACATTCAAATAGTTATATGCGTGTTATTTTGTGCCATTAAAATCAATTTAATGAATCTTGAAAGAAATAAAGAAACTGACTTTGAATCTGCAAGGAAAGTCATGTGCTGCCCACATCAGATTTTTTTTCTGTTTTATCTACATTGTATACGGTGAGTGAGGGGGCGATGTATCAAAATGGGCACTAAAGTTAGCATCTTTGACTTTTATGTCGTTTGCTTCCTCCCAGGTTCGAGATCGGAGAAAAAATTCTAAAATTTCAAAAATACGAATTAGGGATGAGTGTGCCAGTTAGTTAAAAAATCTCAAATCTACTTTGCTTAAAGATTAAGCACTTCAATCCTAGCTAGAATCTTTGACTTTTATCTCATTTCATCCGTGTCAGCTTCCAGGTGAACGAAGAAATGTAATATTTCGGAAATTCAAATGAGGGGTGACGATGTAAGGGAATACTTTTTGTTACGAAACCACTTTTTGTAATAACGAAGCACTTTCACTCGAACCAGAGCCAGATCAACGAAAAAAATCCAAATATATCAAAAATTCGAATTAGGGTTAAAAATGCAAAGGGATAACGAGAACAAGGGCAACCTAAATGAGCACAAATAACACAGTAATGCAGCATATGGGGATTTCGAGGATACCCTTCGCCAGTGCAAGAGGACAAGCAAATCCAAAGTTAAAACTACGAAATGGGTGCAAATAGAAGAAACAGAGGGATTTATATACCCAAGACGCAAATTAAAGGCTTATCTGAGAGAGCCAATCAGAAAGCAGGAGAAAAAGCACTCCAACCAATCCGAAAAGGAGAAATAACCCATCCATTTCGTATTTTCGACTTCGGGTTTACTGGTCTTCTTGCACGGACCAAGTAGATCCACCATATTGTTGCGAACACGCAATGCTCCGTTTGGCGCCGCCTCTTTCGTCTGTCTCGAAGGCCAGACGAAGAAAATATAATGCATGACGTAGGAGATGACGTGTTCCCAGGGTTTCTAGAATGCCCCAGTTAGGCGATTTATCGCCCATTTGGCGACTTCCAGAATATTCCAGAAACTTCTTGATAGAATGATTATTCTCTGAGATACAGAGATTTTTTAGAAGTATCTATGAAGAGACTATATAAAAAGGACTCACCCCTCCGTTGCAGTAGAGTTAACGAATGGACGTGACACGATCTAGATTGGACTGTGAGTTTTGTCAACGTTTTCAGAATACTAACTGCTGTTTTGTTGTTGTTGTTGAGACCCAGATCGTCCGACCTACCAGAAAGGTGTAAGGTAACCGGTTGGACGGCCGGGAAGTGCCACCCAATTTAGACTGGAACCCAGTGGGGGAGGCATCCACAGGGATCGTACCCTCCTTCCCCTACCACCAACCTCTCGGAAGGACATACGGGCCCACATGTTTAACGTTATCGTGCTCCGCATGAACACGGTGGCAGTTGTGGCAGCGTGCAAATCCAGCCCGCAAACCACCGGGCTACCGCGCCCGAAATGTGCCAACAGCACGCGGTGTTTCCAGGTGGTCACCCACCCAAGTACTAACCGCGCCCGATGCTGCTTGACTTCGGTGATCTAACGAGAACCGGTGTTTTCAGCACGGTACGACCGTTGGCCCAACTGCTGTTTTGTGAAATGACTTCGTCAACATTTCGAGAATAATATCGCTTATTCGGTGAAATGAGTGGAGCATTAAAGTGCTGTTTGATTGTATAGTGTTCCTGTTTACTTTGTGCTTGTCAATACAGGTAAGTTATCCAGAAACTTGGACTCGTTTTCGTATCCTACGTATACATCCACGAATCTAGAGCATACGTTTCGTAATACGAATAATATTCTCGAAACAGCTGTTTGCTGCATTATTGTATTATATCTACTTATATACGATGCTCAAGTTTTTCTTATTGTAACTTTAAGCTTTCTAACATAGAGTTCTTGTTGTTGTTGTTGAGACCCAGGCCGTCCGACCTACCAGAAAGTTAACATAGAGTTCATAAATCTATGTTTGATTTTCACTTGATCCTTCTTGGGGTGGCCATTCAATACACTCGCAGCCATATTGCTGCCATTGAAAATGGGTCTCTTAAATTGTAATTGGGAAAATTTATTTTTTACCCAAATTTCTCTCCTTTTGTGCATAATTCTTGGTATCGAGTAGCTAATGCTTCTGCTTTACATAAGGCTTCTGTGGATAAAATGTTTTTGAAACTTTAGCACTGACGAAGTGGATCCAGCATATTCTCGAAACAGCTGCATTCTGCATTAGTGTATTATTTGTGTTTATTTACTTCGAAGGATAAGCAAAACAAGAGCAAAGTGTATTTAACTTATTGATGCAAAGGGAATTTCAAAACACATGCACCATTTTGCCTCTAAGTGAAAAAATCTGATGTGGACAGCACATGACTTTCCCTGCAGACTTATATCCATGTTCTCTTTATTTTAATTAAATTTATTTCACTTTTAATTCAATTTTCGTTCTCATTCGGTAACCGGACTTATTTTCAAAGGTGGCGTAGAGAAAATACGAAAAACTAAAATATCTCGAGAAGGGCTAGTCCTAATGTAATGGGGTTGGTCTTATTCTTTTCTTCGCTAAAAATTACGTATTAAACAAGCATTTAATGGATATATTTGAGCATACGTAGTTCTTTAGCTTAGATTTGGACGATTTTTGCGGGCCATTCTGCAAAAAAAGGCAGGTTACTTTTTTCTGAATCGTACCAAAATCTAATCAGCACCAGGGTGACCTATACGTGACTTATCTACCGAATTTTGTGAAAATCGGTCCGTTAGTTTTTCAGCTACAGTGGATACAAGCTTTTGCGGGCCATTTCACAAAAAAGGCGGGTTGTTTTATTCCGAATCGTACCCAAAACTAATCAGCACCAGCCCCGGCCAAAAGTGATTTACCTACAAAATTTTGTGAAATTCGGTCCATTAGTTTTTTAGTTAGAGTGGATACAAAATCTGCACAGACAGACAGACACACACACAGACGTCACGCTAAAAATGGTTTTTTTGTATTCTAGAGGTCTCGAAACGTGTAGATCCGTCGAAAACTCGAGTTGCGATTTTCGGCATGATTCCAATACTTTCCCTATACATTACCATGTATTGCAGGGAAAGTAAAAAATCTGATGTGGGCAGCACATGACTTTCCCTGCAGACTTATATAACGTTCTCTTTATTTTAACTAAGTTTATTTCACTTTTAATTCAATTTTCGTTCTCATTCGGTAACCGGGCTTAATTTCAATGGTGCGTAGGGAAAGTACGAAAAACTAAAATATCTCGAGAACGGCTTGTCCTAGTGTAATGGGGTTGGTCTTATTCTTTTCGTGGTTAACAATTACGTATTAAATCAGGATTTAATGGATATATTTGAGTATACCCAGTTCTTTAGTTTAGATTTGGACGATTTTTGCGGGCCATTTTGCAGAAAAAGGCAGGTCATTTTTTTCCGAATCGCACCAAAATCTAATCAGCACCAAGGTAACCCACAAGTGAGTCATCTACCGAATTTTGTGAAATTCGGTCCATCAGTTTTTCAGTTAGAGTGGATACAAGCTTTTGCGGGCCATTTCGCAAAAAAAGGCGGGTTCTTTTATTCCGAATCGTACCCAAAACTAATCAGCACCAGCCCCGCCCACAAGTGACTTACCCACAAAATTTTGTGAAATTCGGTCAATTAGTTTTTTAGTTAGAGCGGATACAAAATCTGCACAGACAGACACACAGACAGACACACAGACAGACACACAGACAGACACACAGACACACACACAGACGTCACGCTAAAAATGGTTTTTTCGTATTCTAGAGGTCTCGAAACGTGTAGATCCGTCGAAAACTCGAGTTGTGATTTTCGGCATGATTCCAATACTTTCCCTATACATTACCATGTATTGCAGGGAAAGTAAAAATCTGATGTGGACAGCACATGACTTTCCCTGCAGACTTATATCCACGTTCTATTTATTTCAATTAAATGTAATTAACTTTTAATTCAATTTTCGTTCTCATTCGGTAACCGGGCTTATTTTCAAAGGTGGCGTAGGGAAAGTACGAAAAACTAAAATATCTCGAGAACGGCTAGTCCTAGTGTAATGGGGTTGGTCTTATTCTTTTCGTCGTTAAACATTACGTATTAAACGGGCATTTAATGGATATATCTAAGTATACCAAGTTGTTTAGTTTAGATTTTGAAGATTTTTGCGGGCCGTTTTGCAAAAAAAGGCAGGTTATTTTTTTCCGAATCGTACCAAAATCTAATCAGCACCAGAGTGACCTATACGTGACTCATCTACCGAATTTTGTGAAATTCGGTTCATTAGTTTTTCAGTTAGAGTGGATACAAGCTTTTGCGGGCCATTTCGCAAAAAAAGGCGGGTTATTTTATTCCGAATCGTACCCAAAAGTAATCAGCACTAGCCCCGGCCACAAGTGACTTACCTACCAAATTTTGTGAAATTCGGTCGATTAGTTTTTTAGTTACAGTGGATACAAAATCTGCACAGACAGACAGACAGACACACAGACAGACACACAGACAGACAGACAGACAGACAGACAGACACACAGACACACGCACAGACGTCACGCTAAAAATGGTTTTTTCGTATTCTACAGGTCTCGAAACGTGTAGATCCGTCGAAAACTCGAGTTGTGATTTTCGGCATGATTCCAATACTTTCCCTATACATTACCATGTATTGCAGGGAAAGTAAAAATAGGTTATTCTTATAGGAGATACTTATATTCTTTCCAAGATATTGAATTTTTGTCAGTGAGTCGTTATTTTCATTGATTCAGCGTTATTTTTATCCATTTGGCGAGATTTTCGTTAATTTGGCAACATTTTAAAAAAAGCGATATTTGGCGATATTCCGTCAAATTCGTCGCCAAAATCTCACCAAGCGTTATGGACGGAGAAATAAGTCATTCTTATAGCAGATAAATGAATATTGGCGTTAAAATAAAGTACGACTCAAAGTATCTTTTCTCATGAATGGAACAAGCTAGATCCATAAGAATGATGTCACCCATATGATGATCCATAAGATGATGGATCACTTGATATTACATATGAAAAATGAACATGTCTCTCCACAGTTAATATTTTTTTTATTTATGGGATTTTTTGATACATTTATTTGAAAAATGTGCAATATCTCGAGAACGGTTCGTGATAGCGTTCTAAAGTTTATATCAATCGTTTCCTAAAGTAAAATGACATAAGAAATGCCTATTTGCGTAACTTTATTAAACGTTTTGATGCTTTGAGGATTTTTTCAAAATGTCACTCGAAAATTTAGGGAGATTCTGAGCATTCGATTGTGTTTAAAAATAATATGCTTCCAGTATTCACGCATTGTAATTTCTGTACCCAATTTCATTCGAATCGCTCCATTCGTTCGGGAGATATCGTCTCCACAGACTCGCTGACACACTCTCACACACACACACAGCCATCACCCAAGAATGTTCGATTCTTGATCAGGGATGCTTGAAACGTGCTCCCCCGTCAAAAACTCGAATTAGAATGTTCGATCCTGTCACAATACTTTCCTTATACATTATACAATGTATATAAGGAAAGTAAAAATGTGCGTCATTTCGCTATTTATGCTATAATTTAAAACGGTTTTTGATATTTAGAACTTTGCAGAAGTATTTAGAGGTCACATTGGATTACTGCTAGCCAGTGAGAAGGAACGGTGAAATATAGCTGTATAAGCAGGCAGTAAACTTTTAAGAAAAGTTCTTTATGCACCTGAATTACTTTTCAAAGCATCCAAACCTCGTGAGTCTGGAAAATAATTGGAACAACAGCAGATTAAATCCTTTTGAAGGTACTCTAGAGGAAAGGAAGGAAATAAGTATAATTCTCCGAAGAGCAGTTGATTCTTGGCTCACATAGATCTTCATTCAACGATGCATGGTATGGAACTTTACTAAAAGAAATTGTTAATTGCAAAACAACTGCTAAACAGCTGCGAAGAAATACTTAAAAGCATAGATTTGGGCAGAACATGGCTTTACTTATATAATGCAATGAATTGACGTTTTTTACAGTTAAGAAAGATCCACGCACATTATCTGTAACTGTAGATTGTACGGTTAGCAATTTTTCCAGATGACAATATGTAAAACTATTTCATAACTAATTGACTTATATTTCAGCCAACTCTAAATTAACAATTATCAATATTAATAAAGCGATAGAGTCCATATATTTATATATTTTAATAATGCATTCATCTATTAAACATAATTTTCGTTAACTTACATCATTTTTTCAATTTGGATGTATTTTCGTCCATCTGGGGCTAAATACTGCCAATTTGCTGGCGATATTTCGCTAGATAATTCGCCAAATGTATCGTTAAGTGTTACAAACAGAGAGAAGAGCATTTTTTATTTACTAAAAGGTATGTACGTCTTATAACTGAATTAAAAATTGGCAAGCCATTGCTTTCATTTAGCGTCATTTATATCAATTTTGTGACCTTTTTATCAATTTGGCGACATTTTCACCCATCTGGCAGCATTTAAAAAATCGCTAAGTTAGTGATATCCAACCAAATGGGTCGCCAAGCATTGCGGACGGACGGAGAAATGGGATATTCTTATGTTCTTTCCAAGATATTGAATTTTCATCACTGAGTCGTCAGTCATTATCTTCGAATGAGCGTCATTTTTATCAGTTGGCGACATTTTTATCAATGTGTCGACATTTTAGTCAATTTGACAATATTTAAAAAGTTGCCAAGTTGGCGATATTCCGTCAATTTTGCCAAGCGTTATAGACGGAGAAATAGGTTATTCTTACACTAGAAAAACTACTAATGGCGTCCAAATACAAAACCATTCCCCTCAAATACTTTTACTCTTCTGCTTTTATTTCGGGATATACGAAAAGGAATCTGATGTGGGCAGCACACGACTTTCTCTATATAATGCAATAAATTTACTGCTTCAACCGTGAAAAAAATAATGCATAAGATCTAATACATAATTGTTCTAATGCTGAATTGTTCTTTTGGTGCTTTTTCGGATGACAACTTGCAAAACTATTTCGAAGTACACAATTCATTTATATTTCACACAATTCTGAATTGGCAATTGCCAATAGGGATAGCATCTAAAATATACAAAAGAGTCTGTATATTAAAATATTTTAATATTTAATTCATCCATTTGGCATTACTTCCGTTAACTTGGCGTTTTATGCAACTTGAATAATATTTTTGTCAATCGGAAGCGATAAATGAGTCGTAAAATCGTAAAAAGTTCACCAAGTTGAACGCCAACTGTTGCAGATAAATAGCGAGAAGAGCATTAATTATACATAAATGAGTGTTTGTAAATTATTAGGCGTTAAAATGAAAAAGCATTATATAAAGTATCTTCTCTTGTGAATGGATTGAACTAGATCTACGAGAATTGATTGAACAAATAATTTATCGCATTATGTTTCATATAAAAATTGAATATATTTCATAATAGTTAATACTGTTCTTAATTTTATGTATATTTTTATAAATTTTATTGAAAAAGTGCAGTATATAGAGAACGGTTCAGGTTAGAGTTCTAAAATGTATGACAATCGTTTCCTAATGAAAAATGACAAAAGAAATGGTTATTTAAATAACATTCTTGAAGATTCAGATTTTTTGAAATTTCATTCGGAAAGGTGGGGTCTTTTGAATTTTCGACTACGTTTAAAATCAATAGGATTCCAGTATTCACAGATTGCAATTTTTGTACCCAATTGCATATGAAAAGCTCCATTCGTTTGTAAGATATAGTCTTCACACACACACACACACACACCACCTCAGAAATGATCGATTTGAGTTCAGGGATGATTAAAAAATGCTTATTGATCAAAAACTCGCATTCGAATTTTTTGACATCGTGACAATACTTTTCCTATGCACTAAACTGCATATATAAGGAAAGTAAAAATATTATTATTTATATTTATTTCGCACCATGATAATAATTTGCAACCGTACACATTATTTGTTACATTTTCAACCATTTTTGAACTCTATAGTCATTCCAAAATAGTTGAACTTCGTAGTAAGAAAACAAGCAACTTCATTTTCCAATCCATTTAGAAGCAACCGGTGAATATACATTAGCTACCTTTTCTGTTTGATATCATGTTGCGATGTAACCTATTTACAATCTAGGCTTTCGCATATATATGTTCATGTTTCGAGAATATTGTCAAGACCAGCTGGCAAGTATCCCAGAAGAATTTCCTAAGTCGATCAAAACGCACTCATGCGAAGGGCCAGAAGGGCCAGTGAAAGGACGCGAGGGACTACATAAACCGACACTCGCTTCGGAGTGTGTGCGATGAATGCAATAAGTGAAGCGATTTATATTAACTGAGGCTCTTAGAGATATATTTTCCAGATATTGATTTGCAAGCAAGTAATGAAGTACGGCAAACAATGCATTCGCGCGCAGGATATATTATTATACAAAATATTTTCCCAAGCGTTTTACGTTCCCTAATTTTAGGGAAAGCATTGTAAAGGGGTCGAAAATTCGAATTTGAGTTTTTGACGGGACAGCACGTTTCAAGCGCTCCTGAACTTGAATCGATCGTTTTTAAGGTGATGTGCATGTGTGTGTTTGTGATTTTAAACGGAATCGAATGTTTAGAACACGCCCAAATTTTCAAATGAAATTTAAAAAAACAAACATTAAAATCGTCTAAAAAAATGTTTTTATTCCGTAAAAAAATAGTTTGATTTACATATAAGACAAAATAAACAGGGTCACGAACCTGTCGGTTTGAAAATTATTTTTTTACTTTTCCTGCAATACATGGTAATAGGGAAAATATTGGAACCATGTCGAAAATCGCAACTCGAGTTTTAGACGGATCTACACGTTTCGAGACCTCTAGAATACGAAAAAACTATTTTTGGCGTGACGTCTGTGTATGTGTGTCTGTCTGTCTGTCTGTCTTTGCAATGTATGTATGCACTCTAACTCAAAAACTAATGAACTGAATTTCATAAAATTTGGTAGGTAAGACCCTTGGATGTGATCCTGGTGCTGATTAGTTTTTAGTACAATTCGGAAGGACAGAACTCGCCTTTTTTTTGCGAAATGGCCCGCAAAAATCTCATGTATTCACTCTAGCTGAAATACAAATTGACCAAATTTCACAAAATTTAGTAGATAAATCACATGCGGGATATTCTGGTGCTAATTAGATTTGGGTACGATTCGGAAAAGAACAACCTGCCTTATTTTACGAAATGGCCCGCAAAAATCGCCAATATCTAAAAAAAGACTACGTATGTTCAATTGTATCCATTAAATGCTTGTTCTATACGTAATTTTTGACGAGGAAAATAATAAGAACAACTCTATTACTCTGGGACTAACCATTCTCGAGATATTTGAGATTTTTCTCATTTTTTTATGCCGCTATTGGAAAAATGTCCAATTACCAAATAAAATCAGAAATTGAGTTAAAAATGCAAATTTAGTGTCATTTTGTGCATTTGAACACAATTTATTGAGTTCATAAAGCTATAAAGAAAAATGAATATGAATCTGCAGGGAAAGTCATGTGCTGTTCACATCAGATATTTTTATTCTTATAAAACACTCATACCATGGAGGTAAATGTAAGGAGTTAAAACTTCATATTAATGAAACGCCAAAATCGTTTGTGACTATCATTCAGGTAGCGATGGCATAAGATAAGTAGCCCTGCATTGCACACATTTCTATAGCAAAAGGCCTAAAATATTTATTTAACCTGTAAATTCTATTGAGAAACTTCCAATACAATTTGAGACAATTATTCAGGTAGCGTTGGGGTAAGATAAGTAGCCCTGTATTGCCTTATTTCTATGGTGAAAGGCCTAAATTATATATTTAAACTGTCAATTTTGTAAAAATAAATTACTAACGTAATGCAAAGTAGAACAATAAGGACTATTCTTACGTATTCAAAATTATTTTGCCTTCAATTTATTTTTATCTCCCTATAGTCACTACTCTATACTACAATGAAAAAATACTGGTTAATCATACTAATTATTGAACCCTTCCTTTGGAAATAATCAAAAATGCACACACTCAATACTACACCTTTCTGTTGTGTCAACTAACTCAGTTCATCCATAGGAGTTTTATCTCCTTTCTAATTCCATGACGCATACATTTTGAGTAAGCACGAAATTTTATAATTAAATTAGATCGGATACATAACATTCGTAATGTGTGATGCAAAAATTGGGTGCTTTTACTTTAAAGGGACTCGGCAAAATTGGCTCTCTTTGTTAGAAAAACATATTTTCAAACCTGACATTAAACCAAAATGTCAAAAAAACTTCTTTCGCATAAAATTTAAGAAGTAAAGCATATCACGAGCGAGAGTTTTTTTTTCCTGATTGATTTTCTTACTTCAGGTGGAGAAAAATGTTTCCCTTTGCTGGAGATGGGTCGAGAAAGTAGGAACAAATGACGTCCATTACGTAAAGCCTCTTTCCGGAATGGTAATATGCGCAGCTTTGAGGAGATGCGTTTGATATTTGCATGTATGAAAAAATACCTTCTTCATCAGAAAGATTAAACGAAATCGAAATGAAATATGAATGGAAGGAGAAAAAATGGTCACAGCACTATTTCATGTTTTTATTTTCACTGAAATGCATGGTAATGTATAGGGAAAGTATTCGAATTAAGCAAAAAATCGGAATTTTCGACGGATATTCACATTTCGGGACCTCTAGAATACGACAAAACTATTTTTAACGAGACGTGTATATGTGTGTGTATGTGTGTGTACAATGTATGTATCCACTCTCACTCAAAAACGAATGGACCCAATTTCATAAAATTTGGTAGGTAAGTCACTTGTGGGTGACCCTGGTGCTAATTACTTTTGGGTACGATTCGAGATAAAGGAACTTGCTTTTTTTCTGCAAAATGGTCCGCAAAAGTTGCCTATATTCACTCTAGCTGAAAAAATAATAGATCAAATTTTACAAAATTGGGTAGATAAGTCGCTTGTAGGTGTTACGCTGGTGCTGATTAGATTTTGGTACGATTCGGAAAAAAGTAACCTGCCTTTATTTCCGAAACGGTCCGCGAAAATTGTCAAAATCTAAAATAAAAACTACGTTTGCTCAAATGTGTCCATTACATGTTTGTTTTATACATATTTTTTGACAATGGAAAGAATAAGACCCATTCCATTATTCTAGGACTAACCGTTCTCGAGATAGTTTAGTTTTTTAGCATTTTTGTTGATGAATTTAAGTATACAGTGAAATTCATGTGCTACCCACACCAGATTTTTAATTCTTATAAAACAGTCATACATTTTGACTAAATATAAAATTTTATAATTAAATTAGAATGGATGCGTTACCTTCATAATGAGTGATGCAAAAATCGGGTGCTTTTAGTTTTAACGGGACTCGCCAGATTTTGCCTCTTAGTTAGAAAAATATATTTTCAAACCTGACATCAAACCAAAATTTCAAAAAGAAAACTTCTTGCGCATAAAATTTAAGAAGTAAAACATATCACGAGGGAGAGTTTTTTCCTTTATTGATTTTCTTACTTGAGTTGGAGAAAAATGTTTCCCTTTCCTGAAGATTGGTCGAGAAAATATAAACAAATGACGTCCATTACTTAAAGCCTCTTTACTGAATGGTAATGCGGGGCTTTGGATACGGCTTAAGAGATGCGTTCGATATTTGCATGTATGAAAAAATACCTTCTTCATCAGAAAGATTGAACGAAATAGAAATGGAACATGAATGGAAGGAGAAAAAGTGCCGAGACCACTACTTCATGTTTTTATATCTTCAGATAAGACTGCAAAGTATTAATATTTTATTTATAAAATATTAAACACAATGAAGTTATTTTGTCTACATATATAAATAACTAACAGTATGCCCATTCTTTGTACGGAGTATACAATATAAAGAAACTTAAAATTCACGATCATGTGCAAATTCCTATAGAATACTAAATGATATTGTTAATCAAAATATTCTATTAAAATATTTAATTGAATGCTCCTAAAATGAAGTTTAAAAATATCTGTTCTCGCTCTACAAAATTTTCTTTACGGGAAGATCTGAAAAATAAAACATCCTGGTCTCTTTTGTAAACAAATGTGCAAAAAATATGAAATTGAACTAATAGAGGCAAAACCAAAGCTCTAACATTGTATTGGACCAGTACTACAACATATGAGTTTTTAAAATATTTGCCAAAATAAAATAATGACGTACTAAATCGAAAATATCAATAATAATAATGTTTAAACTTGAAGACCGTAATTAATATAATCTAGTCAAAAATTGAATATCGGTAAAATTTATTTTATATACATATATCTTTAGTATTTAAATCAGAAAAGATTTATTAAAAATCGTCTGCCTCATTAATACTTTGTATTTAAATCCGTTGCTAAGCGAGAAGATATAATTTTTTTCAAATAAATTGGCGGGACAAATATCGTCTGCATAATACTATCTCTATTGAAGGTTTAAATGTTCGTTTTTAATTAATATTTATGCAATCCCTGGTCTTAGAAACTCTTAATATGGACCCAATTTTAAGTGGGGCTATTTCAAGGTTACCTACAAAATTTCAATAATAAATAATTCAGTCGTTCTCTCGTGATGGTTAAACAAACAGACAGACAGATTTTCAATTTTATTTATATAGATTATTGGTACAGCAAATAAGATATATGGTGAACGAGGTGTATGCCAGATCACCCGTACCAGTATTGTGTGTAGGCACAATTTTTATGCGAAATTATATAATTTCTATTTAAATAAAATATTATTAAAAAACTTTTTAAGTTGCACGGTTTTTTTAAAATGCCCTGAAAAGTAAAAAATAATTTTTAGCTATCACAATATTCTGGGCCCTACACGACTCAAAGTAAAACCGTCGGGCTCCCATAAAAGGATTGTAATTGGAGATGAACAGAATTTTAAAAAACAATAAAAGTGATAACATAGAACTTACATATACAAGAAGGATTACTTCTAATTCAGTTACAATTTTCTTCGATAATTTGATTTAGCAATCCATCATTCTTATATATGTCATTTCTATGTCAAATTTCTGTAATATCCAAATAGAATTTGTTTATGGGAGCACTACGGTTTTATTTTGAGTCGTATATAAATAAGAATGTTGCGATAGCTAAAATTATTTTTTTTTTTACTTTTTAGTGCATTTTACTAAAAGAGTGTCATTTAAAAAGATTTTTTATTATATTTTATTTTATACTTTTTAGTCTTTTACGATTTTGCAATCCATTTTTTATCAGATATCCAGTCAAATATTTTTAAAATATGTTTTTGAATTCGTCGTGACCCATGATTGTCTGTATGGATGTCTGTTTCAATTTTTCAATTTCTTTGGTGACGTTCTTAACATATTTCCGTACTTTCTAAAAATCCAAAATTTGATACACAGCTTAGTTTAATAAAATATTGTATTCCAATAAAATCTGGCAGATCTATAAAAAACAGAACTGATATTTTTTTGTGAAATGGCCCACGAGAAAGTTCCTTCTGTTTACATAATTCTAGTGTTGTAAAACAGTTAAAAGGAGTTCAATATGCGGCTTTATTTATATATATGAAGAGAAACATTTTAAAACTATCTTACAACAATGAGATTTTTACTGCCTATTCTGGGCATGATTTCGGAGAGGAAAGGTCAGAATCCGGATAGGGAATCCACTCAAATTGGTGTTTTATTGTCATCGCTTAAAATTTCAAGGAAATCGCCTCGGAAGAAGTGAGTGAATTCTAGCAGTCTAAATTTTGTTGCTCTTCTTTCCCATGGACTCAAAATGCATTCTATCGAAGGAAAAGTCACTTGTTTACGCACAGTCACATATAAAAACACATATACGCATTCACATATACTCAGTCACAATCATATAAAAATACATATACACAGTCACAGTCATATAAAAGCACATATGCAGAGTCACAGTCATATAAAAACACATATACACAGTCACATATACATAGTCACAGTCATATAAAACACATATACACATTCACACATACATAGACACAGTCATATAAAAACACATATACACATTCACATATACACAGTTACAGTCATATAAAAACACATACACATTCACATATACACAGTCACAGTCATATAAAAACATATATACAGTCACATATATACAGTTACAATCATATAAAAACACATATACACATTCACATATACACAGTCACAGTCATATAAAAACATATATATAGTCACATATACACAGTTACAGTCATATAAAAACACATATACACATTCACATATACACAGTCACAGTCATATAAAAACATATATACAGTCACATATAAAAACTAGTATTTAGGCCTGTCAAAGACAGAGAAACAAATACTCATAAAAAATGAGGTTGCAATGTTGGCTGCATTAGGTTATGTGAGGCCCCCATGATTGACGATACTCTAAGTGTGTAAAGTTTCAATATTCTGAGCCACTAGGGAGACTTCTCGAGGGTCTTGAAATTATTTTCACCGTCCGTTAAGAAGTCGAAACTTTGCCTCCGTTAGGTTCCGTAAGTAACACTCTTAAGTGTGTAAAGTTTCAATTTTCTAGGTTACTGGAGGACTTCTGGAAGATCTTGAATTATTATAATTTTTTTTTAATGACTCAATTTCATATCCACTCACAAGATCGATAACTGAAAACTCGTACTACAGTAAGTGATGTGTAGTGAACGATGCTATAGGCATGAAAAAGATTCAGCCTGCTTTGCCCACCGAGGCTATGAAAGACTTTGAAAACCATTTTCTCTGCTCCTTGGTAGGTGAAAGAACCTAAAATCTGTAAGTTCTCTCTCGTAGACAATATAATATGTGAACGAGCAAAAATTTCGCCTTTTAGGTCACCGGGTGAATTCTGGAGGGTCAGATAAGATTATTCAAAAATCTTATTTTATCCGTCCGCTAGGGGTAGGGGTTTAAGCCGAAAATCTGACTTCGTTAGGTTTTGTTTAGTGGTTGATATTATATATGTGCAAATATTCAACTTCTAGGTCCACAAGGATCCAGAAAGACAAAAAAAAAAATCATATTTTACAATTATTATATAGATGTTTGGTAAGGTGTAGGCACTTAAAATAGATGCTTCAAACCCAAAATAGATGTAACACACTTAAATTATACACCTAAATTAGATGTACCACATCTAAAATATTTTCCCCTTGAAAAACGTACATTTAATATATATACGTGTACTGCAAACCCAAAGTCCACAAAAGAAGAAAAGTTGACCTACTTGTGTGTAAAAGTAACTAGTTTACAAATGATTTTTAGAAAAATTCATGGGATACACCGTTCAACAAACAATTGTCTGGGCAAAGACTCTTAAGAGAATTAAACTCATTTGGATCTCTGTCTCTGGGGTAACTTTGTGAGAATTTAATTCCCCTTTGTTCTAATTGTTCCGAATTCTACAGCGGTTAGAAAAATCATGGGGTTTTGATACTTCCGTGGGAATGAATTTGGGAAAACACATTTCTTTCACTTTCTATTTTATCCACATTGTATATACAGGATGCTTTAAAAATAAAGACCACCAACAATGTGTGTCCAAAATTTAAAGTATTTTATTAAATTATCTCTTTCACGACGTACAAAAATCACACGGCCATAGCTCTTTCGGGCATTACTATGCCCTTCATCAGTGGCAAAGTGAAAATAAGGGGCGAACGTGTGCTTAAATTATAGGCCATAACCGCCAGACAAAATTTACATATTAAATTTACATTTTTTTTTTTACATTTTTAAACACGAGGCATTTAAAATATAATTTAATCATAACATACAAATTACAAAAAAAAAAAAAGGTTCATACATTAAATGGTAACTAATAGGAATGTCGTCAAAAAAATAAAAAAATCTGATGTGGGCAACACATGACTTTCCTTATATAGTGTAATGAATTTACTACTTTTGCAGTAAAATAAATAGGTTTTTCTTATAGTAGATACTAATATTCTTTCCAAGATATTGAATTTTCGACAATTAGTCGCCATTTTCATTTATTTAGCGTCATTTTTATCCATTTGGCGAGATTTTCGTTAATTTGGCAATATTTCAAAAAGTCGCCAAGTTGGGGACATTCCGCCAAATTCGTCGCCAAAACCTCGCCAAGCGTTATGGACGAAGAAATAAGTTATTCTTACAGCAGATAAATGACCATTGGCGTTCAAATACAAAAGTATTACTCAAAGTATCTTTTTTCATGAATGGAACAAGCTAGATCCACGAGAATGATGTCACCCAATTTATCGCATGGTATTACATATGAAAAGTGAACATGTTTCTCAATAGGAATTTTTTTTTTTCATTTTATATGACTTTTTAATCATTTTTTAGGAAAATGTGCAATATCTCGAGAACGGTTCATGTTAGCGTTCTAAAATTTATGTCAATCGTTTTCTAATGAAAAATTACACAAAAAATGTCTATTTGCTTAACTTTATTAGGGGTTTTGATTTTTTGACGATTTTTTCAAAATTTTATTCGAAAATTTAGGGGGGTTCTGAACATTCGATTACGTATAAAAACAATAGGCTTCCAGTGTTTACGTATTGTGATTTTTGTACCAAATTTGGTTCGAATCGGTCCATTCGTTCGACAGTTATCGTCTCCACAGACACACTGACGCACACACACATACTTTCACACACACACACTCACACACACACACTCACACACACACACACACACACAGACATCACTTCAAAAGTGTTTGATTCGTGATCAGGGATGCTTGAAACGTGCTCTCCCGTCGAAAACTCGATTTCGAATTTTCGACCCCGTCACAATACTTTCCTTATGCATTATGTATATAAGGAAAGTAATAAAGCATTAGCTAAATTTTCAGAAAATCATATAAATATAGTTGATGCTTTATTTCGTTTTTTGACGCAGATATAACATCAAACACTAAAACCGCATTATTCCCCGAATTTGCATAATATGCATTCGTATGAAAAGAACCTAATGCGAATTATATTTCAACACCCATACACAGAAAATAAATTAACATAACTTAGAAATTTTGCGCACACTTTTGTTTCTTTTCATTTCGAACTGTTTCAAAAAGTGTTTCCCCGTAAAAGAAGAAATTCTAAAACGTTTTATTGAAGAGAATGTAAAAAAAAATTCCCAAGCCATCACGCAGAAAGTTTCTTCTCATCCTTCTGCAAAAGAGAGCGAAGAGCGTGTCCCGAAATAGAAAAGTTGGTCACGTGATCTCTGAGACTCCGTCGGGAAAAGACGGGATGATAAAATATTGTTTTGTTTATCTAAGAAACGCGATATTTTCGTTCCTGTCAAATCCAATCTTATTGTTTCTCGCGGATTGTTTTCATACATGTTAAAACAAATCGACACATGGCTTTCCATACAGATTTAACAAATAAAAATGGTGTATTAATATATTATTATTGTATTTATCGTTTAACAAGAAAGATCAATCATGCTTCTAATATATATTAAGAAATATTAATCATACATAAAGCATTGTTTGATGAAAGACTTTCCAACTGCAATGAAATGTTATTTAAACATCTCTGAAATATGATACATTCAGCGGTGTTATTTTTTAAATCATCACAGTACTACAATAATTTATTTTACTTAACTTAAAACCATGGAGTAAAAGTACTTTCTAGCTCCATGCTTAAAACTTTAGCGAAAAAGGCAATGGATTAAAATCGTCTGCTTCTCTATGTAAAATCAATGGATATTTCATTCATGTCACCTATATTCCAGACTCCAGAGCTAAATAATTTTGCGTTTCGACGGGAGAGCACGTTTCAAACATCGAACGTTTCAAACGCACGTTTCAAACACGAATCGAACATTTTTGAGGTGATGTCTGTGTGTGTGAGTGTGTGTATGTGTGTATGTATGTGAAAGTATGTGTGTGTGGGTCAGTGAGTCTGTGGAGACGATATATCACGAACGAATGGAGCGATTCGAATGAAATTTGGTGCAAAAATCACAACCCGTGAACACTGGAAGCCTATTGTTTTTAAACGTAATCGAATGTTCAGAATCCCCCTAAATTTTCGAGTGAAATTTTGAAAAAATCATTAAAAAATCAAAACATTTAATAAAGTTACGCAAATAGACATTTCTTATGTAATTTTTCCTTAGAAAACGATTGACATAAACTTTAGAAAGCTAGCATGAACCGTTCTCGAGATATTGCACATTTTTCAAATAAATTTATCAAAAAACCCCATAAATTAAAAAAAAAATATTAACTGTTGAGACACATGTTCACTTTTCATATGAAATATCATGCGATAAATTCGGTGACATCATTCTCGTGGATCTAGCTCGTTCCATTCAGGAGAAAAGATTCTTTGAGTAATACTTTTGTATTTGAACACCAATAGTCATTTATCTGCTATAAGAATAACTTATTTCTCCATCCATAAAGCTTGGCGAGATTTTGGCGACGAATTTGGTGGAATGTCGCCAACTTGGCGACTTTTTGAAATGTTGCCAAATGAACGAAAATCTCGTCAAATGGATAAACATGGCTCTAAATCAATGAAAATGACGATTCATTGTCGAAAATTCAATATCTTGGAAAGAATATAAGTATCTACTACAAGAAAAACCTATTTATTTTACTGCAAAAGTAGTAAATTCATTGTATTATATAAGGAAAGTGATGTGTTGCCCACATCAGATTTTTTTTTTACAGTTTTAAATCACTTTCCAATATTTTAGAATTCTTACCAAAGCCACCCCTGAGTGAATTCTATTTTCCATCTACACGATCCGCTCCGTATGTCATATTCAAATGCTCTGCAAATAAAACTCAAGTTACATGTTTGGCTTCAGATGCCATTTGCAGAGCCGGCACACGTTAATGTAGGCAATTTGTTTGCATTTTCACCACCTCATCCAGAATATATTCCTCCGCCATTTCTGCTTGAGACCGATAATCCAAAGAAATACATCAAAAAATATGTGCAAATCCATTTTTGCGCCCCTTTTCTTTCTTTTTTTTCTCTCAATTTAAAATATTTGACCTGTAAAGTGTTTTTTAGTATATGGAATGCTGAAATACGTAATGATGTGCATTCGGAGGTATCTGAAAAGAAAATATTTTAATGAGTGATATTTTTTAACGTGAGAATTATGATATGATGTAAATCCGTGTAATTATAGCACAGATAAAAGTATTAAATCCCATATAGTATAAATACTATGTGTCTAATAGAGTACATGCGGGAGAGAAAGCTAATCCCTATAAATTTAAAATTATGTTCATAAATAGCGCTCTGCCAGCACGCATACTTGTGGTAGTGTATGCAGCAATAGCACGTATAGAATATCAAATCAATATTTTCCAAAATAGGGTGGTTTTATTAAAAACATGTAACAAATCATTTTTGGAAACAGAAATGGAATACACTATGTTTAAAATTATATATACATATATATATATATATATATATTACAGAAATTTTAAGTTTTGCCCAATAACGCGTCCTTCTCTTTCTTAATTATTATTCCAAATTTCTACTTCATGTTCCGCACGTATTGCAACTATATGAAATGCTATCCCACGCTACTAATATTAACAGTCTGCCAGTACTTCCTCTACCACACCACATAGGGTCACTTATCTTAACCTCTGCGTAAACTTTCTCGTAAGAAACTTCATCCCCAACACTTTTTAAAGCATGAGGCCTAACACATTTTTAAAGCGTTTTTAAGCCATGCCATCATAAATGCCTCCCTCCGCTATCACTGTAAATTCTGTAAACGAACACAGAATGCTCTGAGATCTCTTACGAGATAGGTGTCGACGAAGAGCCCGGCCCAATGTAACAAATTATGTTTTAAGAGTGTCATCTAATAAAGTAGATTTTTGTGACCTGAAATGTCTCCTCCCTAGACTATCTCAACAATAATTACACACACACACGCATATATATATATATATATATATATATATATATATATATATATTCTCATAAAATAATTGAACTGCAGCTGCGAAACTCTGCGCAAATGGCGTTTTAAGAAATAAAAATGGCAAACGAAAATGGCGTTTTAAGAAATAAAAATGATCAAACTGTCAGCGCCAATGATATTATACGGCTCATGCAACCGGCATGAGAACAACGCATCGTACGGCATTTAAAACGACTGGAGTCTTCACTTACAGGCAGTTGGAGCTGGAATATCTGCTTTGATACTACGAGTTGTGTACAAAGAAACCTTTGAAATGCTGTCGACGGCGCTACGAACAATTATAGGATTTAGCGAAAGGTTGGTTTCATCTTAGGATTAAGGACATGGATCGGAGAAGGCACTTATAACCTACGCAGAGGATCAAGATTCCTCAGACAGACAACTGTTCGAGAGGATCGTGCAGTCAGTAGAAGAGCCACGTCAGCATCAATAGCGTCGCTATCAGTCATTCAAAAGCGTCTTCCATGCATTTTGTAACAAGGTATACTCCTCGGAGACGACTGGCTGAAGATGAGATTAGGTGCCGATGTGCAATTATGGTGCCTACCACTGACCCCTTAACACAGGCCATCGGGATGGGTGCCGAGCTCTGTCAGCCTGGACAGTATCCGATTGGAATCCTGTTACCTTTAGTGACGAATCCCTCTTCTCTCGCAGTGATGACCTCCGCATACATATGTGGAGATCAACTGGTCAGCGTTTCGATCCCACATCTGTTGCCGAGCTGCACACGGCCATTACACTTAGTATGACAGTCTAGGAAGCCTACTCGTGGGCAGTTGAACTAATTGTGCTGCAAGCTAATCTGAAGGATCGTTTGTACGTCGATGATATTCTGCAGCCGATTGTTCAGCTTATGCTCTCAAGCTGCCATTTACCAATAAGACAACGCTCTTCCACATACCGCACGCCTTTCTTAACAGTATCTTCGAGGGTTTTATACCCTCCCATAGCCATCCAGGTCCCCAGAGCTAGATTTGGCAAATTTTTCCGCAGAGACATCAGTTGATTAATTGACTCTGTGCCTCAACAAATATGGACGTGTATAGATGTCATGACAGAATTACTAAAAAGGCATCTTCTTGTTGTCACCACTTCTTAATAAAAAATTTGTTTACTCCAAAAAAAAAAAAACTTTTTTATCTTCTCATACGATACTACACGCTGAATTTCGCGGCTGAATCTCATCTCCCTCTGGATGCATATATTTTTTGCCGACTGCATTTCAAAAGAATTCTTCATTCCATTTACACCAAGTCTACTTTTACGCCATTCACATGTTCAAATGCCGTCCAAATTACTGCTCATGTCCAAGGACGAGTCGGACGGTCTGGATTTTCGACATGTTCAAATTCAAAACAAATGAAACACGATTTACGTGTTTCACGACCGATTTTTCAACCACACTTTCGTTACTTTATTTGCATTTTGTCACCGTCTTCAAAATAAAAAGAAGCATTGTTCGCTTTCTGTGCAGTAATATAGAAACTGTATAAATTGTCATCCGTGCTTTTGCACTTTTGAATATTCTTTCTTTGTCCTACTATATAGAATATTGCATAGAGAGAGTATTGTTTTCAGAAAAATTTTCGATTTCGAGAATTTGATGCCAATATATATTTTTAGACCTCCTGAACACGTTTCAACTAGTTTTAGAGTCATGTTCGTCTATCTATCTGGGGTCGATTTCTTGTAGACATGTTAGCTGCCACACATATTAATGAATTTTCACGAATTTTACATGAACTTTCTAGGCGTTGTTAACAAAAAGTCTGGAATTAGATAGAACTAGCCGAATGCTCGTTGAAAATCAACGGTCTCGCAATAATCAACCCCTTAATAATGTAAATTTTTGAATAATTCGCGTTTCACATTTATTCGACAAATCGAATATTTCGGTGTGCGGAACCCCCTAAAGAAGAAAATATTTAAAAAGTTAAATTGCGCGAGTCTTCATTTCGAACTATCTACCCGTATACCAAATTAAAATCTGTACCTCATCCCGAAGCATGCTATTTTATCATTTTCCCTTTCGAACGTTTTTCTGTGGAGCACAACCATAAGTGAACAGTTTTGAAAAACTCTGTTCCTCTTGGGTTTTTAATCAGATGATTGGTCCATATACTAAATATCAAGCCTTTATCACATTTAGAAGGAAACGTGTCTCATTTATTCGGAAAATTAGACATATTGGTGCACGGCACCTACTAAAGTAACAAATATTGGAAATCTGAAATTGCTCACTTTCTTCCTATCAATCTATCTACCCGTACACCAAATTGAAGTCTCTATCCTATCGCAAAGCATGTTTTTTCCGTCACTTCATCTTTCAAATGTTTATCTGTCTAGCACGTCCTTAAATGAACATTTCTGAAAAACTGTATTCATTTTGGGTTTTATATCAAATGATTAGCCCATATACTAAATTTCAAGCCTCTATTTCATTGTAACGGAGACGGTTTTCATTTGTTCGTTAAATCGAATATTTTAGTGAAAGGCATCCCCTACAATAACAAATGCTGGAAAACTGAAATTGCGCTCTTTCTTCTTTTCTAACTATTTACCCGTATACTAAATTTGAAGTTTCTATCTCAACGCGAAGCATGCTTTTTCTATCATTTCACCTTTCGAATGTTTTTGTGTAGAGTACCCACCCCTTTAAATATACATTTTTGAAAAATTCCATTTTTCTTGAGATTTCTATCAGACGATTCGCCCATATACAAATATCAAGTCTTTATCATGTTTTAAGAGGGGCGTTTCTCCTTTATCCCGAAAATAGAACATTTTAGTGTGCAACATCCCCTAAAGTAAAGAATATTAGCGAACACAAATTATACACTTTCTCCCTTCCAATATCTACCCGTACACCCAATTTGAAATCTCTATTTCATACCGAAGCATGTTTTGTTTTATCAATCCACCTTTCGAACGTTTTCTCTGGAGCACCCCTTTAAACCAACATTTTTGAAAAACTATATTCGTCTTATGTGTTTTCATCAAATGATTAGCTCATATCTAATTTCCAGCCTCTATCAAATTTTAAAGGAGCCGTTTCTCATTTATTCGACAAATCGAACATTTTGGTGTGCGGCACCCCCTTAAGTAGAGAATATTGGAAATCTGAAATGGTATACTTTCTTCCATTCGAATGATTTACCCATACACCAAATTTGAGGTCTATCTTATCGCAAAGCATGCTTTCCTATCATTTCACTTTTCGATCGTTTTGGTGTGGCGAACCCTCTCTTCAGAACATTTTCCGAAAATACGATTTTTTCAGAATGTTTTATAGAACGATCGACCTATGTACCAGATTGCAAGTCTCTATCTATTCGGGAAGTGCCTAAAAAAGCGCGACAGACGGACACTTGGCAATTAGTATATATAGATTTTTTTATAAATTACAGTGAAGATTTTGAAGTGGCTTTAAGACGTGAACAGTGAACATTTTATATTTTCTTTAGTGAACATTTTATGTTTTCTTAATAGGCATTATATTTTCTTAACAGGGGCACACGTGCTATTATAGGACACGTTTGACATGATCATGCGGGAGAGGAGTTATTTACGGCTTAATGATCACGAAACTTTCAATCATAGAAGTGAAAAATAGCCGCGGTACAATTTTTGTGTTCGTGTTGTCATCTAAAATGTTTTTCTCGTGGACAAGATGAAAAATCGGCGTATGATGAAACCGAAATAGTTTTGCGTGAATAACGTGCTATTACATAAAACTCCAATAATGTATCCTTGTAAGGTTTTCAAAGAGCTACAAATTATTACTTAATGTTTATAGATATTTATTGTAGTTTTCGAGATAAAAGTATTAAGAACAAACGATTTCCTTCAAATTCATCGCTCAGAAACTATTCAAGCTTTGTTATGGATGATCTAGACTACGTTTGTCGTTTTGTCTTAAACTATAGTGCGACTGCCCCTGCTCGCCAACCCTCGCCGAACCCCTTGCTTCGTTGGACACCACAATCGTACTCTGCGACTCCTACTTCAAAAATTTTTGATAGAAAATTGCATCCTTCAGCAATGACAGTACATGTTCAGCAAAACAGGTTGCTTTGTCTTATGACCTACGTAGATATAAAAAAATTCAGATGAGCTCAGGATGCCTTAAAACATTTTGATCCGTCGAAATGTTGAAATCGAAAATATTCGAGAAAACAATACTATGTCTATAAAATATTATGAATAAATAACAAAAATACATATGGTATGATCCAAAAAACTAATGCAAGAATCCCTTGCGACCTATTTTTAAAATATTTTATTGAATTCGTCATGACCGATAGTTGTCAGTCTGTGTATTTCAACTTATTCGATGGCACTTTTAATATACGACCTACGTCCTAAAGATCTCAAATTGGGTACACAGCTTTGTAACATTTTAATCTATTAAAATTTGGCGGAACAAAATGAGTTCAATATGCAGCTTCACTTATATATATATATATATATATATATATATATATATATATATATATATATATATATATATATATTACACCATAAGGGACAAGAAAAGTACAGAGAATATTAAAATACAAGTAAAACAGAAAAATATAAAAAGGAGTGCAAACGGGGTATCAGTAAAGTCTAGGGGGATTGGAAAAACCCCTATTCCTGATTAAAGCGTGCTTTTGTTCCCAGGAAGCATTCCCAGAAACTCTGATCGCCCGAAGCAGTTCCAAAGCATGTGTAAGGAAAAACAGAATCCAATGGAACTTCAAATCCAAAAGGTCCAAATGAGAACAAAAAGAGAACCAACCGACATGGGTACAAAAAATAAAGATAAAAGATGGAGATCTGGAAACGATACAGCGTTTAGATCCAATCACAAAGTTACAGTGAAGAAGTTTCTAAATAATCCAGTGGCAACAAGTCCCTAAAATCAGCAAAATATACATTGTCGTTTTGAAGTGTTTTACAAAAGGGCAAGTAATAAGTCTTAAGAAAACCGTGATTAAGTTAATTAAAAGTACGTAAAAATGTCAGAATACAAAATACCAAATGACAAAATCGAAAGCGCAAAAGCAGCTATTTCCAATCCCCATGAAATATCCTGTAAAAACGACAATCCATAGATCATAATAAAGGTGAAATGAGTATAGGAGCGATTTGCAGCTCTTAACTGAGAATAAAAGCACGCTTTAACCAGGAATAGTGGTCACAATCCCCCTAGCTTTTACTGATACCCCGTTTGCACTCCTTTTTATATTATTCTGTTTTACTTGTATTTTAATATTCTCTGTACTTTGCTTGTTCCTTATGGTGTAATATTATGGGATGAGTGTTAAGAGCTGCAAATCGCGCCTATACTCATTTCACCTTTATTAGGATCTGTGGATTGTCGTTTTTATAGGATATATGTATATATATATATATATGTATATATATATATATATATATATGTGCATATATATATATATATATATGCACATATATATATATATATATATATATATATATATATATATATATATATATATATATACATATATATATATGCACATATATATATATATATATATAATGTGCATATATATATATATATATATATATGTG